>RJVU01042615.1:809273-1000665 GCA_003731715.1 Anabarilius grahami | reverse complement strand
AAAAAAAACGAGGGGCAGAGCAAAAAGAAACATGGCCACGCAATAAAATGCTTTTGTGAAAGTTTTTACAAATCGAGCTCGACCTAAAACAATGTTCTTTTATTCCAGCAGTCTGCGTGTTTATTGGTAATAGACGTTAAACATGAAGAACGCCTTTCTTTCACATTCCTTACTGGCGGACTTACCAAGGGGTTTACGGACAAGAGCTTTGCTGTGAAAAAATTCACAGATCAAGCTGATGAAGATGACACTGGTTTCATTCCTCTAAGAGTCCAACTTTTGGAGCTATAGCCATTATAAAATTAAGAGTCGCTCCGAAAAAAAAACATGATTTCGGCCCAAAGGACAGCGTCACCTTAATTCACAAATCATGGAGAATGATATTCGGTATTATTTGCATGTCTATGACAGCGCACTGCGTATTTATAGCCAACAGAAAACTGAATGTCAAACCGCAAACTATCTTTACTGCGGTCTTGCACACAGCCACTTCAAAACTGTTGACGAGCTTCTATGTGTTTGATTTTGGTTGTCATTTGTTGAAATAAATACAAAAATACAGCATGTCGGAGTCTGTCCCCTGAATGTGACCCTCCGATTCTCCTTCCTGGCCATATGGGAAAGTGAATTACAAAAACAACATTAAAACTAGTTACATTTACACGCTTCCAACAAAGAAATGCATCGACTTCTGTCAGCTTGTTATACATTTATTTTATTTGGACATTTTCTACCATACGACGGCTGAAGCAGCAGCGCGTGACACTGTTCTCATGGTAACCAGATCAACATTGTGAACGGAACACTACAAAACTGAAGTGAAAACACCAAATTATCATTCAATAGGATAAAATAGCTTCTCCTCCCTGCAAACGATAGCATGAAGAATGTGAATATTTAACCAAGTCAAAAACAAAAGGTAAGCAGGTATCCATATTCATTGCAGTATCAGCAGACGCAAAACACTATAAAAGGCGAACTTTTAAAGTTAAAAAATGAAATAAGTTATAAAAAACGGTTATGTAAACGATAAAAACACTTTCTGGGTTCTCGATTTTGACGATTTGAGCAACCATAAACAACGCAAAACATACGAATTTTGATTTTTGATAGGATTCCTATAAAGAATCGATCCCTGCCCTCCAGACTCATTCTCGCTGCTGCTGTGACGTCATGTGCAAACAACCTTAACATCTTAAAAATAAACACAATCAACAAATCAGAAAACGTATGCAGTAATTTTGCCTCATCTTGCAATGTCTTCTTGACCCAGGATTTTCAGCAAGGGGTCCCCTGGGTCTATTTGAAATAACACTGGCAAATATACTGTTTGACCTACACTCACAGACAATTTCATTTCAGTTTTGTGTCGTCAAAATGAGTTGCCATGCATCTCAAACCCACCATTTAATATTTGTTTGGAGTAGCCTAGTCTAATAACTAGCATTTGGTATAGGCGAGGTACTTCTTAGCGTTTATGTATGTGAAATAAGAAACAAATGTACAGTGATTATGTTTTATTTCACTTTTGCGGAAACAGAACCCTTTTGAAACTGAAAGTTTACAATCCACACCCGGGTAAACAGCTTATGCCAGATAAAGTGTCAGACCGAGACTACTGTGCCTTGTTGACCCCGTCGCGTCACTGGTGAGAGATTCTAACTCAAGGAGTCCAAACCAACAACTATGCTATTCACTAACCAGAGGAAGGAGAGAAGACGTCTTCAGAAGTCCCAGTCATGATATCAGGAACATTAACACGTGCTGACTCTCAGTGAAAGATCTGTGTTCGTTCTTGTAAGTTTATTTAGGGATACTCCTTTATAAAGGAACTTTACCTCCGAGCACAATGAAGACGGACGGCGCTTTTCGTCGGATTGTTGGTTCACTACAAATACATGTTTATTTGATCCTTACTTTACCGATCTTTTTCACAGCCTTTACATTTTTCGTAGATGTGTTTACGATACACATTACGCCTTGCGGTAAGAATATAGCGAGCAAGTCTTTGAACCACACAGTGGACATTAATATTTCCAACATCACAACTCGGACAGACAATCACAGCGACCTCACAAGTGTGAGTAGGATTGCACAACATATAGCCTATTTAAAGCCCAACACGTGTATTCAGTGAGTTACACACTGTATCTGTTTTGCAGCAGGATCTCACGTGTCACGAGGCAAATCATTTTGCACATGGGCAAGCGACATACATGACGGGTTTACTTATCGGCTCTTTATTCGGTGGCGCTGTATCTGACAGGTTGGTATTCTCCCTTTTCTGGCAGACGCTTTTGCGACTAAAGAGTTCGAGTTAATTACAAAAAGTGTATTTTCTCCCTCCAATCAGGTATGGAAAGAAATTACTTCTCATTTGTTGCTCAGTGGTCCATGCAGTCGCTACCCTGATGGTGGCATTTCTGCCGTATGTGTCCGCGTACCTGACTGCCCGCTGCATCACTGGTGCAGCCTGTTGTGCCATTCACATCTGCACCTACAGTTTAGGTACTGTCTTCAAATTCTGTATTAACACTGTAGGACACAAATTAACACTTTAAAATAAACTAGAATAACGGTGGTCAGTCTTACCCCAGCTAACAAAAAGGAGTTGTCAGAACGTTTTGTTAACATTCTCTTTAAGTTATGAAAACGTTATTTCGGAATGTTTTTTAAACGTTCAAAATGTCCAGTTTTTTTTATGTATCAAGAAAGTTTTTTCTTGGTTTATGTGAACGTTAGAGGAACATTCCATTCTATCATTTTGGAAATGTTATGAAAACGTTATTTCTGAATGTTTTGTACACGTTGAAAACGTCCAGTTTTTTTTTTTATGTATTAAGAACGTTTTTTCTTGGTTTATGTGAACGTTAGAGGAACATTCCATTCTATCATTTTGGAAATGTTATGAAAACCTATATATTTTCTGAACGTTCACAACACCCTGCCCCGCTTGAAATTTTACGTTCCCAGAACATTCTCTAAACATCCCCACTGGTGTTAATGACGTTGTCTAGTAATGTTCCCAGAACGTTCAGAGACGGTCACGATGTGGAGCTCTTGGGACGTTATTTGGCGGACCTTCACAGAACCTTTCAGGACGTTTTCTGAACGTTTAGGGAACCATATTTTATTTTTTTTATTTTATGGAATGTCCCTGCTGCCCTTGTCAAAAAAGTTGACTAATTAAATACTGCTCAAACAAAAACTAATTTTTCTTAAATGTCTTACAAAAGACAAAAAAACAACAGCACATGCATGAGCTAATGTATCACTGCATCAACAACTACACAGTTACTGTCTTTAAATAAAGCAACATGCAGCAGAACATCAGTGTTTCTGGATCATCACTGACTGAAGCACAGGCTCTACTCTTCAGCACAATGGTGACCTCACAAAACTCAGATAACAGAAACAACATTAAACACTAACAGATCTCTCTAGATCTCTGCATCTTCACTTATTACAAACCACTCTGACTTTGTTTCTTTCATACAAATCTTCTTAATGAGGTGTTGATATTTTATCAAATTTATAAATGTCACCGTTACGGAGGTAAGCGCTTGCTTTAGTTGGGATCCTGACCCTTAACGTTTTGACTATGTTTTCTCCAATTATTGCAATTGTGTTTTTAATGCATTTGTTGCAAAACAAATTGTGAGAAATCTGCTCATTGTGACTTCATCATACAGTGGTCTTATTCACTGATCTCTGAATATTATATTTTCTTTCATGTTGTTGTAGTCATATGATAATGTATAAAATCCTGCAATGTTTTGATATTTTGAAAGTTTTTATCATTGGACAGAAATTATTCAAACAGCGTCATACAGATTCACACAGACATCAAGATTCTGCGTATGATCCTCAACAACGGTGACAAAATTTTCAGATAAACAGATTAACTCTGAATATCACAAAACAAGCTACTAAAGTCACAAAAAAAGATTTTTGTTTAGTGTCACCATCGTTGAGGATTGTATGCTGATTCATTATGTCTGTGTGAGATTAAAAACACCGCTCAAAACTCTCGTCTGTATAACAAATTAAATAAAAAATTAAAAACATTATTAGTGCAAAACTAACAGCTAATACATTCATAGTTTGAGACATTGGTGATGATCAGTGAATCGGGACACTCCATGATGATTGAATCACCAACACTTAACAACCCAATTCATTTAAACAGAATTTCTCTTGCTTTTGCTATAACTAGTACATCTTGATAAAACAGTTAAAGCAGACAGAGAAAATCTAATGCTAAAAGTCAAGAATCAAGAGCCCATCTAAAGCAAATGCTCATAACGGTGACTTCAAACTTTATTATTTTCTATAAAACACCCACGCAGAAGTCGACGTTCTCGTGACCTTGTGCAACTTTGCCTAAAAGTTCTCTAAAGGCCAATTCACACCGCACCGACAAACACCAACAAACGAGTGAATTCTGACTGGGAAAATTCCACAACTAACGTTACATATGTTAACAATATTGTCAGGCAAGTTTATTATATTAATAATATAGTATCATATATGTTTTCATTGTATTAAAGTATTGAGGCAAAACAAAAATACTAACCTGAAATCCGAAGCGCTGTAGCCATCGATCTGATCGCAACCTATTGCGCTGCGGTTGGTATACACCGGTTTTTAAACTTTTTTTTTAGCGCAACCTTTTTTATTAACGAGACCCATAAGCATATACAACCATGTAGCTAAACAAGCCTAAACGAATTATTAAAAAACGAAACTGAAGGTAATCCTGCGTTGCTCTCATGGTGGTTATAACATTACCTCTCTCTTTCGGTGAAGTGGAGCAGCTGCTCTTGCTGAATGGCACGGATTGCACTATGGACTAGTGTAAATTTTGTATATTTTTAACTTTAACTGTATTTTATTTTTTATAACGAACAAAGTTGCGATGTCACGTTCCCACTGGTTTGTTGTGTGTGCGTGAGGCGCGGGCGCGATCAAACAGCTGTCTGCAGGGGACTTGCCTCATCGTCATGGCAACGGTTCGTAGCCAGGTCAGATTACGTCAGAGTTGGTTGCCGTTTGTTGGAAAACTGTTCACACCGCACAGACATTCCACGACCCGACAAACGCCGATTAAACATGTTCAGTCGGGTGAAAACCGACTCCGACCAACGCCAACAGACGCCAACAGGGGTTTCCCACCGATCCAACAAACTCCAACAGACGAGTTTGTTGGCGTTTGTTGGCTGTTGTCGGTACGTGTGAATTGGCCTTAAAAGTGACAAAAAATCAGAAATTTTACAGAACATTTGGGACATAAAACGTTCTCTTTTGGTAATGAAAGCGCTGCAGTTCAAGGTTCCTTATATGATTTTAGGGGGACATTCCAATTTGGTTAATTTTATGGTTACATAAGAACGTTACAATGAGGATATTTTGGACATTAATTGAACGTTGCCACATGGTCCTCTGTTGGTCATTTAATAACGTTCCCGATATGAGTTTAGGGGGATGTTCTATTTTGGTTATTTTATGGTCGTGTGAGAACGTTACAAAGAGGACATTTGGGAAGTTAACAGAACGTCCTATAGTAATAGTCCCCTAAACATTCCCAGAACGTCCTGAATGTTCCCTGAAGGTCCACCAAATAACGTCCCCCAACCCTTAAAAGAACTCCACATCGTGACTGTCTCTGAACATTCTGGGAACGTTACTAGACAACGTCCTTAACACCAGTGGATGTTTTGAGAATGTTCTGGGAACATAAAATTTCTAGCGGGGTAAACTGTCACCTAGTAACGTTCCCAGAACGTTCAAAGAAGGTCACAATGTGGCTTCATGTTCTCTTCAGTTCTATTAAAAAAAAAAAAAAAAAAATGTTAGATGAACATCCAGCTAACATTTCAAAAACATTTAGCAAATAATAATAACATCATAAAGACGCTACGGCAATGTTGTTCTAAGAACGTTCTCTCTCAATGTTATGAGAATGTTTTTTAAGTAAAAATAACATTGTATGGACGTTCCATGAACGTTGTTCTCACAACCTTTTCTCTATATAATGAAAAACATTCATTAAGTACAGAATACAATGTAAGGACGTTTTTTATAAACGTTGTACTCAGAACGTATTATAATAACATTATGAAAACATTCAGCAAATAATAATAACATTAAAAGGATGTTCTGAGAATGTTATCCTAAGAACATTTTCTCTCAACATTACGAGAACATCAGTCAAGTAATAACATGGTAAGAACATTCCAACAATGTTGTTCTAAGAATGTTTCCTCTCAACGTTATGAGAATGTATTTTAACATGATAAAGACGTTTCAAGAACGCTGTTATAAGAACGTTTTTGTTCAACATTATGAGAACATCAGTCAAGTACAAATAACATAAGAACGTTCCAACAATGTTGTTCTAAGAATGTTTCCTCTCAACGTTATGATAATGTATTTTAACTATGAAAACATTATAAGAATGTTCCTGAAACATTATTTTAGGAATGTTTTTCTAACATTTACACAACTTTTACATAACGTTAGTGAAAGTTATGGAAACGTTCCCTGTTAGCTGGGTTACTCCTGTAGAACTACTTTACTAGAACTACCACTTTTCCTTGGGTGCTTCCAAACTTTAAATATAGGCACCTTTTTTTTACAGGTAAGAGCGGGCGCCGCCATTCGTAAATTTAAGGTGTCTGCAAGATTTCCGGTGTCATTCGCTTCAAGTTATTTTTAGCGGTACAAAACAGCTCGTTTATGATGCTTGATATTGCAAACTGGTATTTCTTACCATATTATTTTAATGCATTGTCTTAATTATAAACACTCTGGTTTGTAGCACAAACATTTTTACAGTTTACTGCACTTTGATTTTCTTCTCGTTATTTCCCTCCCACATGAAAAAATACTATAGTAATTTATTGTAAATATTAGTGTTTTTGAACCATACTATAGTAAATTGTAATATTTTGTATATATTATAGTATTTACAACACTTTGTTAATGAATGCTACAGCATACTGGAGTATTAACTATAATGAACCGATAAACTAAAAATACTGTAGTATACTTTAGTTTTTACTACAGTAAACTAGTGTATTGTAGTATAATATACCTTATAGTTCTAGAAAACTTAGTACAGTATTGGGGAAAGTAATTTGTTTATATTAGCTTACTATAGTTGTTATATTACCACAGCAACTATAGAATTACCACAACAAATTAATTAAGTACTTTACTATTGTCATGATCATGAGTTGGAGTGCCCTGTTTAGCCACCAGAGGGCACTCCAACAAGGACTCTTTGTCACCTGTCAGACTACATTTCCCATAACTCACCTCCTGGACTCATTATCCCATGTCATTGCACTCAGCTGTTTTGTGTTTGTTCATTAGTGTCTGTCTATTTAGTCTCGGTTGTTTCTGTCCTTGGTTGTGGTTTGTTGTGTATTTGTTACGTGCACTTTTGTTACCTCTGGTTTTCTGTTTGTGGACTGTTATATGGATTTTGACCTTTGCCTGTTCTCTGGATCTCGACTTTGGATTACCCTTAAATAAAGTACGCTGCACTTGGATCCTTAACATCTTGTTTTTGTGTGCCACCGTGACAACTATAGTATGGCTCAAAAACACTATAGAATTTACTATAAATTACAATAATATTTTTTCATATGGTCTATAGCAGCTAATAAATTGGAAGTCTCGCACATTCACAGAAAACACCTTACTTCCGCGTTGAGTATCAAAATTGTACAACATAGCCATAACATTGCCAATATGTTAAGACTGTGTCTTAAGTACTAGTAACCAACTAGTGATTAGTCAAGGGCAATTAGTGTTACTTTTTGGTTTCAAATTATGCCAATCTACGTTTTTATGTACTTGACTTAAAACAGTTATGAACAGTTTTAAAGAAAAATATGTGATGACTAACTTGTAAGACTAGTCTTAGCAGTTTATGCAACCGGCCCCGGTTTCACAGACAAGGCTTAAGCTAGTCTTAGACTAAAATGCATGTTTGAGCTGTTGTAACTGAAAGCAGCTTGCACTGACATATCTTAAAATGTCATTTTCATTGTTTTGTCTCAAGATGCACACCAGTAATGTGTTTTTCTAGTGAATGTTTGAAGCTACTAGCTGAAGCTACTTAAATGCCTTAATTGAACTAAGGCCTAATCCTGGCTTAGGCTAAGCCCTGTCTGTGAAACCAGGCCATAGATTCAGTACAAACATGACACAATTAAATTGATTCATTAAGCCTGATGAAAGTTATCTGGTTTCTCAGGGGTTGAATGGAGTCTGCCCAAGTATCGTATCTGGCCACCCACCCTGTTTTCTTTCATCTTCAGTCTGGGAATGATGGGATTGGCGGCCGTAGCTTTCTTGACCAGTGGCTGGATGCAGTTTCATCTGGCACTAGGCATTCCTCAGATCCTCTTTCTACCTCTTTATTTGTTAGTAGAACGAACACAACATCTTCAATGCATGTTAAAGTGTGTTGCATAATTTACTAATTTTAGCAATTATTAGCTTTCTTCCAGAATCTCCTCGATGGCTACTTCTTAATAAGAGGATGGGAACACTAGAGGGCTATCAGAATAGAAGTCCTGAAGACAAGCACTACTTGGATCTTGTAAGACACTAGGTTGTAATCTAGAACTACTCAAATATTTGCGGAAAGTGTAGAGGCATGCAATTTTTTTAACATGAAAACATAAATTGTATGTTCCTTTCATTGACAGCTTTTGGAGTCTGTGGACATTAAGACGAAGAAGTCACCCTCAGAGAAGACCTCCACTAAAACAGAGTCTAATTTCTCCAACTTTACATCACATACTATACTGCTGCGCCTGTTTATCATGAGTTACATTGGGTAGGGAAATTTAACTGTGGTAATGCAATTTCTGTCTGTCTGTCTGTACAGTGCTGTACTGTATTTTGAACGTAGCACATGTGTTTTTCATAGATTTGGAGGATTTCTAAGTATGTGGCACAGAGGGAGGTGACCTTGCACTTTGAGGAATGTCTTACTGGAGTTGTTTTTTTTTTAAAGCACAAAGTAAATAGTTTGCCTCCTGAATGATGTAACATTGAGGGGCTGTTACATGACACCCCACTGGCAAGTTTGTCATCTCCAGTTAGAGACATTTCTAATAACTTCTTTTCTCTGTAACTACTGGCAATACCTGAAAATATTCATAGATATTTCTATTATCCACACAATCCTTTCAAACACATTTTTTATGTATTTCAGTTTTGCATCTGCTCTCACTTATTATGGGATCTGCTTCAGTGTGGGAAGTTTTGGAGTAAATATCTATCTGGCGCAGTTTTTTTCTGGACTATCAGAGGCTCCCTCTTTGCTGCTTCCATTTCTGTTGAAGCGATGGGGCCGCAGGCCGTTCAGCATGGGTTCGCTGTTCCTTAGTGGCATTTCCTGTATGCTGTCCCTCCTCGTTTCCAGGTTCTGCGGTGAGGGACACAGTCTTTGAAATACAATACATGAGCACAGTCTTGTAAATCTGATTTTGCTTAATTCTTAGCTATATGTGTAGGTTCATTAGAAGAAAATCACTCTTACAACTGTTTTTTGCAATCTCTCTTTCTGAACAGACATGCCTGCCCTTGTTATGACTCTGGCGCTGATGGGCAAGCTGTGTATGCAGTCTACCTCCTGTGTCTCTGTGCTCTATGGGATTGAGCTGTTCCCAACTGTAATAAGGTACACAATACCCGAACAAGCCTACCTGATAAAACACATTATTGGCCAGATAATTAGATAACTTGTCTCTTAGTTCAAAACACACCTTAAGGCTACTGTGTTAATGTTCAGATCTTTCAGTCTTAAAATATGCAAGACATTCTTCACTTTTCAAAAATATTATATAAAAATATTTTAAAATGCATGTCACGTTGTGGTGCTGAAAACAACACACACAAACCAGGAATTTAAAAAGTCTTTAATCACAAAACTCAAAATATGTTGGAGATTGCCAGGAGCGTTACAGGATAATATAAGACCACAGAAATAGTGTTAATTTTGTCAGCTATTTTTAAATTTAGTCTTAGGCTTAGTCCAGTGTCAAATACTTTTTAGTTATCATATTTAGTCAACCATGTCCTGTTTTCGTTTAGTCAAGTTTTAGTTGACATATCCCCAGTTTTACAGACGAGGCTTAAGCCTTGTCCCAGACTAAAATGCATGTTTGAGCTTGAGAATGTCAACTCATACGCATGGTTTATTTTACCTCATTTAGGCTATTTATCATATAAATTAACACACTATACATTATGAAAACTGGTAAAACAAGAAACTTCTCTCAAAAATGAAATTTCTAATAGTACTTCCAATAATTCCAAATATTTACATTAATGTTTTTCTATTAAAACAAAAGCAAAAAAGACTTTGTATTGTCACACAGAGAACTTCACTGTCATACTGAACTGTCACACATGCTGAACTTACTTGTTTGTCTGTGTTTTCGGTGTTTTCAGATGATCGGCAGCACTTCCGCAGTGTAGAGAGAGTGCGTGCGCTTGTTTGCCAGATTGTAAATGTTAAGTAAAACACAGAACAGAAAATGTCAATCACTTTAACAGAAAAGCTCTGATTGGGTATTCAAAATCTTGACATCTGGCAACCGCAATAATGAAAGCTTATACAGGATTTTAGTACAGTTTTTATTTTTTAAACTTCATTTAGTCTCGTCTTTTTTCGCCAACAATATTGCGTGTTGTGATATTCTGCCTTCACGTGCTCTTGGAATTATCGTAAATATGAGTTTCCTAGGTAAAAATTGCACATGAACGCCCTCCCATTTTGAAACTTGATTGCGATGAGCTCGTAATCACAACTTCAGAAGTGGGATTATTACATTTCCGATAGCACATGAAGGCAGCATATGTCACAGTCATCGTTTAATGACATGTGTCGTCTCATCATCGTCTTATCTTAATCATGGGGAAAAAAGGTCATCGATGAACATTTTTCGTCAGATTTCATTAACGAAATGAACACACACAAATCAAAGACGAGAACCAATAAACACAACTGAAAACACAGGGCTATAACTAAGGAAACTAACAAGGTGATTAACAAGGCTAAACGGAAAGGAGAGACAAGAAACACAGACACATGAACAAAAAGACAATGAAACCAAACAATCCTGACAATATGAGTATGTGCTGATCTATGAGAGTATTCAGTACTAGTCAAAAGAACATCTGTGGCATTTCCGGCACTGTCAGAGAGATATTGGATTGTTGATCCACAGTGCGAGACGCAGGTAGACATTCAGAGTAATAAATATGCTGACTCATGGTAGACATTGTAAAACTGATTTTCCATCAGTTACATAATATTGGTGTGTATGTAAGCAAACAGCACAGTACTAAACACACTTAATCTGAAGTGTTAAGATTAGAAATTGTTGGACACCTTGTTGCTCAAGATCTGCTGCAAAGATAAGAAATGATTGATTGAGTTTATAAAACAATGTGTTACAAAGTTTAACTGAATTTGATTAGTTAACAATTACACTCTTAAACATAAAAGTTCCAAAAGGAACAGCGATGCCAGAGCAGCGATGCCATATAGGAGAACCATTTTTTAAAGTTATTAAAAAGAACCATTTTTTATTAGTGTGAAGAACAAGAACCGTTTTCTTCATAGGCCATCAATGCCATTAAAAAACCTTTATTTTTAATAGTGTAGTTGGAGGCGATTGGAGCTTGTTCAAGGTGAAGTGTGTCGTTTTAAATGGAATGTCAAAAAATATAAATGATTGTTTTCAAACGTGTTTCTCAAATACTCCTCCCACCTGTCATTGGTCAGCCAGACATACACTATTGGTTGAGTCAATGTTGCTAACTTGCTATGAATGTTTTCAATGAATGGCTCACTTATTCTGTCACACAAAAATCCAGTAACTACACCAACACTGACGTTTTTTGATTGATATGATATTAACATGCTCAGTTTTCTCTAAATCTGAGAATAGTTGAGCTAATCCTATTTATAACAAGACAGATCATAGTCTTAGGGGCCGTTTACACGACACCGTTTTCAACTTAAAATAGAAGACTTTTTATGCCTTTTGGCCATTCATTTACACAACAATGGCATTTTGGGGGCCTGAAAGCACAAACGTTTGAAAACAGGTTTCAAAGTGCAAGGTAAAGCAATAGCGTTACCGTCTCCATATAAACTATAGGCCCATAGTGTGTTTTTTTTTTTTTTTTGCAAAGTGACATTGCCAACTACTGGCCTGGCATGCATAACACAAGCATTTTTAGTTGTTTTTGTGGATTTGTGCGAACGGGGATCACTTTTACAATGTTGTCAACTGTACGTGAAAAACGCAAAGGAAAAACTTTTCCATTTTTAGTACATCATTGTCGTGTAAACTTACCCTATAGAGAGATTTCAGTCAGAACTCAAAATGTGTAGTTACTGTGTTTTGCCTTTGAAGGACATTGCAACAGTTGCAATAAATAATTTATGTTCCTCCAAGTACTTTGTTGTTCATGAAATGCACATTGAATTGAAGTCTCTTTCTCACTAACAAAACGTTTCACACTATGCAGGCAGAAGTGCGTCGGCCTGGTTAGTCTTTGTTACCGAGTGGCCTGCATTATAAATGCGGTGGTTACCCCTGAGGGCGGGATTTCTCTACCAGCTATGATCTGTTACAGCAGTGGGCCGATCATTGGTGCAGCCCTGTGCCTGCTCCTCCCAGAGACCAGTGGCATCCCTTTACCAGACACAATACAGGACTGTGAAAAACAGCCCAGACTGAAGATCTCATGCTGTGCATGGTGAGATACAATATATAAATATATATTATATAAAAATTTAAAAACAACAATGACTTAATACATGCGTCTCTTAACATATATTATTTAATTACATATTTAAATTAAATTCAACATTCTTGGTCAGTGTCTGTATGTTGTCATTGTACTAAACCAGCCATATAGAAAGCCAATAAAGAGCCACATATATATGATATGGCCCTGAAGTTCTGAAAAGAGCTTAAAAGCTTCCGTTTCACAAGCTGCTGCTGGTGATCAGGTGGAACAAACATGAACATGTATGGAATATTTTGAATTCCAAAGATGTCAATGGGATAGTATGTCAGATTTGTTTTAGTGAACTAGATGTATCAGATGTTAACCTTATCAGTAAATGTCATTCCTTGACAGCATTTTTTCATCACCATGCCATCTATATCATTCTATATAACCAATAGATTGCAGCCTGTTTAAAGATATAATATGGGAGAAAATGCTGGTTAGCTGCAGACAAATAGTCAATATTTTAATAAGAATATATACAATTCATTATGGATCAATTAAAAATAATAATGTTTTTGTTTTAATGTCAGTTGGCCCATGAAGCCTAAACAGGAGTCAGATGCTTCTTTTACCAAGGAGACGGACATGAAGAACCAAACGGAATGCAGTCCCCTCTCAGCATAGTCAACAAGTGGAAATTCTTTCCTGTCATAGCAGAAAGTGACTTTTCTATTCATTTTAGATTCTTTTTTTTATAACAATCAAGTAAAAGTGAGGGTCTATGCTAAGCATGTCAGCATTTCAAAAGGATATTTTCAAGGAATTCTACTATATAATGGTGTTTCGAGATTGTGCCAATAATGAACTTTACTTCTGGATGACGACACTGGAACATGTCAAAACTCATGTTATATTGGAATCATTCAATGCTGCTACTGACATATGCACAATATGTCTTTATATAGGACATCTTCAGCTCAGAAACATGCAAATTTTTATACATTTTCTCCTTTGAGTAACCTTTGTTTTGTAAAGATTTGACAAATTCACAGAACTGATTTCCTATAATTTTCTTTGATTTAAAAAAAGTAAAATATTTACTTTCACAAAAACACTTGGGGACAAAGTCTGTAATTCTTACACAAGTCTTACAATGAAATAGTAGGTTAAATCATTGTTTTGAACAACTTGCATATATACCATGCAACAATAATACTACAATCTTCAACTCAGTCTTCAACTTAGATATAATGTGCACCTTTCTGATTTTATTAAAAAGGTTATTTATTGGTATCTATGGTTCTGTGAACATCCATGAAAAACCATCCAAAGGGTTCTTTATAGTGGAAAAGGGTTCTTTAGATTATTAAAATGATCCTCACACTAAGAAAACAATTGTTTTATTTTCTTGATATCAAAGACTTCCTGTATGCGGTTGTTTGCTGAAGTGGATTTAGAACTGAATTATGCATCTTGAACTTTCTTATATATGTGACCTTTAAAAAAAAAAGAAGCTGCTTCTTAAAATTAGTCAACAGTATTACATGTGATTTTTGGACATCTTTACAGTTTCTTTATGAAAGTTTAACAAAGTGATCACTTATTAAGAACCCAGTACAGCATACATTTACACCGACCATTTAACCACACCCAAGTGTCCAAACATTCAATCAGTCTTTCGACATGATCAACTAATAACCGATAAAGTTATTCATATTTTTAACTATACATATTTGTATATACTGTACAATGATCTATGTATAGCTCTGAGGCAAAATTACATGTAGATATAGCATGTAACTGAACATTCAGCTTCAGTTGTTTTTCCTTCCAGGTGTAAAAGAATTTGCAAGTTGCTGTTATAAAACATAATTTGCTTATTTATAGCTTGTATGACACCTTGTGGGCAAGGAGCCCTCCTTTGTGTAAGCGAATTAAACCGCCATTCATTATGTAATATATAAATATGCAATATTTTTATAACTTATAGTATAACTCATTTATCTTACAAAAGGGGGAATTCTGTTTAACACCAGCACCACAGACAAATTAATATAAGTTAATTTAGGAAATGATCTTTATTAGAACTAATATACATTTATAGACATTTAAAAATCAATAGGAAAACAATCATTCATGTTTGATTAACAGTTGTGCAAAATGCAATAAATTAGATTAAAGCACAGAGAGCAAACACTTACTTAAACATTTTTTTTTTTTTTAAAGTAACAGATCAAGTCAGATGGAAAGTTTTGTGTTTATAGTTCATTACACTTTAAATAAGGCATCTATAGTTTTCATAACCAGTTTTAAATCTTATCGCAACAACTGTTCAGTGTTATTATCAGAGAAAAAAAAAAGGCACAACATGCAATTGTGTGTTACTGTGTTTTTGCCGATGGCAAACCAATGTGCTATCATATTTCAAATACCTGGAGCAACTGCACTTAAATACCACAATGTCACTTTTTATGTGTCTCAGTGATAATTACTGTCTGCATAAAAAAATAAATGCATTTCTAAAGTATAGCATATTTTAAAAAATAAATCTGTAAAATAGAAACTCTTTACCCACAAACCAATAACTAAATGGAACAAAATAAAATAAAAAATATTTTACCAATGGCAGGAAGATTGAAAAAACACACCTTGTCATCCCTTCATACAACCCTTGAGGGGAACACCTAGTCCTTCTAAAAATATACATCATCATAAACGTCATTTCAAACTGTGCAAAAGAAAAGGACCCTTCAATACCAGATATCGTTTGTCATCAAATTGAGCTTTTTTTGCCATCTTAAGTACCTTCAGCTATAGGACACAAAATTGGCTGGGAAGATCCCAACCTGCCCTCTTAGTTCTCCCTCCCACCAGTCATACTGGGAATCAGTTTTGGTGATAACAGTGATGTGGTCTCCTGCAGCAAAGCTCAGATCCCCGGGCTGCTGGCCAGTGAACGGATGCACAGCTGTGACCACTAGAGCACCGCCTGATGCTTGATCTAGAACACAATCAGAGGAAAGGTCATCATTAGGCTGAAAAGTTAATGCAGGGTTTTGAAATTCTAATTCTACTAATCAGTGTAAAGGTAATTTATAAAAGCATGATAATATACAAAATTATTCTGTAATTCCTCATTATTAAAGACCAAACATTTAGTAAAACATATTCATGAGCAAACAAGCAAATAAATACATACATAAAAACACTAAATTAAAAAAAAATTGTTTTTATATATATATTAATAGCTATTGCAGCATTTTTAATTAAAACAAATCAGCATGAAGGCAATTTAAAGCATAATTATATGATTCCCAAATGGGGATTCCTTATTATTAAAGACAATAAAATATTTAGTAAAATATATTATGGATTAACATAAAATTAAAAAACTAAATAAAATTTGTAAAAAAAAAGTTCTGAGGTATTTACATGTACCAGTATGTGTTCTCACATTTGTATTATAAATACATTTTTGCATTTGTAATTCTACCGTTGAAATCATTTTAATTTATTTTAAATATATCCTGAATGGTATTTCAGCACTGCTTTAGAACAATATGTATCATGACAAGGGCTATATAAATAAATTGAGTTAAACTGTATGATGCATTTAATATGCTTTTCCTTATTTAAGTCAGTTTGCTAAATGATTAAATGTATAAATCTTGCACATGCTTAGAGTGACATTATATTAACATGATCAAGAATAAATATGTATGATACTAAAAACTTGCATATTATGCTGTATAAAATTGTAATAGCAAATGGTCAACACTAGAGAGCAGCATGTGTTCTCTTAAAACAGTTTAGCCCACTTGGGCTCAGTGAGTTGGCCCTTTCTCTAACACACACACTTTAAACACCACAAAACTTCCCAGCTCTACATGGTGGTTGCGCAGCTCAATATTAACATCTTTAGATAGGATCTGTCAGCCAGGGGCAAAACCCCTTTCTTTATCTGTCTATCAACATGTAAAGATATAAACAACTGTGCAATCATTTCTGCTGTCAGGTTAACAAACATGTAAACCTTCAATTACTGAAACTCTAGTGATTTAACACATCAAGCTGGAATAAATGAAAGATTTACAGTCGGGGTTATTCCTTCCTTTAGAGGTCTTTTGGAAAACAATACATTATTAAGCAAAACACTTTACTCTTGATGTCTGGTTAAACCTTGTGAACAAAAGACGACCAGTGAAATTTGGATTAGTGACCCAGAAATCTATCACCCTATTTTATAAATGCATGTTATTGTGAACAATTAATCCATGCATGTTTAATTTTTATCATTTATTTATCTCGTCATTTGTAATCAAAATGTTACAACTCAATCTTCCAGTGAAATGAAGGACTTCTCTCTGGTGACATATGCCGAAACTCTCCTATGTCCATCGTTCCCATAAACCCTGCCCCTTTCTTACAAATCGGCTACAAGCTCGCATTCAGATCTGCCTCTATCCAATCAGCAACCTATGGATAGAACCAAGTCCAAGTCCTTTTTTTACTTTACAATAATCTGTTTCACTCGGATGTCACAATACGGAAGAAAAAAAATCTGTATCTTTTTGGCTACTTTAAGTATCAGATATTAGCAACTTTTACTCTCTACTTTACTATATTTTTGAATAAGTATATGTACCCTTTACTCCAATACATTTGTAATGAGTAATGCAATTACTAATTACATTTTGCATGGCACCAAACTTTTTCTGCAGCAGTTTATTTCTGTTACAAAAGAAGTGATATCGCCATCAACAGGGCATTGAAGGTACTATATCTTGTGCGTTTTGCCCTTACCACCCAAACCTGTGAACAAGGCTACAAGTGTGGGTATCTGCGGGTTGGAGTAACGGGCGTGCCGAAAGGTAGGGCGAAAGGTCATTATCATTGGTCGTGAAAGCTGTCTGTCAGAGTGTGGGGTAGGGGTTAGTTTCAGTTGTAGCAATTCACCTTTCGGCACACCTCCTTTCAGCACGCTCATTACTCCAATCTGCAGCTACCCTAGTCTTGAATGCGACCGCATTAGCAAGTAGTTGTGAATCGCAAGTGTTTCATATATGAGATGAGGACATCCTGTAGTGCCTCATCGGTGATGAGGCCGAAACCAGTCCAGTGCAAGTAGGCTTTGACTATTTAATTTTAACATTAACATTATTTTATTTATCCGTTATATTGAAGAGACCTTTTTGAAGGATATTGGTTTACTAATTAAACCTTTTGTAAACTGAGAACTTGAGTGTTTGTAGAGGCTGTTGTGTCAACCTTGATATATTACAATCTTCAGGTGTTCAGTTTTATATTGATTTTAGAAAATAAACACGTAAATGCTCTCCAAACAAATCAACTGTTTCTTGTTTTTCATTGGCATGTCTCTTTGGTGTTGAAGACTAGTGCATCCTTGAGCCTACATTCAGTACGGGTGAAATACTTCAGTTCTGTTAAAATCAGATACTCTAAGACTTTTACTCAAGTTGTATTGGAACTGGTGACTTATAACTTGTAATGGAGTCATATTTGCTGTATGGTACTTAAACTCAAGCATGGTTTTCAGGTACTCTTTACACCTCTGGTCATAACTTTAATTGTTATATCTGTTGTTCTATCTGTTCTATGTTCAGAACAGAATCACATTTTCTATGTGGTTTTAGACTCTTTTTTCATTTATGACTCATTATAAGCAGACTGGCATCCAACATGCATCAAGCACCACCGGAGGATGCAAATTGGAGTACGAACCCGGAGAATGGGGGGAAACAGGTGGGGAGGGGTTTTCAGGAGTAAAGACATAAGAGAGGAGCAGGGAATTAGAATGCGGTTTCACACTGTTGGCACCTGCTCTGAAATCTCCTGACTCCAAATAAACCTCAGGCATTGCCAAAAGCTTCAGTACAGCCGTTTTTTTTACGCTAAACGCTTTTAACTTGTATCCTAAAAAAACTGCATCCATTCAACATAATGTTCATTCCCGCTACCACAAGTGCAAGACATGACAAGCCGGGCGTAAGACAGCAAAACAATCCAGAGAGTTTCTTCAGATCTGGAAGGGCTGTGTATTTTGGCAGAGTGGTGACATTTGAGCTATGCGGTTTTCTACTTGCACACGCAATATCTGAAAAAGTGACAGCTCATGACAGGGAGGAATGCCTACCATTTCTCCTCTTTGCTGCTATAAAACTGCTATAAAAGGTATACAGTGACCAAATCCAATTTATGCAACCATATATAATCACTGGCACCTGGTTATAGTGGAATGCAAAAGAGCTGATTAACAATTGAAAACCTGGATTCACTTTTCATTCCAATGGAAAAGGGAAAGCGGGATTAATCAGAGAAACCAGTACAACAGCTGCTCAACGTGTCATTACACTCAACAAATCAAAACCTCATAAAACAGTTTCCCTTTATAGACAAAAGAGTCTTTAGAAATCAGGGTGGCTCTCTAACCACCTTTTCCTAAGGCCAGGGATCCATCTAAATGACTGTATTATTTACAGCTTTAATGATCTTGAGGGTAAGGAGTGTTAATGAAACAGTGAGGAGTGAGAGTTTTCCAGGTCTCATTTTTCACAAATGATATCATGATAATTGGGGGGAGAGAAATGTCTGCCAGTAAAATAACAAGCAATGTGAACACACGCCCAGGGACTTTTTTTTCTTTTCAGTTTGTAACATTACAGATAAGCATCTCTTTGACTCATCTTCGAAAGACTTCGTCAGTTTTATCATATCATGATGAAGTCTTTCTAGCAATACATCTGCAACTTCTATGAAAGTGGACAGAACACATATCAAATCAAAAGTCATTAAAAGTTTTTTCCCAGATATTAAATTTAGTGGGATATTTCACCCAAAATGTCTTTCTCAGCATTACAAAAGTTCCTTTCCAGGAAGTAGCTTGCACTCTAGCGCACCGCTATCAATATGCGAGAGACTCCAATGACTTTAATTGTATGGACAATTTTTTTTTTTATATTTTGTGTTCCACAGAAGAATGAAATCATAACCATAAACTGTAAAACAAGATGGACAACGCGTCTTTGCCTTCCACTGCAGAAAAATAAAGCCAAAATATCACAGTAATGGTTGTTGCCGATTACGTCACTAAGAGCCTGAGTCTGCGCAGTAGTGATCCTGAGGTGGAGCCACAGCATCAAGGTCCAGCCCATACTTATAGTTCATACTTCCAAAGTTCTCGTAGACTCAAACTCCCGTTACAGCCCGGTTTAGCATCAAATTACTAACTTAATACCTACCTAAAGTGACAGAAACGATAAAAAAAAATAAATAATAATAATTTGAAGTGTAATTGGATTGTTTAGTTTGGCTTGCGTCCCATTCGATTACATGGAGAGGGCGGGGTTTAAGACCTATACTGCAGCCAGCCACCAGAGGGCGATCGAAATGTTTTGGCTTCACTTTTAAGAAGTTGTGCAGCACACTTGATCATAACCAAATCTTTATGACTTACTTTCTTCTGTGGAACACAAAAGAAGATATGAGGCTGAGTAAATGATGATCAAAATTTTAGCCGAATCTCTTTATCCCTTTAATATGCAGAGACAACTTAGTAAGTACACCATTTGTATGTTTATTCCACTTAAAAGTGTAAACACTGAGCATCTGAGGCACTTTCTAAACATCCCAACCAGCCAGAAAACAGCAACACTGGCTCAACCAATGGCAGGAGTTTAGGGCGGGGATATCAGTTTGTTCGACCAATGGTAGAGAGTGGGAATATTTAGGAATCTATTAAAAAACAATCACTTTTTTTTTATTTTATTTGGTGACAGTTCACTTTAACTGACACAACTGATCTATAGAAAAACGCTTCTTATGCTTTGCATTGTTCTGTACGGTTTTGCTGTGGAAACATAAAAGTTAACAAAATAAACGGGAGACATCTGTTGTCCTGATTTTGATGAAGTCATCCAGTGCTGTGCTTTGACATAAAACAGGCGTACCTGTCTACTTATTCTGAATTAAGCAATGACAACTGGCTGTTGAAAGACATGTCAAGTAGTTGGCTAACAGCATTTATTCCCTGTACAATTCATCTGGCTTTCTTACACATTATTCTCCTCTGGCCAAAAGATTTTTGGCGAATGGTTTGGTGTCTTATGAAGCTGATAATCGAAACCCAACTCATCATTTAGGTTGCCAGGTATTTGTTGATTTAGAAATGACTGTTATCAACCAGTAGAATATTAACATGTAATTTGACAAAATCCGGTAATTAAACATCACAACAGGGAACTGGGACTCCTATTCCCACCTGAAGGAGATGCAAACAATGAAACCTTGTCTACAGCAGTCTCTAACTGTCTGGATCATGCTGAGGCACGTGCACATTTCAATCAATTACCTTCATTTAGACATCTGAATCAACAGAGTTAAAAATAACTGAACAAATGCACCATAATAGCATCTAAACTAATTAAAGAGTAAACACAGGAAATGATGGATATCAGCTAATCATTCTTAGGCTGATGTATGCATGAGAGAAGTGGAGATAATACTAAAATTTAGTTCTTTCAATCTAATTTTAGCAGTTTTCAATGAGTTGACGTGTGCAATTCGACAAGGAATTATTGTCTGAATTAATGTGCAAGTAATTAAATTATCACTCATTTATGTAATTAGAAGGAATGCAAATGTACAGGCATCTTTTTTTTTGTAGCAAAGATGATATGTTTGACTGTTGGTATCCGTGCATTCAAGAATGACTTTACTTGGGACAACAAATCCCATATCATTTATCTATGATCACAGAATGCGTCTTTAGTTTACATTAGCCTTAGCACGCTTGATCGCCCTCTCTCATAACGTCATTCGCTCACATTGAATGAACTGCAGTTGCGCAAGTTAGGGACACCTGAAGCAAACACAACTTCTCTAAGAGATGTGCAATGTTCTGATGGCACTCTTGTGAAGGACCATGAAGGACCTAAGAGGACCCCTGACAGAGTAACAAACACATGCAGGTACACAAGCAGTTTTCCCTCCAGCTTGCTATGCTCACAATGACAGAAACACTAGTATACTTAAGTTCTAGCCCTCGATGGATCGGAATATTCAGCGCCACAACCAAAGATTTTATACTTTACCACAATATCGGCTCAAAATATCAAACATGTTTGATATCCTCTGACTGGATGAAATCAAAGTCTTAAAAAGCTTATCCTCTGCTCATCCTACACTACATGATTTTCTGTGAAATCTGTCAACTCCCACTGCCCAAAATCTTTCGGAAACTAGTGTCCGACTTGTACAGACTGCAAATTAGAGCAAAGTCACATAGTGTATTCCAGTCTTTAGACTGTTTGTATAAGATGGTTTTATCTGCCCTGATCACCTGAAAAGTACCCCAAACCCCTCTAAAACCAGCCAACAAACCATGCTGACAAGGCTGGAAGACAAACTAAGACCACAAAACCAACTTAGGCTGGTTTCAGATGCTTTTTCAAAAGGGTTATGAGCAAGTTATTTTAATTAAAGGGTTAGTACCCAAAAATGAAATTTCTGTCATTAGTTACTCACCCTGATGTCGTTCGACACCTGTAAGTCCTTCGTTAATCTTCGGAACACAAGTTATGATATTTTTCATGAAATCTGAGAGGTTTTTTATCTCCCATAGAGAGCAACGTAATTACCATCATTAAAGGTCCAGGAAAGTAGTAAAAACATCATTAAAATAGTCAACGTGACTACAGTGGTTTAACCGTAAAGGGTTAGTTCACCCAAAAATGTTCATCTTCGGAACGCAAATTAAGATATTTTTGTTGAAATCTGATAGCTCAGTGAGGCCTGCATAGCCAGCAATGACATTTCCTCTCTCAAGATCCATAAAGGTACTAAAAACATATTTAAATCAGTTCATGTGAGTACAGTGGTTCAATATTAATATTATAAAGCAACGAGAATATTTTTGGTGAGCCAAAAAAACAAAATAACGACTTATATAGTGATGGCCGATTTCAAAACACTGCTTCAGGAAGCTTCAGAGCGTTGTGAATCAGTGTGTCGAATCAGCGGTTCGGAGCGCTGAAGTCACGTGATTTCAGCAGTTTGGCGGTTTGACACGTGATCCGAATCATGATTCGACACAAAAGATTCATAACACTCCGAAGCTTCATGAAGCAGTGTTTTGAAATCGGCCATCACTATATAAATCGTTATTTTGTTTTTTTGGCGCACCAAAAATATTCTTGTCGCTTTATAATATTAATATTAAACCACCGTACTCACATGAACACATGAACTGATGTAGAACCTGGAAGCGCTGGACATTAACAGCTTATCAGTAAGACAGGGGAGAGAAGATATTGTTGAATAAAGTTATTTTTGTTTTGTTTTTGCGCACAAAAAGTATTTTCCTCGCTTCATAACATTAAGGTTGAATCACTGTAGTCACGTTGATTATTTTAATGATGTTTTTACTACTTTTCTGGACCTTGAATGATGGTAATTAGGTTGCTTTCTATGGGAGATAAAAAACCTCTCAGATTTCATCAAACATATCTTGTGTATGTGTGTTCAGAAGATGAACAAAGGTCTTATGGGTGTGGAACGACATGACGGTGAGTAATGACAGAAATTTCATTTTGGGTGAACTAACCCTTTAACAGTTTAAAAAGACAAGTTACTGGTGAGTTGCATATAGCTGTTTTCTTAAGACTGTAGCCTTTGCTTCCTTTCGGTTGTCCTTTACGAGCAGAACACACTATAATTACCCTTGAGTGCTGTTGTTGGCTGTCCTGGACTTAAAATCACTGTGTTATGTTGTTATAATAATGTGTTCATGATGAATCATTGCTGTCATTTATACATGTGTACTAAAGATTGGCACGAGTACTCGTCTGCGGTTTAGTTGGGAATAAAATGTACTGTTAGCAATAAAGTAGCCTTAAGGACTTATGGTGACCTAAGACAACATCTTCTCCAAGTATGTCCTATTTAAAGGACAGGGAGGCTGCCAAATGTTTTTGATGCTCGGGTCTGTATGTGATAAAATCCATCAGTCCTGAATCTATTCACAAACACACACATCATCTATTAGCAAGTGGTCTTAAAAAATCTCCCCCCTCAAGGATGAAAATGTCATCTCACTGTGGGAAAGAATGCGTTTGCTGTGTAGCTGACTTGTGACATGGCAAAGAGCACCGAGGCCCTTACTGAATAAAGGAAGATGGGAAAACAGCCAGTCTACAGTTCATGGCTTCTTTCGAAATCTTCCCATCCAGTTGGAGTGTCTTTCCTCGAAATGGGGCAGGCGAAGCCACTCCGTAGCATGTTTTTTATCTAATCCCTATAATTCAACTTTAAACATGAGCCTTTAGGAACCTAATGAAAATAAATGAGAATGTTAGTGGAGTTGAATTGACGACAACACAAATCATCCTCCACAGGCTGAGCTGATTAATGAAAGGATCTCACACAGCACTGGGTGTTTTTTCTCGCGCATTTCTGCTATTTAATTAGCCGTTGCTAATCTAGCAGTTTTAATCCACTTTATAATTTATCAGTGTCAACTGAAATGCATGACCATATTGTCATCTTTATTCTCACAGGCATTTCTTGTTGTTTTAAAAAGTGTCTGATTAACCTCACCATTTACAGAAGGAATAATCCCTTTTGTTCAGATATTCTGCTTGATACTATGCTTGAGGACACAGGGTGGGCTACAAAACACACAGTAAAATCCTCTTCTGTAAGTTTATTACCTTAGTCAGAGGTGTAAAGTGTTTTTATTTTTTGTTGTTTTTTTACAATAAGCATAATTCCACTTAAGAAGGGAAAAACATACTCCTTATGGTTGTATTAGCTGTGTGGGAAGCTTGTGTTAACAGAAATACACAAAACATTTAGTTCTTGACAGAAACTTTTGAATTATATTTTCTTAGGCACTTACATAGTCCTCAAAATAAAATATATTACAATTAATAAAATAAAATGAAATAAAATGAAATACAATTTCTAAACAGCACTCACCTGAACTTTCGGTATCCCAGCTGTCTAAGCTCGGATAAAGAACTGGCTTCACAGATGCAGGCGCTGTAAAAATATAAATGTTCTATAGTTATAGTTTTTAATCAACATAACCATAAAATAGTTACTCAATCAGAGGCAAAGAGATAGCAACTTCCCTTCAATTTTACAACAGCCCAAGAAAATATAGGAAAAAAGTTTTTTAGACTTGTGCGAGTTCTGTACGAGTTCAGTCAGTCACCATATTTCTACTCTGAAAGATGAAATGCGTGCAGATCTGAGAGGTCACTCAGGGTCTTACCCTGTGTCCTGGGTGTGTAAGAGGAGGCAGCTCTCTGTGTGGGAGGCCTTGGTCTAGATGGTGCTGAACTCATCTGTGAAAACAGAGACACCCGAATATACATCAACAGGCTTGTCTCTCACCCAGTGAACTTGATAAACAGAGACTGCATGGCACTGAAGCCATAAAAAATCAATTCGTTTAAGTCTTTGAAAGGACAATTGGACCACTTTTTGTGAATTTGAATCAGTATGTAAAATCAGATTGCACCTTAAATATTAACTGGATTTAAGTATATAAGCAACTGAACATTCATTGTATTTACACAGTATGCTGTGCCATACACATTCAAAACTTTTGATTTTGCTTCATTCCAATTTATACAACTAAATAACAACATTACATACTTTTACTAATTAATTACTATGACAAGGAATTCCTTTGGTTGTTTAGAACTGATTTCATGAGACCACTGTTTTATTCCACATAACCCCAGTGACCAAAATATACCACCCGAAATATGAAGTGCCAAGTGGAAAGCCTATATTACTGTCATCTACAGTGTTTTATAGAAGTCTGATTTATAGTAGCCATCAAACGAAACTCACAATCACTGTCTAATGTGTTGAAAGACTTTATCAGCAGATTATACCTCTCATGCTTTATGTAGGTGTAATTTATTTATTTCTTCATTCCAAACTCACAGAATTACTACATACTTGCGAAGTGTACTTTAAGGTTTGCCACTAGAGGGGTTTCTGAGTGCACTGACTCAAATGAACAAAATGAACATTTTTGTTCATTTGACTGGAAGAAAAAAAAACAAAAAAAAAACGAGTCAAAGTCAGAGTGGAAAATAGAGTGACTTTAAATCCTATCAAGTAAGAGAGATTAAAGTAACTTAACCCTTTAAATGAGTGATGTTGTCAGTCAAATTAATGTGATGTTTTAGCATGCAAAGAAAAATCACACGGGCAATTTAAACAGAGCTAAAGAGTAACTGGATGGGTGAGGAATATTTATTTTGAGTGTAAAAGACTATTTCAACAGTGTGCCATTACATTTTTTTCCCCCAGTAAATCCCTTGCTATATTGCTGCACACTATGAATCTTAAAAAAAATTTTTTTGAATTCGATATGATGTCAACAGTTCTTCTAAATTTGATAAAACGTGTGGAATTTGTGACTAAACTCTCCTCTCTCTTTCAGCTGTAAAGTCATTCTAGTGATTCATCTAGTCTGAGTGAATCAGTTTGTTCGGACACAGTTCATGTAAATGATAAAAATGAACAACCAATTCACAGTTTCGAGTCCCTGTCCTGCATTTAACATATTTAGTGACAGTGAAATATTTAGTTAAATGCTACTCCATCACTATTTTTTTGTTTGTTTTATTGTTGAAGTATTTTTGTTATAAATGTATCTGTTCAAATTTGATACTATCACCCTGATAGCCCTGATTGTTCATACATTCAAAACTCTCATTGTATTTTTACAGCTGATTAAACCAAAAATCAACAGATAGCTATATATTTTACATAATTTTATATTTAAATATATATTTTTATTGTCACCTGTATGTTGTAGCTTGTAGTCTAGCTAACTATAACATTTTTTAAAAGAGTAGCAGCATTGTATTAAAAATTATGAGTAGCTTGTCACTTAGCAAGCTTTAATTTCAGCTTCAGCTTTAGTAGTGCACAGAAAGTAACCTTGCTTGAAGCTTGCATGTGTTTGAGCTGCCAGTCGGTGGTGTATTTCTCTGTGTAGTCCTGCAGAATGGTGTACAAATCATATGCTTCAGGTGGGGGTTCCACATCTCCATTGAGAATAGCAGAAGCACGAATGTCTTGGCCATAGAACCTATTCGAAAGTAAAGCACACATAAGATATTGACACTATAACACAATGAAAACACAAAGTAGGTCAACATCAGTGCCTGAGGGCTTTAATACAACATTTAAACTCCTTAACCTATGACATGTTCTTACTTTCGGTTGGTTTCTTTGCGTTCGATGAGGTAAGAACCAACAAGAGACACTCCAGCGTAGAGACCACGAGATTTGCAGTACGAGTAGACAGCCGCTGTACTGCGAAACGCCACATCTGCCTCCAAATTCCTGTTAAATATGCTTAGTCAGATTTGTATATATGCAAGGACTATACACTACACAGTCAAGTCTCATAGCGGAATCGAATGGGAGGATGAAACTGCACTGAGGGTAATAATTACTGGGGTTTGTTGAGAGTACATGCTGACTCAGGTCATGTCTTAATAGGGTATTTTTTTTCTTTTATACTTTGCTTTTTTATGTTTTTAAACACTACCATTCAAAACGTTGGGGTCTAATGTGACTTTGTTAAATAAAAGTATTAATGTCTTTCGAAACTTGAAAGAAATTATTCACCCCAAACATTTTAAACAGTAGTGTGTCATAATTTAGTGTTTCATTACCACTTCAATCCTCTCTTTGACCCTTTGAATTAAACAATCCCTTTCTTTCTCTTTTAGCATTTAAAGTGTAACTTCGCTGATTTTTAACCTTTGTATTGTTACAATGTCAGTAGTATATGTAAATAAACAATGTTTACTTGTTCTCTGTGTTACCTGGACCAAGAAATTCATGTTTATTTGTCAGCAAAAATATGCTTTTGACATCTCCAGGGCTTTTGTGAAAACTGCAGTTTCTTTATTTTTCCACCCTCCATTTTGGGATAAAACACTGCATTCGAAGTCATCCAATTTGAAATGCGGACTACACTTTTCAGATTACCATACTTTGCAGCCTTTAACCACTGCCTACAACACGCTGGATTCTTGCCTGAAAACTGAGAGTAGCTCACTCCCGCTAAACGTTTACTCTTTAAATTCTTGCAACCGAAAACAACACTAACGACTAGAGATCGACCGATATATATATTTACCGATATTTTCCCCGATATTTGAGCATTTTACCATAATCGGATATCGGTTTTGTAATATCGCATTTACCGATAAACGCCGCCATCTTGTGGGTGTTTTGAGAATTGCACGCAGGATCGCCATAGAGTACCTCAGAGATTACGTGTTTTTGTAGGCAAAACCCGGAAGCGAGTTAGCATTTTAGGTCTTCCGGTTCCATCGCCGTAAAGTCTATGGGTTTTTTGAATGGGTTTTTGCTAAATCGCCTAAAATAAGGTATGTGGTTAACAAAGCCTCTACATATTTTCATGTTTTGATCTATGACATAAAACACACCAGTTATAACCCGCTTGAGATTTTTTAAACCTTTATTGTGTCTTAAAAATGGCTGTTGCTAACAAATTGCTAAAAGGGACTACTTCCTTCGGCGGGGACGTTAGACATCATCATGACAAACAGGACATTTGGACAGCATTTCTCATGAAAAAGTGTATAAGTATTCATACACAGCGCAGATCATTATCAGCGAGCGTGTTTTTTAAAATAAAGTAGTTTTTTTAAATAAAGTTTGAGGAAGATTGGTGGTGGTGACGTTGATCCGCGACCATGGTGTGCTGTAGTCCGTTTATAGCCTACTGTTAGCTTTTTATATCTGACGACTTTATTTAGGCTTCAAAATTTATAAATGTTGTGTTAACTTGTAAAGATTATCTTGATAGACAAAACGTGTAAGTGTCATAACCCTTTGTTAATTACAGAGCGTATTTTTTGCGATTTTCCAAAAGTCTATGGGAAAAATGCATAGGCTTTCGACCGAGGGAACCCGTGTGCCGCTAACTTCCGGGTTGGCCTACATAAGAAATAGAGACAAGCTCACGGAGTCACGTAAAATAATCCATCAAGATGTAACTTTGCATGAATTAAATAATACAGCCATGAATGAGCACATGTTGGAAATAAAAGCGCTGAATTTAATTCTCTCTCTGTTGTCTATGCTCATCATTAGTCTCGTGAAGTCATCTGCAATTTGCAGTTCACTCAGCAGGTTGATGCTCAGGAAATGCTCCATGGTCACCGCATGTAACTTTTAACAAGATTCACTTGTTTAAAACACCGTAATTATATAATTTATTTATAATATATTTATTACTTTCTCTCTCTCTCTTTTTTTTTTGGTGATGTTGCAGTTTTCCAAGTACAACACAATGAGACTAATGAATGTAGGACAGCTTCTTTATTATTACTCCAATGAAAAAGGTAATAATTTTAATGTGCTTGTCACAAACTTAAAGAACAAAAATTTCAGTGTCCAATAACCTTCAAAGGTCATAATTACCAATATATATAATTGTTGTTATATAAAAAGACATTTACAAACAATACAACAAATACTATAGAGATACAAATTAAATAAACTTGTTTTTCAGATACAGTAGGTTTATTTACTATGTATACATTTATTTAACATATTTTGTTGTTTTATTAACATTAATGACAAATATAGGCTACGGTCCCTTTAAGACTGAATCCATGGCTACTGACACATATCCTGTTTTCACCCAAATGTTTACGTCCACTTAAGCCATAACCGACTGTATTTACGTGAGATACTCCACACGATGGACATTTTGACAACTATGTGTGCATTTGACCATTCAGGTGCGAGGAGAACTGATCGCGCACTGTTTGAGACAACTGGGATCGCGCGCAAGAAAGAGAGAGCGTGCATGTAAGAGAGCACACTTCTGGTCTGTGTCATTCAGCGCGATTCCGCCTATCCCGCCTTCACTAATCGATAACGAATTGTGATTGAAAGCATGCAGTTTGCAATGTGTGGTTCCACACCCCTGAGGCTGACATTGTTTCTGCTGCTGCCGTCGGTGTCTCTGTACACGGAAAATTATGTCAGTTATGTCACGTGAGGTATCGGTCTTTGGTTTCGGGGTATTTTTACGAGTACGAGTACAAGTACACGAGCTTGGTATCGGTCCCGATACCGATACTAGTACCGCATCCCTATTAATTATTTATCATCTCCGCAAGCGATCGCAGTTTGAGTATAGTTCTGTGTAAATGCATAGATAAACAACGCTTTGTCAGCAGATATTTCAATCTAGAAAGACAAAAACATTATTAATAATTCTGATATAACATACCAGTTGAAAAATGCAATAAAATACTATGTTTTGTTTGTTATATTCCAATATTCCAGAGAATATTATTCAGTCATTTAAAGGTGCCCTAGAATTAAATATTGAATTTACCTTGGCATAGTTGAATAACAAGAGTTCAGTACATGGAAAAGACATACACTGAGTTTCAAACTCCATTGTTTCCTCCTTCTTATATAAATCTCATTTGTTTAAAAGACCTCTGAAGAACAGGCGAATCTCAACATAACACCGACTGTTACGTAACAGTCGGGATCATTAATATGTACGCCCCCAATATTTGCATATACCAGCTCATGTTCAAGCATTAGACAAGGGCAGGACGTCTGGATGTGCACAGCTGAATCATCAGACTAGGTAAGCAAGCAAGGACAACAGCGAAAAATGGCAGATGGAGCAATAATAACTGACATGATCCATGATATCAATATATTTTTATATTCCTGTCTTTCAAAATGTTTCGTTAGCATGTTGCTAATGTACTGTTAAATGTGGTTAAAGTTACCATCGTTTCTCACTGTATTCACGGAGACAAGACTGTCGTTATTTTCATTTTTTAAACACTTGCAGTCTGTATAATTCATAAACACAACTTCATTCTTTATAAATCTCTCCAACAGTGTGTAATGTTAGCTTTAGCCACGGAGCACCATCAAACTCATTCAGAATCAAATGTAAACATCCAAATAAATACTATACTTACATGATCCGATGTATGCATGCAGCATGCATGACGAACATCTTGTAAAGATCCATTTTGAGGGTTATATTAGCTGTGTGAACTGTGTTTATGCTGTTCAAGGCAAGCGCGAGCTCCGGGGGCGGAGAGCACGATAATTTAAAGGGGCCGCAACCAATATATCGGTTTATAGTTAATGATGCCCCAAAATAGGCAGTTAAAAAAATGAATAAAAAAAAATCTATGTGGTATTTTGAGCTGAAACTTCACAGACACATTCAGGGGACACCTTAGACTTATATTACATCTTTTAAAAAGAAGTTCTAGGGCACCTTTAACATTATCCAGCAAATTATTCTTCACGCTTTAGCCTATTAAACAGCTTATAAATCTACTAAAACTGTAGTTTAAAATGAAGTATTACATTTCTGCGAAGTTGATGACTCCTGTCTTTAATTTATTTTCTCCATTTGAAAACATTAGACATTCTACATTTATTTTGCTTATTGTTAACATTAGTGTTGCAGCTGATGCTTTTTTATAAATAAAATTATTTTTGTAATATGAAGATTAAAATTAACAAAATTTATTGGTGTATAAATAAGATTTGTTTTGTTTTCTATGCAAGGAGGGAGTGATTGTTATAAATAAAATGGTTTGTTCAGTTCAGAGGTGTTGTAATTGTGTCAAAAACAGAAGTATAACAGTAAATAAATAATTGGTTCTGCATATCGGTTATCGGGCACATAAACACAAAAATGATCGGTATCGGTTCTAAAAAATCAGTATCGGTCAATCACTACTAACGACACTAATAGTTATACCTAAAAGTTTGCTAAGAAGTATTTCCAATTAAAGCAAGGTGGTATTTGAAACTGGTAAGCATATCCATAACAGGCTGGTGGGAGTGGTCTTGGATGGCAACGTGCACAGTGAATTATGGGAGTTGAAGTTGTCCTATTCCAAGTGGTGCTCACTGCAGAGCCAAATGACGTCATGGGTTGAGCTTGACCTAGTCAAGTTCCACCTCTGTGGATCTAATGGGTGGAGGGATAGAGTTATGGGTAGGGTTAGGGTGTGGTTGGACATTGTAGCTCCACCCATTATGTCCAAATTACATCCAGAGAGGGGGGAGCTGGACTTCACGCTCCACCTATGGCTTTGCAGTGAGCAGCCTCTCATCTATTTGAAAAAAGGGAAGACAACAGCCTTTTTTCTTTGTTTTCTCTAATCAGGTAGCAAGTTTCATTTAATTTTTTTTTTTTGTCAGCTGTGAAGTACCCCTTTAAGACTTCTGTGTAAACACCCTCTTCATGTGTTTAAATAGCAAAAGCACACTGTCGCAGTTATAAAAATAAATTAGACAAAACTTCAGACACTCATTGCTAAATCTAACATTAGGAAACATCGGAAGGATGTGCAGAGCAGTAGGTGATACACAGTCAAAAACAGCAGATTCTGTGTGTACATTTGGACAGTCATATTAATGCTACAAGGTTTCGACATAAAAAATGTTGGAATGGCTAAACTAGCTTTCACCAAACTAATCTTTACAGACCAAAGAGATGATTTTCAGTTCTGAAAGTCCCAGTAATTTAAAACATTGCATTTCTTATGATATCCCCTTTAAAATATTTATAAAATATCCATGTTTCACTGTCCACTAACTAAATAAAGCTCTTAAAAGAGACCTTGATTTTGATGCAAACCTTGATTTTATGAAAATAATGAGATGTGACATTTATATAAAATATATCCTAGTAGGTGGTAAGAAAGTTCTATTCCAAAAATAACTCATTTCAAAAGAGCACATGCACACCCTGCAGTCATTGCTGCCAAACCAAATCCAAACCTGATCTAATCTAAGCCAAAAAAAAAAAAAAATCAAACAGATCCACATTAAGTGGAATCTTAAGTCCTAGTTTTCAAAGCTACTGTAGTGCAGCAGGCAGCCATTCAGTACAATATTGCTTGCAGCTCTTTTCTGGAGAGATCCATAAACAACAATTAAAGCAGTGAGAACAAAAAAGGACTTTCCAAATAAGCATGAACACAGCAGAATCCATCAATAAAGGTAAAATCACTGATTCACCTTAGAACAATGCAGCTGTCATTTAAACTAGCACTACTGAATGGCTCCTAATGTACAGTATGGATACCCTTTATTATCTATAATTCTCACAGTATTTTCCACACAGGTTCATGCTTGTCAAATTACGAATGACTGTGTTGCGGATGAAAGCTTAAGCTGGCAGCTCACAACTGTATACATTTTTTGTATAAACATGTCATCAGAGAAAATTAGTCCCTTGTGAAATGATAAAACTATAGATGGCTTTTATATTCTGTTGATTTCTTTTGCAACTTTCAGCAAGAGCTTTTTCTTCATTGCTATCCATAAATGCACTAAAACAACAGTTCAAAAACATTAGACAGCTAATTTATACCTTCAGAGAAATGCTGTCAAAGCCCTCCATCGCCTATGTAAACATTTTAAAAACACTTGTTCTCCAAACAAATGGGCTTCAACACTTGATTTTTCAAATTAATAAAACACAATGCAACTCACAAACGTTCAAGGCCTGGACAATCCTTTTCTCATTCCTGTCCACATTGCTTTGGCAGCACTTTCAGAAACATAAAAAAAAAAAATCATAACATGAATTGCCTAACATAAATCAAACCTTTCTTCCTTAAGCCATAACCTTTGAAGTTAATCAGAAGTCAGCCAAGTGACACAGATGCATCCAGATAAAAAATAAAACACTTTAGTAATAAAAGTGTCATTTCAATTACGACACTGATACTTAACAGTGGACATTTGCTCAAAGAACCCAAGTTTCCAAACCTTCACTCTCAATTATTCCCTCTCGTCTGACCCCTGGCAACAGAATGGGGTACTACACTTTAAAATCAACTCACGTACCTGCCAAGAGGCCCAACAGCCACAGTGCAGTTTCCTCCAAGTGTAAGATTGCCTCCTTTACTAAAAGCATCCACAGCTCTCCTCTGATTCAAGATGATGACAAAATCTGATGACTGGAGATGAAAAGAGAGGGCAGATGTCATGTTTTATGTGAAGCATTAGAGGGACAGTTTACTTAAAAATGACTTTTTTCCTTCTCACAAGAAGAATTTTACTTACAATGAAAGTGAATGGTGACCAGGGGATGTAATTTCAAAGAAAGTTTAAATTAAATTAAATTAAATTAATTAAATTAAATATATATATTTTTTTACATTATATATTTTGAATTTTAAACAAACAAACAAAAAAGGACAGAGGATAAGAATAAGTTGGGTATCAAATACCTTGTGCCTTTACCTAAATAAAAATAAAAACTAAACGACAGTCATTATATTAAAAGAACTGTAGTGTTTTTAAAATCGTGCCACAGATGTGCTGCATTGTAAACAATATAGCAGAATCTCATACTGCCCAGCCCTAAAACACTCACACATTTCACCAGATACTCAGAACTGCCTATTCTAGTCTCACAACTGGCATCACTCTTTTCATGATTTTCTCTCTCTGTTTATAAAATCAGCTCAGGCTTCTTTAAGCACCAGGCCATGTGATGTAAGTTAGTAGGCGAGTGTGTTCTTAATGCACAATCTAGCTATATATCACTCTGACAAGCACTCTGCCAACTATTGTGCATCTGTCACCAGCAAAACATTAAAAAAGTAGCTCTATATTTAGCAATAATTTTTAAGCTTTTTAAGCTTTTTAAATGCTGTTTGGTGTCGAAAGATTTGGACCGGTTTCAGACATACTCTGGTTTTAATGCCTAAAGATAAAATCGATATTTCCTGTACTCCCTTGCTACTTATCAGGTGTGTTGCTACATACTGAGAGACAGAGACCGCAGTGCTAACCACAGTGCCTGAAGGCTACTCGAGAAATTAATCAAGACTGTCAAGATGCACAGGCGCTGGGTACACAAATGACTCATCCGAGCTGCAATCCAAGGTCAGGAAACAAAAGTGCAACTTCTGCCTGATGCTGACAAATGACCTCGCTGGACACATGCACAGTGATTTCCTGTGCCAGAGATATGAGAATCCACTTTACGCTTTGAAAAATGATGAAGCCAGCGCTTGAGCTACAAATAGCTCCCAACAAAAGGCTGACCTGTGGTTTAGGGAAAAGGTCATAATCAGTAATTCATAATGGGTCATGCTTTTACCTTTCAAGATTTAGGGAAAACTTACTGTTGACGACTTCAATTCAAATAAAAAAGAAAACAATTATTTTGGGGAGCACCTGTTTATTAGTAAATGATAGTTAAAGACCCTCTTTACAGGTCATTTAATTATGAATCAAACCTAGGTGGTATATTTGATGAAAGTAAAGTAATTTGTAAAACTTTTTTCCAAGATTAAGTCCATAAAGTGTGGAGACAGTTGCTACATTCTATTGTTTATTTTTTATTTTTTTTGCTAACATTAAGAATCACACAAAAGAATATCAATTCGTTTTCTTGAAACTTAAGAAAATGAATTGGTTTTCTTCATAATTAAAACTAGCCTATAAGATTATTCACGATTAAATATTCTAAATGATTGACAGCTCTAATAACATATATGTTTTATTAGGGAGATAATGGAAAGAAAAAGAAATACAAAACAAGACAGCCAAGTCAGACAGGGCAAATATTTTAGTGTCTTGATGTTCTTGTCTATGCATGACTCAGACAATCTCGATGGAAAGAAAACATTTTTTTTCCATGACATTGCATGTGAAGTAATTTACAAATTATACCCTGATGAAGAACCTATAGTGTCTACATACGGAGCATAATCCATAGGCATACAGCAGTGTAGTCCAAGATGTTCATCTGATACATGAATAAACATGTTGCATAACTGTTCTTGAACACTTTACTGACTCTCTAACTGACTCTCTGATTCAGCAAAAAATATGTGAGAAACTTTTCGTATCTACTACTAAGGTGCTTACCATGTTACCTACAGTTATGTCTTGTCAGATGTTTTTTTATGATTATTCATTATCTATTGATGTTCAAAAAAATCTACCAAAGAACCTAAAGGAATTTTAAAGTAACGAAAAAATGACCTTCTCACAGCTTTTAAAAAAAAACTATTTTGCCAAAAACCCAATTTATATCTGAATGTTCTTTTAAGCCGTGTTTCCACCAGGAACTTTCCCCAGGAACTAGGGTCTAAATTAAGTTCTGGGTAAAAATTTCACCCTCAGAAAGTACCTGCTCACGGGGTAGTACTTGTTCAAAGTTCAGGAACTTTCAGGGCTGGGACTTGGGCGCTGAACATGCTGATTAGTTGAGTTCACGCAGCATTTTGATTGGTTGACTCCACGCAGCATTTTATTTCAACCACCATTTTTAAAAGTCTGTAGCGGTGCGCGAGTTGTTTGCTATTTTAATCAACAATGGAGTTTAAAAAATATGACTGATGGACCGATGACGAGGTTCAGGTTTTATTAAGCTTATATGCGGAGGACGAAATCCAGCTGGAACTGTAAAGTCACGCACATCCCTACGTCACCGGACTTAATCTTCACGGTACTTTAGACTGCGATGGAAACGCAGACAGCAAAAGGTCTGGGGGAAACAATTTCCTGGGACAAATTGTTCCAGGTAATTACAGGGGAAAAGCGACTTTAGAGAGTCTGGTGTCAAATAAAAACTTACCTCCAGACCAATTTCAAATCCTCCACCGAGTCCAGCAATACCAATTGCTGAAGGAGCAGACCATCCTTCATAACAGAAAGCAGAAAACGAAAAACATTAAAATTAAAAACAAAACAAAAAACGTTACACTATATATATATATATATATAAAAACCTGAGTTGTGTAGAAGCAGATTCAACATGATACCTGTCACTTTAACAAATAAACTTGTCAAAATGGCCTTTCTTCAACTTTTTTTCCGAGATTAAAATATAGTGCCAAAACATGGGACTATTTGTCCACTATAACAGCTATTACCAAAGTTTAAATAATGATTACTACAATACTCAAAAAAATCTTCTGAACTCGTATCGTCTCGGAATAATGTACAAGTTACATGAGTAAAAACAAGGAAACACTAGCATAAAGTCAATGAAGCTCTAAATGACCTTAAGGAGTGTTTTGTTTATTCAGATTAGAATGTTGCTAAGGCAGCTGCCAGACATCAATTATACCAAAACCCATTAAACCTCCCTATTTACTCAAATTGGTCTAATTTGTTGTAATAGTTATGCTTTAGACATGAAGATAAATGAAAAGGAATGAACTTCTGAACATGTACTGTACAGTTTAAGTCACAAACCCGTATAATCACCTGACCTCACCAAGCAAATATTTGTGTAAATATATTTGACACTTAAAATAAATGACAGAAAAGACGTAAAACCAACTTACTTCCATCAGCGAGTCTTGCAATCACTATCCCACTGCCGCCCCTCGCAGTGATCATGAAACCTGCTTTGAAGACTGACAGGATGGCGAGTCCCTGAGCCTTGGCAATGACATGGGCTGGTGTCAGGATGTGGAAAAGATAGAAGTAAATGAAAATGAGATATTACAATTGGACTTGTGCAGGCAAAACTCTTCTGAATCTAAGCACAATGACTGAAATATATATGAAAAAAAAACTAAATCAATCTGTAAATGCAAGATGAAACAGGTAGGCAGAGTTGATTGGTGCATTGTGTTTTCGCACAGGTTGCAAAGATATGGTGAAGTCACTGAGTGAGTTGCATTCATGTCACATTCTGAAGACATGCATGAACAGATACTTGGCAATGGACTGGCAGAAAGACTGCTGGTCTTGTACACAAATTACATCAGTCAACAGAAATGCTAACTTTGAGCAGTTAATAGCACTTACATGTCTGGCATGTGTGCTATTACTGCATCAGGATTAGTCTACGCTATTAAAGCTCGAGGAACCGTGGCTTCAACAAGTATTTAAACAAATAAAAATGTATCAATGTCAATGCATATACATATCAATATATAAAAGTGGCATTTAATTTTACATTAAACACTATTTTTAAAACATTTCACTAAAATTAAAGGTACACTGTGTAACTTTTTAAAATTTAAACAATGAGTCAATACATCATCAATCCTTCTTCCAATGTGTGTTTTTGTCGTACCTCACTATTTAAATGTTTATATTTTAGACCTGACGGGATGGTTTTCACTGGAAATTGCATACAGGTGTCACTCACCCGTGTGGTCATATCCGTAAAAAGAGAAAAGTTACGGCTACTTTTGATGCAGTATGGTGTGGGATCGGCATAGGTTAGTTGTCACTATGAGTGAGAAAGGTTGAAATGGTGAACTCTAAATCTCTATCCTCTGGGGAATCGCCCGTTTTATAAAAAATTAAAAAACCGCAGAACAGAGGAGAGTCTGCTGGCAAAAAGAGAGCTGGCGCTCTGACGTAGAACCCAGAAGCGTCGCGGTCAATACAATGTAAACAGCACAGGAGAATGACAGGGTAGAGAAGATATTGTTGAATAAAGTCATTATTTTTGCTGTTTTTGCACACAAAAAGTATTCTTGTCATTTCATAACATTAAGGTTGAGCTTGACCTTGGACCTTGAATGTGGTAATTACGTTGCTTTCTATAGGGGATAATACAAAAACCTCTCGAATTTCATCAAAAATATCTTAATTTGTGTTCTGAAGATGAACGAAGTTCTTATGGGTTTGGAACGACATGAGGGTGAGTACTTAATGACAGAAATTTCATTTTTGGGTGAACTACCCTTTAACCCCCGGTTTCACAGAAAAGGCTTTAAGCTAGTCCTAGACTAAAATGCATGTTTGACAGGGTTTCTACAGGTTTCATCAAATCTAATTTAATGCTTTTTAATGCCAATTTTTAAAAAATTGAATGCCATATATATGTCGCTATATGTCAATAGATGACGTCATACAGCAATTAGAATATTCATCATGTCATTGTTGCATTTGCATTCTGCCAAGTGTCAGCCCTTTACATTTGTTTGCTTCTCTGCTGCTACCTCTATGTGCTCACATAACGTATTTTAATACAGCCAAATTCCCAATAAAATTGTTTCATCTATATATTTTTCTGTTTTGTTGTCAGACAATATGAAATGGTGACTGAAATGCGGCCCATTAAGACTACATACAGGGCTCGACATTAAGCCTTGTCATGTGCTTGTCCTTCGGACAAGTAAATCGGTCATTCATTGTCTGAGTAAAACAGTTGCTTGTCTGGAAAAAATTAAATTTTTTTTTTTGTTTGGTGTAAATATACATTTATTCTGAAGCAATATCCTTTCAGAATATTCCAGCTTTGATATATATAAATCTGCATATTTGTAATATTTACACTGAGGGCATTTTTTTTTTTTTACCTTTACAAGGGGCAATTTTCCCCCACCCAATCCTGTATGATTCATGTAAAATGTACGATTCATCTTTTATTTTAAAATTCTTAAATTTGCTCAATAAATTCAATTAGAATAAGACACTAAGGGCTGTTACCAATCAAATTAAAACATTTACAATAAAAAAAATTACAATTGCATTAAATAATGTTATGGGATTGTTTAAAATATTTTTTGAAAATTCAAACAAGAAATGTTGGGGGGAAAGTGATACTTTTAAAAATGAAACTAAACCACCAGTAGGTGGCAGCAAGTAACCGTCTTAATAAGCAAGTCATTGAGTCATTCATTCAAACGATTCATTCCAATGGCTGATTCATTCAAGAATGAGGCAGTTGTGTATGAGTCATTGCCTGCGTCTCAATGTGCATTCTATCCATCCTAAATAGTATGTGACATTAGTAATATTCAATACTATTTAGGGCGGATAGTATGCACATTGGGATGCTTGACTCAACCGATTCGTTTAAAACGCTGAATCATTCAGTAGGCTAATGAAAACAAGACTGCGTGAGCAACCTTGTAACCGTCAGTCCATTATACAGCCTATTATTATCCACTATCGATCGCCACTTACACTAAATGTAATCAAATCAGTCATTCTTGCGTTTTGGTGCTTCCCAAGTTTTTTTTTTGTTTGTTTGTTTTTTACGATTTAATCAGGCTCCTTGTCCGACCGGTCAAGTAAAATTCTCTTTCACTCGCCCCTTCAAAAAATCCACTTAACCCTGACTAACTGACAAGCGTTAGTGTCGAGCCCTGACATGTTATAATCCTGATTTGTAATCGAGACGTTGTCTGACAAAATCACCATACACATAAGATAAAGACATTTGCTGTGATTTTGGCTGTACATGTAAAATGATCACTCAGGTTAGAAGCAATAGTATCTATTTTATTTGTTCTCTGACAAAGCACACATCCTCAACTGAATGCGCTGATCCTCTCAGCCACTCACTGAACACTGAACAGAACAGACGCAGAGAGAAGTGCACCTGCGGCAGTACGGGGGGTCTCGGAAGATAGATAAGGTTTCAACAAGTCACTATATTTGTCACAATGCGCTTTCTTGGAAAAAAGTCGCTAAGTTGGCAACACTGATGCAGCCTTCCGTCTCCAGGTCCAAGCTGGAAAACCGCTATCAAAAACGGCGTTAAGGAAATTTTGCACCAGCCGGGGGCAATTACCAGACTGGTTCCGCGCGTGTATCACACCAATGTACATAATTTGCGACAGCAAATCAGTTATTAATTATGAAGGCTATATTCAAAATAAACTGGTAGTACTATTTTTCTTCAAAACTATCTAAAAAAAATGTAATGCCTGTAGTAATGAAATTTAATGCTTTTTAATGCCATTTAAGGCCTTAATTTTCGCAAAATCCATTTAATGACTTTTAATGCTTTTTAATGCCCCGCGGATACCCTGGTTTGAACTGTTTCAACTGAAAGAAACTTGCTCTGAGATATCTCAAAATATGTCAGTGCAAAAGATTCACATCATTAATATTTTTTTATGTTTATAAAAGTTACTTAAATGCCCTAATTGAACTAAGGCCTAATCCTGGTTTAGGCTAAGCCCTGTCTGTGAAACCGGGTCTAAGTGTCCTAATTAAACTAAGGCCTAATCCTGGCTTAATCTAAACCCTGTCTGTGAAACCAGGCCATAGTGTACCTTTAAATTTAAAGCATAAAATAACAGATAATGAGCATGAAATGAAGAGCATGTCCGTAGGTAATGTGATGAATTACACCTGTATGAAATTTGAGAGAACTGACTTCATCCACTAAAAATCATCTTAGGACCACTGGCAAAGTTTTTGTAAAAATACATTTGAAAAGTTAGTTCTCTGGTCTAGAATCGTTTGTGTGCAGAAACCACTTGGTTTGATATTTTCTTATTTAATGCTTTGACATTTTTAAGTGTTCAACTGTAAGGTTCCAAATACTTTGTGGGGCCACTGTATTGTGTAAATAAGAAAGAAAATCTTAGAACTTCATAATTTGCCTATTAAACTGAGAAATTCATTCAATAAAGTTATGGCTGTCAAACAATTAAATAAATTAATCAAATGAATTACATTAACTGCAAATAATCACATAATTTGCTGAAAAAAATAACAAATTTTGTAAGGCGTTAAATTAATGTTGTTGTTTGAATTGTTCCATATGAGTCAGAAGGAGTGATTAAACTAATTAATGTTAAATAATTAATGTAATAACAATTTATACATTAAATTGCCCAAAACAGAACATTTGCAGTGCTTTTACTTAAGGTTTCCAAAAAAAAAAAAAAAATTATATACAGTTGCAAGAAAAAGTATGTGAACCACTTGCAGAATCTGTGAAAATGTGCATAATTTTAACGAAATAAGAGAGATCATACAAAATGCATGTTATTTTTTATTTAGTACTGTCCTGAGTAAGATATTTTACATAAAAGATGTTTACATATAATCCAGAAGACAAAAAAATAGCTGAATTTATTAAAATATCTCCGTTCAAAAGTTTGTGAACCATTGATTCTTAATACTGTGTGTGGTTACCTGGATGATCTATGACTGTTTTTTTTGTTGTGTGATGGTTGTTCATGAGTCCCTTGTTTATTCTGAGCAGTTAAACTGAGCTCTGTTCTTCAGAAAAAATCTCCAGGTCCCAAAAATTCTTCAGTTTTCCACCATCTTTTGCATATTTGAACCCTTTACAACAGTGGCTGTATGATTTTAAGATCCATCTTTTCACACTGAGGACAACTGAGGGACTCAAACACAACTATTAAAAAAGGTTCAAACATTCACTGCCTTCTACTTTTTCTTGCAACTGTATATGGTACAAATATGATACTGAACCCTTTGCTCTCGGAAAATGAATCATTTCAATTCAATTAATTTAATTAATCCCCATAACTAAAAGACAAATGCTTTTCCATTGCCTTCTAACTGGTTTACAACAGCAGCGACAACAGTTACCTGGAATAAGTTTGTCAGGCCCCATTCTGTTGGATATTTCTGTGAACTCTCTGAGGATCTTGCCGGCCTTCTTGGCCTCAGACTTTAGGTTAGCAGGAATAGGGTTATTCACTGTAAAAGAAACATCAGAAGATAAGATACATAATGTTTTCACATTCCATCAATCTGAAACGTCAAATGTCTAGTAGACCAAATTTGTAGGATGTTGGGCATCTTCCTGAATGCTTTCAACTCTACTATGTAAATGACTCATGGCATCTTTTACTATGAACTACCAGGCTATAGGCAATATTTAACCACTTGTTCAAGGTGACAGAGATTTGAAATCACCACAATTGCCTGTTCCTGTTAATTATTCAGTAACACATCAAATGTCAACATAACCAAATTATTATTATTTTGCTCATCTCAATGATAATTGCACTAATTATATTAGCCTTACATTCAGTGATTAATGTGTTAATATTCATGCTGATGACTTTGGGTCAAAGAAATGTGTCTCCCATGAGTCACTGAGTCAGATTTGCCTTTCCTCCAGTTGTTACTCATTACATCTTATCTTAGCCCATACACTGATGCAGGTAAAGTCAAATAAATAACAGTGTCCAAGATAAAGAAAAAGAAAATCTCTTAAAATCTCATTTAAAATGCAAGTTTATAGAAAAGTTTTTAGAAATTTTAACTTAAAATGTACTGTGGTGCAACCATCAAATAAATAACATTTTCCTCACAGCTTGAATACATGCGAGCATACACATCTTAATCATTATTTTCAGAAGTTTTAAAACATATTTCCAGGTGAAAATAATTTTTGCAAATATGAATTAAGCTACTAATAATTTCAATATATCAGCAGCACGTTTTTGACTTTATGCCCAAAAAAATATCAAAATGAATCACAAATTACAAGCATGTATATCTAAAAGGGGTGTATTCAAGTCACTGTATGCATGTATGACATTTTAAAGTATTTTCGAATAATATGAATCTATACAAACACTGTACCTGATGTACAGTATACTACAAAAGCATTCCTTTTAAATACCACCACACCCTCATTTTGCGACACTGATTAATGCATCACTTTCTACAAACTGATTTTTGAGGGATGAATCACTGGATATATTGGGGTGATCAAGCACCATTTTGCAACAAATAAGAGTTGCTTTTGGCAGGTGCACACTTTCTGTGGTTTGGTTCTGTGGTACTTGCAAAATGTCACTTTCAATGCAGTCTTTCCAGTTGAGGAATTCTTGCAATACCAGCCACATCAACAAGATGATTCTCCTGTATGCACCTGCTTAAATATTTAAATTTGGTAATACCAGGTCTGCCACCAGTTAGGCTGTTCTGTCAACTAATGCTGCTCGAGACATTCTTGATGAGACAGACTTTGACAAGTCACTAACCAATGATAAGTAATGAATTTATCTTGGCAATGTTTCAATGGTCTCCTGAGGAAGTAGGAGCAAATGTACAGAATACTTCTTGCTTCATTTGGTATATACCTAATCTGCCACAAATACAGGACTGGATTGAAGTTTTAAAAAATACATTTACCATGGAGAAAAATATGTTTTGCGTGAACTTTCAAAGAGATAAATGTGTTGATTACTAGTCCAAATGTACTGAATATATAACCCATATTGAACCACATACATTTTGGTTATAAGAATGTTTATATACACATATGTGATGGTTTTGACTTCCTCCTTATGTGAGTAATTTGTCACTCTAGAAACATGCTACCCTTGTTTTCAAGATAAATGTTCTCTACTTTCGAATCAATGAATAATCTCGATAAAGAGTTTATGGTAAGTTGAAAAGGTACAAAAGTGACAAATGTCCTGAACAAAAGTCAAATATTTTACCTTGTTCAACCTTTTTTACACAGTAAGAAAAACAGATTGACAACAGCTGTTGTAATTTAGCATCCTTGAAATTTTAAAGGGCTGTTGATGTATATTATTTATAACTACAAATTAATCACTCAATGGTTATTTTTTAAGTAACACACTTCCATCACTATATACTACTTTTACACAAAAACACAAAAGGGTCAAAAATCTATTCCCATCCATGGCTCATTCAGATTGCACACCAAAGTCTGTTCAAGTTCCTAACCCTAAAAATGAGCAAAAGTAAAAATGATGCTTGCCTTCACATAAAAACTTCCCCAAGTTCAGGACATCACATGAAAAAGCAGATGACTAACAAAGAAGTCATTCACAGTTGTTTCAGATTATTTCCAAAGTAATAAAGGAGGACCAAGGTCATGTTCTGTTTTCGTATCGCTTAAAAGTGCCTACAATCCATTATTTATTTTAAGAAGCATATAAACACTGCTCTAGCTTGAAAATAAGTGCACACAATAGGACACGAGATATCAGTGAACTGGAGTACTGAACTTTTTAAGACCTGAAGACCAGTCGAGAACTTGCATCAAGTTGGTAATTTTACACAAAGTGCTTATGGGTAATAACAATCTCTCATTACGAACATATACATTGTAGCAGTAAATGCCAGGCTGTGGCTGGTAACACCTCTATGATTCTCTTCCACTCCCATGATTTTTTAGTATTAAACAGCTGTGTGCTGAGAATTCTTATCTCAATTGTCATTCAGCTCCTGATGTAATGCGCTGAAAAATTACTCTACTGAACTGCCCTCAATGTACATAAAACTCCACGCGCTTTCAAACTGTCTGGGAGATACCTCAGGACTTCTGCGTAAGTAACTTATGTCAAATAGCATCTCATCTATCAGACATTATGCCAAAATACCTCACAAAAGAATGTCTGTCTGAGTCATCCTCAGTCTAACCTGATCATATGACGTGGTTTTAAAGTGGATTAATACGCACTGAGCAACGTAATGGTGATTTAAGGGATCAGCTGTGCTATAACCTAAACAAAAACAAAACATTTGTGTTAAAAGTGTATTAGTTATCTCATCTGACAGACCATGCAGTATTGCTTACAAATTCACACTATTGACACCTCTGGAGTTACCAAAGCTACAAAAACCCTGTGCAAGCTAAGACACTGACATTTCATTGTCATGTCATGCAAATTTATTTATTTTTATTAGGCTGAATTATAGTCAGTAAGCCATCTCAACCACATATTTCACCAAATAATTTATTTAGCGGTATGCATTATGGTATTATGCAATCTCAACAAAAAAGTTGTTTGTTCTACCGCTGACCAGTATGTCTGATTTTTACTTGCCCTGCCAACATTTTCACTGACCTAAACACAAAAGAATGATCCATTTTTATTGTAGCAATGCATTTTTATATTTTCTAGAAATATTTACAATACTGATCAAAAGTTTGGGGTCAGTTGGGGTCAGATTTTTTGTAAAGAAATTAATATGTTCAGCGTGGGTGGATTATATTGGTCTAAAGTGACAGTAAAGGCATTTATAATGTTACAAAAGATTTTTATTTCAAACGAATGCTGTTTTTTTAAAGCTTTCTATTCATGAAGAATCTTGAAAAAGAATCATTTTCTCAAAAATATTAAGCAGCACAACTGTTTTTAACATTATTAACTTAAGCAATGTTTCTTGAGCACAGAATCTGCATATAAAAATGATTTCTGAAGGATTATTTGAGTACAGTAAGACTGGAGAAACAACATTTCTTTTTTTTATTAAATAAATGCAGCTTTTGTGAGGCATGTTTTCAAAAACACTTTTAAATATAAATAAACATACAGACCCCAAACATTTGAACAATTCTTTTTGTTTACTAAAATATTTTTTCTTTACAAAACCATCACAGATAATTAAACGTTTAAGTTTTCAAGGCATAAAAATGGATCTATAAGATAAATGAACACATTTTGGTAGCAAGTTAGCAACCCAGCACTAGCACAAAAGGGGCAACCAAAAGGGCAAAAGGGTTTCATCAACCAGACCAAAACTCCTTCACACTTGCCCCGGGTCAGTGGGCCATCTGTTTGAGCCCTGCTATATACAAATAATAAAATGCAACTAACCATATATTATATCATGCATATTTAAGATGAATATTTGTTATTTGTACAGTATTTTGGTTCAAATTAAAGTCACTTGTTAGTAGCTAGAAAAAAATCAGCAGATCCCAACATGAACAGATTGCATGACATGCCTGCAACCTAAATACATTAAATACAGGTTACTGATAAAAGTTTGTGTTCACCACACAAACACATTGCAGTTAATTATTGGCTTCTGAGAACATGATCATTTTCAAACCAAACAGAACTTTGGTGGGCCAATGCAGGTCTTTGATTTTAAGGTCTTTTTTTTTTTTACTTTAGTTTGTACAATAAACACTTTTTACCCTGAACCAATGCATGATTCCCATTGTAAAATCCGTTTCCTTGAGTAAAATCATTTTAAAAAGCACTGCCATTGAAGAGCCATTGAAGCACTATTTCCAACCCTAATGTCAGCTGCCACTGACTTATGTGAGCCTTGGGTCGTTTTTTGATTTGTGTCTAATACAAGAATCCCCTCTTTCTGTTCTATAAGCCTACGGCTTTAATACATGTGTCTGCAACAGAAAAAAATGATTGTACTATTAAAAAAAGGGAATTCATATACAAGCAAAAGCACTGAACTTTGTGAACTGAGAACATCTGGATGGGGATTTGCAGGATGAATGCAGTTCTCTCTCTTACATGATAAATATTTTCTCAAAAGACTTGAGAACAATAAAGCATAAACTTTGCATGGTAGAAATCTGACAAGAATCGGTAGCAACAAAGCTTTTTCGGGGCATCTTGGTAAGGTTTATTACTGTCCCCAGGTAATAATAGATGGTGTTGTTTTCCACTCATTTCCTCATGCATGTAAAACCTGTGGTGTGATTGTCATACAGAGGGGGTGGACTAATAAATGCAGCTGTGATATCAAGCATAACAATGAGAATATGATTTTTGTGATTACTACTGTACAAATAATTACTGCTTACGCAGATAATTAGTCAATTCCAGATTAACATAACAAAATAAAGCATGAAAAATGCAAATACCTGGGACAGTGCAATTATGTCTTAATTTGTAGTTGGAAAAGATAATGAACAATTACGGATGCAGCATTGATCCATAGAGAGAGAGCGCAAACATCTGACTGTCACTGACACTTACAGTGGAGGTTGCTTTAACACTTTAGACAAACAACTTAATCAGCAAGGTTCAAGAATCTTCATTCAGTGCTTTTTCCCCCCCTAAAATAAACGATCAGTGTTTTTAAGCGAAAGGGATCAAATCTAATGCAAAGGTCAATAAAGACGTAAATGTGGTTCTAGAATTAAATAAAGTCTGAAATGGCACAAAGCAGCCAACAATCCCCTCAAGTTCAACCAAAGTTAACCCCCTATAATGTTATAATGTTTATAATTAAAGTTTTTAAACACATTCGACAAAGTCTCCCACAATCGGGTCATGTCTTTCTCTTTTTCATCATGCATATTAAAAAAGCAACTGGAATGTCGAAGGGACACTCCAGATCATGACAAGCTGTCTGCTCCAAGGTGGAGAAATCATATCTGCTTTCCCACAGGGGTTAAATTAATTGCTTTTGTCAATCAAGACAGTCTATATGATCACGTGTGGCCGCAGTGACGCTAAATAAAGTGTAGGTCATAATGCAGCTACTATTTACATCATCTACTCTGAGTTAAAAAAAAAAAAAAAAAAGTANATTGACAATGGTGATCATATTTTACACCAAAATATAATTAGGCTAACAGACATTATTATACTGTCTTGTCAAAGTCATATTCTGTCAATTTTCCTGTAAGGGACTATCAAAAATGCCCCATAATCACATACATTTACACTTACATTGAATGAATACTCTGAATGTTTTGGTGAATCTATTTATGTTTAATCTAGGCTATTTAGCAGTGATGCCATACTTTAAAAAGTAGTAAACCAAAACAAATGCCACTTCACTAACTAAGTAGATCACACTGTACGAGTGAATATTTCAGCCCAGCACTTCACAGAGAAAGAAACCGACTCGATTAAACGCTGGGTTACCGATTCATCTCAGTGAAAATGAAAAACGTTCTCTACTTACTTCTATCAAAAACCGACTTTATTCACCAGGATTGAAAGCTTCTCGAAGTTTTAAGTTGACTTTTATGTAGTCTCACCTGGTGCAGGTAAGAGAAGTTTAAAAGCGAGAGCGTACACTTCCGATACACCTGCCAAACCTGTTTACTTTAGTCTTAAAGGACCCGTAAAGAAGTAAAACCAAATATAAAAGTATTTCAGTTCGTTTGGTAAATAATATGTATCCATATTATCAAGAAACGCAGTGGGAAAAAGTAGCATGTCACAATTATAGACCATTATTTTAAGCTTTACAGAGATCAAAGTTCTAGTCAGCATTTTTGATTCAGGCAACAATGGGACACAGCAAGGAAAAATGACGTTTGACATGATTAGGACCCCTAGCGCGCTCTGGTGTGCACAGAAGCGCGTTCTGGTGAGTTCAGCTGACAGGGAGTGTGAAGTCAAACAGGCGCGCGTTGTTTGATGAGTGACATTTCTCATTTCTTTCAGTCAGTGTTCATTTAATAGACGTATACTTATATAAAATTGTGTTATTAGGAAAACTCAGTTTGTAAAACCATCCCCGCTGATAAAAACAGTTAATAGCATTTTTTTAAAAGGTGAGAGTTTCTCTTCATAGAAAAAAATGAATAAGGGTCGAAATGTTGAACTTAAAGAGATATATGTTTTAAACAACCTGCCAGTAAAGTTTTTCTTTCATACAGTTTGGACATTTATAAACAAACAGTGATAATCCTCCTTATATGGAATCATCTGCTGTGAGCACAGTGTAAATGCGTGGTAAATCTAGACTCAAAGAAGGTATGAATTCACTTTTGTTGTTGCATATATAAACAGGGCTCTTAAGCCTGGTTTCCTTTGGCACATTCTCTTTTGCCTAAAAGGGTATTGTTCAGAGTATTTACAGATCATGTTGTCCTAAATAACTTACCAAGGAAATTCTCAATTTAGAAACTTGAATTGACAGGCCATTCTTGCTGTTTGATTTCTTCACAATATATTTTCGCACATTAGACATATTTGTTATTCATCTGTGGGATTTTCAAGACTGCAATCTACAACATCACTTGTCACATTAATTTTAAAACCATAAAAGATTTTTTTATTAAAATTATTTATTATTTATTAATATTACAAAATGATCCAGGTTTATTTTTGGTATCTCTGGAAAAAAAAAAGTTCAGTCTCCTGCATACAGTTAAATCAGTTCTGATTCCTTATTATGGAATTCCTTACTAACAGTATAACCTGAAGCTCAATATGACTTAGAAATGTATATACAGTAGGCAAAACAATAACAAGTCCATGCAGTATGCCAAAGAATTTACATATTAGGTTCTCATTAAAATATAAATACAGTTGTGACAAAAAGTGATATCCGGCCTTCTTTACTATTTATTAAAATATTATTAAAAATGTGTTTGTAAGCATATTTTGTAGTTGTAGTTGTAGTTAATTATAATAATTTGTGATAATGCAATTAAACATGCCAAATTGTGCGGACATAGTTTTTGACCAGGCAGTCATACAAAGAAATTATGAACACATGAAGAAACAAGAGACAACCAATGAAATATTAACTGATTGTTATAGTCAATGTAACCTTAGGCTTTAGTTTGCCTTTTTTTTTTTTTTTGCCAAATAATTTTGTCAGACCTTAACCAAGTGTTTTGTTCTTCCCTCATATTTAAAATATTGAAAAAATATAAATAAAATAAAATGTATTTTCCTCGTATTTTGATGGTTTAATCAAACTTGTTGAGTCATTAAAAACAAATATCATCTCCGGATATCACTTTTGGCCACTTCTGTATCAATAGAAGCTTTTCCCTATAGGAAAGTTCTTTTAAAATCATCAAACAAAATGTATTTACTATTTATGTGTTTATATAAATGCATTATTCAATATCCTTCAATCCTCTTTCATTTAAATGCAACTTACAAGGACATGTATGGCTTCAAATATTTCTCTTATTAACTATACTATTTAAAGCATTTGAAGTTATTCTCAAATTTTTAAATTTTAATATCCCTTATGTTGCATTTATAGAATTCTTAGAAGTTACTTATAAAGTATTTACCAAAAAATTATGAAAACACAGAGACTGCTTTTTCATGCTATATCGTCACACATCTTCACTGGTGGGCTCTTGGCAGAACTGGCTTGTCATGTGCACCCTGATGATCTAATGATCAAACAATCTAATGTACACACACACATAGACAGTCAGAATTTTAAGACCCTTTGCCTGAGATCGCCCACAGTTATGACTTGCAAATCGCAGTGGTAGAACATTCCTCTCCCTGCCCCTACTTGGAAGCTGAGAAAACATGAAGCTTGCTGCTCAAAGCTGGGCTTTTTTAAAACCACCCCACTGGTTGTCAGTCATCCACACCCAATTATGTAAGAAATGTAACGTGTGTCTCATCCTTTCTGCTTAGCAGACAGCATTTTGGCATTTAACAAACACCTGGCTTCAACATAAACAGACCTTATGCAGATACATGCTCCAGTTCTTTGCTCCTACATCAAAACACAACAAACAATGCTGGTTTGCACAGCTTTCCAAAAGTCTTTGTCAGTCTCTCAAAGGACTTGCAGCACCACTGTTTGAACTCTGACACTGCAGAAATCCTAAATTAGAGGATTAAAGACTGAAGTTTGGAAAATCTAATTGATTTTGACTCTAAATTCTGAACATGACCAATGACCGTAACCAATGTAAGAGATTCCCAGAGGTTGTTTTTGTCATTTCATTGTCACAGATTTGCTCCATAGGCTTAGATCCCATTATGTGACGCTTTAGAGGGTCTAATAATGTGAAAATCATTTGGGGTAGACATATATTTAAGATACCTTTTCAAAGCCAAATTTCTCTTCACTACCCTAAAAGATGTTTTCTTATATGCCAATTTGTTATGGGAGTTAATGAAAATGTTTTAATGGAAACTTACAGATATTTCCTGAGACATTCCAGTGAAGATTTTGTGAAGATAACAAAGCATGTTTTGCCATACAATTTTGGGGAGTTAATAGCAGAGTGTTGTTTATAAAGTCAGTGATGGACAAATATCTTTTTCCTATAGGCTAAATTATATGCATCCTTCAGCCTTGATGCTATAGACATAAGCTTGAGGAGCTTTTATTGGTGGATACATTGTTACTTTGAACATTTTCAGATCATGTGCTCAACAAAGTTCTAGTAATCAGCTTATGGAGTTCTTTGAATGCTTCATGTCACATTTCCGGGAACTTATTCCATGCAGCATATTACCAACTGGAGTGGGAAAAGGGAAGGAGCATTAAGCCTAGAATGGCATTTGGTAGAACACCTATCTAGACAACTTGAAATTAAGCCGCTCAGTAATGTTTTTGACTTCTGTTGGAGCCGTCTCAAAGAGAATGTCCTCGCTTCAACTTTGTAAATGACAAAGTACAAAATGTCTTTAGAAAATTCATACAATAGAATACAATACAATGAACTGATTGATAATTTTAGTTAGAAAATAGACTTTTCTAGTTAGAGTCACTTCCCATTAGGGAAAAAATATAATTTTTCATTAAAATATATTAATGTAAATAAATATATTTCAACATCTACTGCCATTTGCATATTTAAATGTATATCTGAAATTATATATATTTTTATAATATTGCATGATGAATTTCTGTTAGATGGACCTTCAAATAGATTTTTAGATCATATCATTGACTGCTTAATTATAAAGCAAATATAAATTGCAGTACTGTTGTTTCTCAGTTTCTTGTGTCACAGTTGTTGTATGCGGTTAAGGCTGACGTGGAGGTATGAGTCACCAGATTTTGTATGGTTCATTTTAATCATCAGGTCAGATTTGGCCAGTTTTGTTCCTGATCTTTGGTTTCAAGTTACTGCTCTCTGCCTATCCGTGTCACTTTACATTACCAGTTATCACCAGTGGCACCATATAGCTATGACAAAATCCAACTGTAACCTCTATACATTGAATTTTTCCACATTATTAAATTACAGAAATTTCAAAATCTTTATCACCTTCTCTTGATGGTCAGTTGTTGTCACAATGGTAAATGTACCATTTGCTGCTTATACTCTTGCTCTTACTTGGCTGCTGCCCAAAATTATAGTCAGACCAGCTAAACCACAGTGTTGGCATCAGGTAACTAATGGGAGTTCCTAAGCAAGACAGAAGAAAGATACACAGGCATTACCTCAGCAGACTAATAAATTGCATGCAATATGGCTGATTGTAACAGCAGCAAGTAAACTAGCCTTGAATGCTTATGGCTATAAGTACTAGAGCTATTGGTGAAACAAGAATTCTCTTCATCTACTGTACTGTAGTGATTCTGCCTTTATTGTATGTGATGTTTGGACTATAATGATATGAAAGTAAAGGAAGAGCTTTTTATAAACTTTTCTGTAAGTTAAAGATGAGCAGTTTAGGAGGATGTTCTTTGTGGCTATCTGACTACCTAGATCGGCGTGGCTAGCTTTGTTTGCTTGTCTGGTTCATTCTGACAAATTAATCTTTCCAGGTATCTCCTTTAATTTTGTCATTCATTCATTTGAGCGTTTGTTCTTAAGCTTGAGCACAAGTGACACTAGCATGTCTGGACAAATCATGATAACTAGTAACTGCAATAGTAAACCAGAAATAATAGAGGGTTTTACCATGGTTCATTAGACCGCATACTTATGACATACATTAACATATAAGTCAAGTTGATGGGCTGCTGCTCAATACCAAACTGTATGTGTGCATGTGTGTGTGTGTGTGTGTGTAATGATTAAAATGGTGCATTATCTCTGCTTAACAGACACTAATACAATTTGCTGATTTTTTTCTTAACAATTTGAAATGTTTTTCTATTGCCTTTTTTTCCCTCAGTAAAATGCCAATGCAAACATTATTTCAGAAGGTTGTCACTTAAATGTGCTGTAATGACATCAGCTAAGAGCAGTACTGCTTTGCTTTCCCACACTCTTAAATGGGTCTCATACCTCTCAAAGATGGATTTACAGCCAAAATGGAGTGGGAAACTTCAAATTCATACGTCACTCTTTAAACATTATATAACAAACATGTTTATTTAAAGATCATATGTTATATATATACTGTATATATTTACAATATTTACAAACTGAACTCTAACTTAGATGTTTATACATTTGACAATAGCAATATTTAATAGCTTGAATGTATAAATACATAATATAAGACATTCAATATTAGCAAAATGCAATTAATTTCTTTCACAGAATAAACTGCAACCTGTAGCATTCATCACTACCAAGACATGTCTTGTAAAGACAAAAAAGGCAAGAAAATATCATGCAAATCATAATTCAATCAAAGGATTTAGCTCTGGCTTTGAGGAATGTGGCTTTGAGGTTGTCAGGAATATTGGACCAAAGGCTTCGTTCAGCCAGTAAACACCTTTGAACATCCGCAAAACAACATCTAAATTCTAAGTTCTTCAACCAAAAACTACCTGTGAAGGCAAATTCAACTTATAATGTATATGAGGTTGAATGTGACATCCAGAGTTTGTGTTTTGGCAGCAAGACATCTTTTTTTGTGTTTTTCCCATAAAACATTGTCTTCTTCATTTTCACCATGACCATTGCCAGTAAACTTGGTTCTAACATCAGTTTTGTCAACTCACAAGACTGACGAGTTGTATGCGAGAAGAAAAAGGTCAGAAGAGGAGTTCCATTTCATTGCAAAAAAAGCTATGTTTATGTGATAAATATGATTGTTCTGAATTAATTTATTTTCCCTGTTTTTCTCCAAGGCACTTTACTTGGTTCTCTTTATTTCTTCAGGTCTGTTGAAATCTGTAAAATGAAACAATGATTGGAATGAATAAAAATGTATTCCAGCACAAACACCTTAAAAAACAAGTGAAACACAATTTCTGTACATACTAGAAATACATGCTAAAGCTGGACTATGCAAATATATTTATGTGAAAAGGGGGCATTAGCAATAATAATAATAATAAATAGTTATGCAATTATTAAAACAGCAAAATAATAAAATCCTATTATATTTATTATTATTCACCTAGAGATCTCCATATGACTGCACACACACAAAAAAATTATTTGGAAATTGTTATTATTCTACAGAATTAGATATGGAAAATAAGCTATAATTTTTATGAGGCAGAGGATGAAAAAAATCTAAAATAAACCTATATTACTGATTTGACTGCACTGACACCATTAGATGAGAGCAACTGAATTGAACTCATTTCATAATTGATGTACTTTACACAGTTACTGAACCGAAATGAATCAACACTGAACTGATTTCAACTGAATAATGACTGTTTACTATTGTCTTTTTTTATAACAGAATTGAATTCTGTTTGCATCATTGAATCGTTATTTTCCTGTTTATCACTGTAAAGCTGCTTTGAAACAATCTGTATTGTATAAAGCGCTATATAAATAAAGGTGACTTGAGCTGACACAATAGTGTGGAAAAGCCTCAGAGAAGAGCAAATTGTGCAACACAGATGGCGAACGGATTGAAGGTTTTATGTTACACTGAGAACTAAAGCAGTGTCGTAAAAGGCCATTGTCCATAAGTGTGGCTCTTTACTTCAAATAGTTAACATGCCATTTACAGTCATTTGAGAATGTAATCCCTGATTATATTCAGGTACTTTCTCCGACAGACGTACTAGTGCCACAGTTTGACCTGCTTACACTTTTCTTATGTTTTTGTGTTCAGTTTTAGGAGCAGTACTGTATTTGAATCAGTTTTCAAACTTTTTTAGGTTGCGGATCACAAGTTCAACAGTTAAACAATCAATTTTGACCACCCAAAATCCAAATATGGGGGAAACCACCAACTACCTCAAAACAGGGGAGAAGATATAGAGTCCCAATATGCAAATCAAATATCAAGAATTATCTGTGTGATTGTTTACCAGTAGTTTACCTTGATTAAATGTTATCATATGTGTCTGTGTGGTAATGTTTCATGCTTTGTGATATGTTTTTCTTATCTATGCAGCAACATAAAGTATAACAATAAAGCACACTTAATAATTTTAAGTATCCTTAGTTTGTACTCTTTTGACATAGCCTCTCTTTTAATGATTACAGAGTGCTATTTTATTCTCATTTCATTGAAATGAGCTACACAGGTACTGTGTTACATGAGCTAACTATTCACTTGCTAAGAAGTTAGTTAGTTAGTTCATTTTGAATTGATAAAATCTACTTATATCTATGTCTATTTCTATCAGCCACCTGGAATCCTTCACAGACCATCAGTGATCCACAGTCTGAGAAGCTCTGCACTAGAAACTCCAACAGAACAGCCTTTTAACTAAAATATGAAAACCCTTTCATTCCAAACAGGTGAAGTAAAAGCTAATTTGGGAGCTCCGTAATATTAGAAAGGTCATAAACAGTTAGGTGTAGTATTTCTCCTGTAGAGTTATGTTTAAGTATACTTCTGTACGTAGATTACACATTGTGTGTGTGTAACCAGAAACTGTCTATCAAGTTCTTTTTTTAGAATGTGGTAGCGAGAACGTTGGGATGATTGTGTCCTAGACATTTGATCGCTTTGTGTGTGTTCTGGGCAAATATTTCCATAACAAACGTTTTAGCTCTAATAGCGGAAACAAGTTTACCATTAAATCTGTGTATACATTATGTTAACTATTCACCTGCGACATCTATCCCTCTGTGCACCGCTGACTCCCTGCTAGTCTTGTAAGAAGCCGGGCACATCTTTTATAATCTAGCAAAAGACAAGAGTTAGACATGTTTAATTTGACAAAGAATCTTCATCTTGAAGACCTGTACCATATACAAAGGTTTGAGTAAAAACATATTGTAAAAGCATCATACAGTGTGCAAGCATAATCATTTACCTGAATAAATGGCAAAACATTTCAGGTCAGTCATTAAAAATGAAATATTTCCAATCAATATGTCACACTCCTAAATATAGCTTCTGAAGTCATAATAATGGTATTCAATGAAATGGCACTTACAGGCTGGTATTGTGCAGTCCCTGGTATTATGATAGAGTTTATAAAAGTGTTTGCTGCATTTGGGGCTAAAATATAGCGGCCCTGCAAAAATACAAAAAGACAGATTTTAAATTGCTATCAATTCACAAAGATAATGAAGAAAATGCATAGAGATACTGACATTTGCTCACCTGTTAAATGTTTTAAAAATCTCTCCTTCTGTCGAAGATCTCTCGGAAAGACCTCTGTTAAAAGAGGAGAAATTTCTTAGGTCAGAAAAGTTTGATCTTTATTGGCCACATAATAAGTAATGCCACATAGCAGATCAGGTTAGCGCAGTCTTTCTACAAGTATGGACTACAATGCTCTCATTATCCAAACACAGTAAGCCAGTGAATGTGATGATGCTTACCAAGGATGCGTTCATGCTGATATGACTTTGTAACTTTATTAAGGTCTCTTGTTTCCACCGAATGCTCGATGATCTCGGGGGGGTGCTGTGTGTTTCCCTCGCTGTGATGCTCCTGTGCCTGTCTCACTCTGTCCATTAGGAGGTCCAGCAGACTTGTGTCGTCCCTATCTCTCGGTTTGCAGTAGCCGGAGGTGAGGATCAGCAAAAGGAGCCCTATGAAGACAGGTGTGCGCACTGCACTCATGCTGAAAAGTGGGCAAAGAGAGCCCCTCTGCCCAGTGTCCAGTCTTATAGACCTGCAAGCACACCATGAACATTTCAGTCCCCTGCCACTTACTTGATTTATTGATTCATATTAAACTGCTTAAAATAAGTCATGAATGGACTGTTGACACATAATTTGATTTTGTCCATAGACTTTTTTAATCATCATGTACATTTTAGGTTGAAAAGTATATCAATGCATATGTCTTTTAATTTTTGCATCCTGTTGACATATCCTGCTATACTTCATCTAAAATAGTTTTAAACTGCTTTTTGGTGATTATTGTATAATTATTATGCATACAGATTTACAATCTCATATTAATTGAAAGATTTTGTAAGACACTGAAAAATATTGAATTGTTTAAAATATTAAAAAAAATTAAAAGACATGTGCATTGATATACTTTTCAACCTAAAATTAGCTGGATATTGTTAAATTATTGACAAACCTTGGTCATTTGCAATGAAGTAGCCTCCATATAGGATAATATCCAGCTAAAAGAAGTAAACACAATCTCTTTTCTTATTCCTAAATTGTAACATGCATTAAATAAGTTCCTGATTCACTTAAAAACAAGTTAGTGTAGCTTCAGGCTTTGTCCGATATCTCTAAACAATCAAAGCATCACAGATCCACGCCAGAATCCCGAGTTTTCTCCACTTTTACGCACGAACGCTCTTGCGCAAAGGCGCTTCGGAAACACGTGTTTGTTTGGTAAAGTAACAAATTACCTGTTTTTCTTCAATGCAGATTTAGTTTACACTTGTTCGACGGCCTTCCCGTGTGTTTAATAATGTTAAAGCAATGCACATCAAATAGACTCCGCTGGCGTCGCCTCTCCAAAGGTACTTCCACAGGCTCTAGCGCACCATGACACAAGGACAGCGAGTCTCTTTTATATGGTTAAAGACCGCCGTGGTCATCTGTTGATCGTGTTGACTCGAAGTGGGTGGAAATTGACGAAAGTCCGCCGCTTTTTATTTATTTATTTTCCCCCTCCGGTGCGTAAAGTTGCTTCAGATCATCCGGCATGGGTTCCTCACTTTTTATTGTCAGCTGCAGACGTAAGGAGCTGTCCCATGTGGATTACCCAGGCATGTCTTTAATTAGAAACGCGTTAAGAGCACTCCTTAAAAAATGCATTTTAATTTTGTTGGATCACCGTCTCGTAACGCGCATCTTCCGGTGGTCCAATTTGGCACGAGTGGAAAGATTCTCACCAGAAGTGCTTTCTCTGTCCTAATGCCTCTTTGTATCTTCTTATTAAGTGACACTATGTGCGCGCGGTGCTTCTCGGCTCCTTTATGTTTAAAGTTTCCCCGAAGAGGATGCTGCAGTTTTGTATTTTAGCGCAAAATATCATCAGAACCCCTCATGGTAAGAGCTTGAGTGGGAAGGCAGAATCTCCTGGAGACTATCCACAGCAGCGTCTATGAGAAGACTGAGGCCTTCTCCAATATTGGTTTCGTTCTCAATCTCGACATTACACCACTCCCTTTGAGTATAGAAAAAAACCCTCATATTTCATTCCCCTCCTCTTTGGCTCTCAAACGGTTCAAATACAAGTTGCACACCATTCTGCCGTGCGCTTCCATGTCCATAGCTGATGATAATCAGGATTATATACCTTGGGAACTATTATTAATCATGTTGCATGGATTAATCTGGGATAACGTGATGCGGTGTTGAGACACAGCTCAACAGTGCCACACAGTGAATGTGTTAATTTGAATGATAAGTGCTACGAAATGGGCTCAAGGTGAACCTACAGAGATAGTTAACTCAACAACTGAAAATTCTGTCATCATTTACTCACCCACATGTCGTTCCACACCTGTATGACTTTCTTTCTTCCGTGGAAGAAAAAAGAAGGTAAATCATGTGGTGTGAGTTTTATATATCAGTGTTGGTTTAGTGTTGTTTTGGACATTTACTTTCGCTGGAGAAAAATATGAAACATAAAAAAGAAAAATATGATGTAAATTATGATAGAATTATTATTATTTATTTATTTTTATTGTAATACATTTTTGTGTAAACTAACTATCATGAAGCAGGTGAAATATAACAAGGTTTCCTTGCCCAACAAACCCACTAAACCTGAAAATTTTACTTGAATAACTTGCTTGCGTCTTGTGGTAAACTTTGGATTAAAGCATCTGCTAAATGAATAAATTTAAATATAATTGCTTTCATAAATGTTCTAAGCAAAATCAAAGTTGTTTCGAAGTGACAGCATGCGGATATGAGTTAACGGAACTCAAAACAACAGAAATGATTGTGACAAGTTAAATGAATGAAAACAAAAAGTATCTAAAGTTATAAAATAACAATGAAAACAATTTTATGGAGTAGAAGAGAGTACTCACTCTCACATCAGTGGCCATCACATAGTTGTTCCTGTCTTTGTGCAAAATAAAGAATTTATTCTTTCAATTTTTAATAGCCCACGTTCCATCTCTTTTATCACCCACAGACCCTCTTTCTTTCTTGCAGTCCTGTAGTCCTGGTTTTTCTGTCCCATGTTCTCTTTTCCTTATCCTCTTCTCTCTCTCTCCCTTCACAAATCATCCATACTGTACTTGTGAATGAAATGTTACTGCATCCCTTATTTCATCATCTGTGGTTAAAATGTTCTTCAAAGCTGCCCCTAGTTATCTAAATGACTTAATAAACCTGATATGAAATTACTACATGAGCGGGTACAACTAAGATAACAGCTCAAGTAGTGGCAAGTTGTCGTCCACGGTTTCTACATGTGTGAAGTATTCTGTGTTGTTTACTACATCTTTAATGCAGAGACACTGCACTAAAGTAAAGCAGTAAAACTGCAGAGACCCTGAAACCACAAGATTTGACAGAAGTTTCAGATCTGCAAATATTTTCTTTGGTTTAAAGTTGAATTCTGTTTGTTTTTGCTTTTAAAGTTATTTTTGTTTCCTATTTGACTACTAAATATACATAGATACAATTTGATTTAAACCACTAATTTTCTTCGCAATTCCCTTCCAAACATTATAATCATTCCAAAAGCAGACTCCATGTTTTGAAAGCTTTTTTTAAAGTTTACATAGAGAGTATAAATTCTTTTTACTCAAGTTTTACTCCAACCACAGTAAGGTGTTTTCCACCCAGGCGGGGAGATGGTCATCATCACTGCAGAACAGGAGATCCAAGGGGAGAGATTGGATCCAGATCCAACTCCTCCCACTTTACATATCCCTAAACCTACCTGTCTCCACCCCCTGGATCTGGATCCTGGATCTCGTGTTCTACAGTGAGGAGCTACTGCAGGCAGGGCGGATTTATGCATAGGCATTCAAGGCACGTATCCCACCACGTCCAATTTTAAAATGTTTATTATTAATTTTATTTCACTCTAATACTTAGACTTAATTAATAAATTTCATTTAAAATGTCACTGTCAGGCAGAAACATTGTATATTTCGTCTTTTTTCCCCCATAAATCATTACTGTTGGTCACCCTTTACATCTGTCTGTGGGTTTTGCAAATATTTAACCAATGAAAAGTTTTAAAAGTTTTAAAACTCTATTGGCTCCCAAAAAATGTCAGTCAAACTTCATAACCCCACCACTACGGTGTATATTTTAGGACGTCCTCTGACCTCAGTCATACAACGAAAAGGCGTCATGCCTCAGACTAAAAGGATTCAGTCACTGGACAAAACAGCATCGCGCCTTAGACTGAAAGGCTTCAGGTCTCAGGAAAAATGCCATCAGGTGTCAGGTCTCGTACAGTCGGACTAAACAGCCTCATACCAAAAAGCATCTGACGAAATAGAGTGGTGCGGGTATGACGTCACTTTGTAGGCCAACCCGGAAGTTAGCGGTGCACGGTTCCCTCGATCGAAAGCCTATGCATTTTTCCCATAGACTTTTGGAAAATCGCAAAAAATAAGCTCTGTGTTTAACAAAGGGTTACTTACACATTTTGTCCATCAAGATAATTTTCACAGATGAACATAACTTTCATGAAGTTTGAAGCCTAAATGCAGTCACCAGAAGTAAAAAGCTAAAGCTATAAACGAACTACACCACAGTCGCTCGACATCAACATCACCATCACTAAGCTTCCGACAACTCTTTTTTACAGCATGTTAGAGTTAGAAAAGTTTATAAGAGTACAATTATGAGCATAATGAGGCTGTAAAGCAGACTGAGCTTACCTTCTCAGAGTGATGACGTTTAATGTCCCCGACTGCCTGTGTAGTCCTATTTAGCCACTTGTTAGCAACCGCCTTTTTCAAGACACATAACAGCTTAAAAAAATCACAAGTGGGGTAATACTGATGCATTTTATGTCGTAGAATAAAACGTGAAACTGTCTTGAGCTTGCATTCACCACAGATTTTATTTCAGCCATTTAACCAAAATCCCATTCAAAAAATCTAAAACCTAACTCACTTCCGCATTTTGGCCTACAAAGTGATGTCATACCTGCACCACTCTATGGACTTAGAAGGAAGCGAATTGGGCTTCGGAAAGCGGTTAACTACAATAACCATGTTTTTTATTTTATTTGTAGTAAAATCATGGTTAACATTCATAAGGGAAGTAAAGTAATCTTACCTCTGAAGGATGGCATTATGATGGGATAAAAGCCAATAGAAAGTTATTAAAAAAAAAGAGCCAAAAAAAGAAAGATCCAAAAAAAAAGAAAAAAAACATGCCTTTTAGTCTGATGCCTTTTGTTCTGAGGTAGTTTCGTCTGATGCCTAATTGTACGGAGCAATTTGTTTCCTTCTAAGTTAATTTCGTCTGATGCCTTTATGTCTGATGCCTTTTGGTCTGAGGCTGTTTAGTCCGATTGTACGAGACCTGACACCCAGTGGCGTAGCAGACGTAGGTTAACCTTTTACCGGCATAACTCTTTGCACGTTGCTTTTTGTGTGATATCCATTGGCTCCCCTTCTTGGTTTAAAACAGAAAGATTTACAATACTGTGACGTATCTCTCCGAACCAAGTCAAGTCATCATAGCCAGTAATGTCTTAAATATCATGTGCGACGCACTTCATATTTTTGTAACATGAGATTTTGGCCAAATGACAGAAAACTGAGCACCTCCAAACAATAAACTTTATAACCTGTAAGTTGATGAGAACGTAACGCGATGCAGCCATTCTAATGACGGAAAAAACACGACATTCGCTGGACAAAAACTTCATTTGAGCTTGATTTTAGTAAAATGCTATTAATATAATGCCACATGCAAGTATATGATCACATATAAAGCCACAATATCAACTTTGAAAATAAAAAAATATATATATATATNCAACTTTAAAAACAGTGTTTGATTATGTAATTTTTTTCTTTTTTTTAAGTAGCAGTTTTGGTACGAGGTTTCCGACCGACAGCTGGATGGGGGGACCCAAAAATTACTTTTACCTATGTTACAATATGAGGTATATCCGGCCCTGCACCTAGAAAAAAAGATAAATTTAACAAGCGTCAACCTTTTGTGACAACATGCCCCAGTAACGGCCTATGGTAATTTTAACAATGGGAATCTGCCAATGAATAGCATGTCTGGGGGTAACACATTACAAGTAACGTAATTAGATTACTTTTTTCAAGTAACTAGTAAAGTAATGCATTACTTTTAAATTTACAAAAAAACATCTGAGTTACTTTTTCAAATAAGTAATGCAAGTTTCTTATGGTCTCTGCGATTACATTAAAAAGATCTTCATTTGTGTTCAGAAGATGAACCAAAGTCTTACGGGTTTGGAACAACATGAGGGTGACAGAATTTATTTTTGGGTGAACTAACCCTTTAAAAGTTTTTCAAGCTCAGTATTAAGACAATTCTCAAGCTCAATGCAAAAATATCAATATATTTTTTTGCCAGTAAACAGTAATTATTTAAAGTAAATGTAACAACCTTTCACAGTATAAATACCCACTAAACATTGGACGTCGGATAGACGTGCAGATCATGTCTATATTAGGTCCGTCGGTCCATGACCATTTCTGAACATCTATTCGACGTCCAAACATGACCCAACTTGGACGTCATCTTGACGTTCAACATTTGACCTTTGAACTGGGTAATTTTTTTGGACGTCATATGGACATGCTGTGATGGGTGACTGAGGCTGGAACCGAACTCTGGTCTTCCAGTCAACTGAACTGCCTCTTTACCACTGAGCTATGATAGATGACAAATAGATGGACCCAAGAGCAGAAGAATAACATGTGGGCTTAGATGACTGAACAAAAAGTGTTTTACTGACGAGTCCATGTGCAATAGTTCAACAAAAGGGAAGCCGTGCTTCCACAGAAAAATACAAGAAACAAATGATGCGTAAAAGGCAAATCAAAAACTCAACAGACTTAGCTTTCGTGGCAAGGATAAAACAGGAATAGTAAGCTCAAGACTGAACACAACTGAAAGAAAAAGGCACGCTTAAATAGGCAAACACAAACAAGATAATGACCCACAGGTGGGAGAAATCAAGTCCTAATGAGTAGCAGTACAATGTGTTCTACTGAAGCTGGGGCCACCAAGTGGCTGGGAGAGTCATTACACGGCATTAGTTGTCAGTGCCAGCTGGTGGTTGGGAGAGTCATTACAAGCTGGAGCCTTACAGGAGCCCCTCCTTCAGGAATGGCTCCTGACATTCCTCTAGCTGTGTTGTTGTCCACGGCGCTGGAACTCCCTGATGAGATCTGGGTCTAGAATATCTCGAGCTGGCACCCAAGACTGCTCCTCTGGGCCATAACCCTCCCAATCCACAAGATACTGGGTTCTCCCACGGACCTGGCGAGAGTCCAGCAGTCTGCGCACGGTGTAGGCTGGCTGACCGCCAACGATGCGAGGAACTGGAGGGGGTTTCCTGGCTGGGGATAAAGGAGAATAGACAACAGGTTTTAAACGGGAGATGTGAAAGGTGGGATGAATGCGCATGGACCTTGGTAGAAGTAGTCGGTAGGACACTGGATTAATCCTTTTGAACACTTTGAAGGGCCCGATGAAACGAGGTGCTAGTTTCCGTGACTCAACGTGCAGAGGAAGATCCCTAGTAGACAGCCACACTCTCTGCCCTGGTCTAAGTGATGGTCCAATTCTACGGTGCCTGTTTGCATGCCTCTGCTGTTGTTGAGTGGCTCTTAACAGGGCTAATCGTGCTCTCCGCCACGCCCGTCGACACCTCTGGACAAGTTGAGCTGCAGCTGGTACACGGACCTCGGGATCTTGTTCAGGGAACAGAGGGGGAGGAAAACCAAACTGGTATTCAAAAGGGGACATACCTAAAGAAGAGAGGTGTAAGGTGTTGTGTGCAAATTCAGCCCAGATCAACTGAGAGCTCCAAGCAGTCTGATTGTTAGAGACCAGGCAACTGAGAGTCTTTTCAATATCCTGGTTGACTCTCTCTGTCTGTCCATTTGATTGGGGGTGAAATCCAGAGGACAGGCTAATGGATGCCTCAATTAGGCGTCCAAAAGACTTCCAGAACTGGGAGGTGAACTGTGACCCCCGGTCAGACACCATATCTTGGGGGAAGCCATGAATTCTGAAGACATGTTGCAGCAACAAGTCCGCGGTCTGACCTGCTGTGGGAATCTTAGGTAATGGTATAAGATGACAAGCTTTAGAAAATCGGTCTACCACCACCAGAATTACAGTGTTACCTTGGGATCTTGGTAGACCCGTTACAAAGTCCAATGATATGTGGGACCAGGGGCGTGTAGGGATGGGTAGTGAGTGCAGTAGACCGTGAGGGTGGGTTCTGGGTTCCTTGTTCTGGGCACACACAGCACAGGCAGCAACAAAAGTCTGAACGTCTCGTTGCATGTTGGGCCACCAAAACCTTCTCTGGATGAGTTTCAAGGTTCTTGTGCTTCCAGGATGGCCCGAAGAAAGGGAACCATGGCCCCACTGTAACACATCAGAACGCATAGAGTTAGGCACAAAAAGGCGACCCAGAGGGCCGTTACCTGGGTCAGGATGTTGCTGTTGGGCCCTCTTCACCGCTGTTTCGATTCCCCACTGGATTGATGCCACCACCCTGGAGCTGGGTAGAATTGGTTCGGGTTTTCCCTCCACTTCTGGTGGATCAAACTGCCTTGAGAGGGCGTCAGGCTTTGAGTTCTTAGAACCTGGACGGTATGAGAGGTTAAAGTCAAAGCGATTAAAGAAGAGGGCCCAACGAGCCTGACGTGAGTTCAATCTCTTGGCCTCACAGATGTAGGTGAGGTTCCTGTGGTCTGTCCATATAAGGAATGGCTGTTTGGCACCCTCCAGCCATTGTCTCCACTCCTCAAGTGCCAACTTCACTGCCAACAGCTCCCGGTTACCAATGTCATAATTTTTCTCAGCCGGGGAAAGTCGACGTGAGAAGTAAGCACAAGGATGAAGTTTGTGGTCACTTCTTGCTCTCTGTGACAAGACTGCTCCTACCCCAATGTCCGAAGCATCCACCTCGACAACAAAAGGCAACTCAGGATCTGGGAGAGTCAGAATGGGTGCAGAAGTGAAGAGCTGCTTGAGTCGGTCGAATCCATGATTAGCCCTCTCAGTCCACTTAAATGGGCTTGATGCCTTCTTGGTAAGAGCGGTCAGGGGTTCTGCTATAGCACTGAAGTTCCTGATAAACCTCCTATAAAAGTTGGCAAATCCCAGAAATCGTTGAACTTCTTTGACAGAGCTTGGTTGGGGCCAATTTAGAACTGCCTGAATCTTACTGGGATCCATCTGGACGTTGCCACTAGAGACAATGAATCCAAGAAAAGAGACAGTGGGGACAAGAAATTCACTCTTCTCAAGTTTGACAAAGAGTCCATTTCTCAGCAGTTGAGATAGGACATGTTGGACATGCTCTTGATAGCAACGAGAGAAGATGAGAATATCATCAAGATATACATATACAAACTTGTCCAGCATATCTCGTAGCACATCATTAATAAGTGTCTGAATAACAGCTGGAGCATTGACTAGCCCAAAGGGCATTACCTGATACTCATAGTGTCCTTTAGGAGTGTTAAAAGCCGTCTTCCACTCATCTCCTTCTCGTATCCTAACAAGGTGGTAGGCGTTCCGTAGGTCTAACTTTGTGAAAATGGTTGCGCCTTGAAGGAGTTCGAAGGGCGTGGTCATTAGAGGCAGTGGGTAGCGGTTCTTTACTGTGATGCGATTAAGGCCCCGGTAGTCAATACACGGCCGAAGACCCCCATCCTTCTTCCCCACAAAGAAGAAGCCAGCCCCTGCTGGTGATGTAGATGGACGGATGAACCCACTGTTAAGGGAATCATTGATATATTCCTCCATGGCAGCTCTTTCTGGGGCAGAGAGGGAATAAAGTCTCCCTCGAGGAGGGCAGGTACCCGGTAGAAGATCAATTGCACAGTCATATGGTCTATGGGGTGGCAGAGAGGCTGCGCGGGTCTTGCTGAAAACTTCACAGAGGTCTGCATATTCTGAGGGGACTCGAGACAGCTCAGGAGGAAGCACTGGGACTCCAGAGGATACAGGTTTAAGCTTGGGGATAGTTAGCATCTCTGTGGAATGGGCTGGTGGCTTGAGAGGCATGGGCAGCAGCTTGGAAGTGGTTGGTCGTGAGTCAGGAGATGTCGCCAGTAACTCAGAAAAACAACAGAGAGAGAGAAAGACCTGAAACACCACAATTAGTACCCCAACCAATCACTGGACAGCTAGGGTAATCTATACGTGGATTGTGAAGAGATAACCATGGGAAACCAAGAATAAAAGGGAACTCTGGTGAATGGATCAAGAAAAACTGTATCTTCTCCTTATGACAACCAATTTGGAGATGGATAGGTGTAGTGCACTGTCTTACCTGACCAGAGCCCAGGGGTCTCCCATCCAATGCAGTTATGGTCAGGGGATCTTGAAGAGAGATGGGCTGAATTCTCAGGTGTCTGGCCAAAGTAAAGTCCATAAAATTTCCAGCAGCCCCTGAATCAATGAAGGCCAGAAGCTTGTGATGTTGGTTACCCCATTCCAGTGATACATTGAGTGAAACCCCAGAAGCTGCAGGCTGGGGGAAGGTGATTACTCTCGTCCCAGCCCCCCTCTTCTTGGACGAGAGTTGTCTTTTCCCATTAACTCTGGACAGTTGGATCTAAAGTGGACTGGCTTTCCACAGTACAAGCAGCATTTCTCCCTCATGCGTCATTCCCTCTCGGCTTGTGACAGTCTGGCCCTTCCCAACTGCATGGGTTCCTCGAAATTCATAGGAAGTGGAGGTGAATCAAAGGCACTGCTAGAAGCTTGGGTCTCAGGCAGTCGGACCTCCCCACGGCGTTCCCGTCTGCGGTCTCGAATGCGGTTGTCCACCCTGATGGCAATGTCAATAAGGGACTCTAGGTCAGGAGCCGGATCTCGGAAGGCCAGTTCATCTTTTAAGTTCAGGGGACAGGGCACGGTGAAAGGTTGCTCTCAGGGCTCGTTGGTCCCAACCACTCTCTGAGGCTAAAGTGCGGAACTCAATTGCAAACTCTGCCACACTCCTTGTCCCTTGAGAAATCTGAAGCAGCCTGTGGTCAACTTCTCCCCCACTGGAAGGGTGATGAAAGACCCTCCTCATCTCTGCAACAAATAGGTCACAACTATCCGTCAGTGGGGAATGTTGTTCCCACAAAGCCGTAGCCCAGTCCAGCGCTTTTCCAGTGAGCAGAGTGATAATGTATGCGACCTTGCTGTTCTCTGTTGGGAAGCTGTTAGGCTGTAATCCAAAAGCCAAAGTACACTGAGTGATAAAGCCTCGACATCTCTCAGGATTCCCATCATACCTCTCTGGTGCAGGCAGTGTTGGCTCAGGTAGAAGCCCAGGAAATGGAGGTGTGGACCTTTCTGCTGGAACAGATGGAGTGGGTAAAATTGGAGAGGCTTGAAACATAGTCTGCTCACTTAAGTGTTGTAGGATTTCAGTCAAGATCTGCTCATGTCTGTGAATGGTGGAAGCTTGCCAGACAGAGCGGCTAGGATACGATCAATATTGGAGGCAGGTGTGGCATCTTCTGCTGGGTCCACATCCATGGTTCAGTCTTGCTGTGATGAGTGACTGAGGCTGGAACCGAACTCTGGTCTTCCAGTCAACTGAACTGCCTCTTTACCACTGAGCTATGATAGATGACAAATAATAGATGGACCCAAGAGCAGAAGAATAACATGTGGGCTTAGATGACTGAACAAAAAGTGTTTTACTGACGAGTCCAAGTGCAATAGTACAACAAAAGGGAAGCCGTGCTTCCACAGAAAAATACAAGAAACAAATGATGAGTAAAAGGCAAATCAAAAACTCAACAGACTTAGCTTTCGTGGCAAGGATAACACAGGAATAGTAAGCTCAAGTCTGAACACAACTGAAAGAAAAAGGCATGCTTAAATAGGCAAACACAAACAAGATAATGACCCACAGGTGGGAGCAATCAAGTCCTAATGAGTAGCAGTACAATGTGTTCTACTGAAGCTGGGGCCACCAAGTGGCTGGGAGAGTCATTACACGGCATTAGTTGTCAGTGCCAGCTGGTGGTTGGGAGAGTCATTACAAGCTGGAGCCTTACACATCTATAACAGGTGCAGTAAAATTTACATGATTAATATGTAATATTTGTTTTATAGGGCCTATCAACATGATTAATACATGAAGAGTTCAGATGCAAAACCTCTTAAGTGCCATCTGAAGTTTTCTTCTAGAATGATAATTTTTATCAAGCTTGTATATTTAAGTTCAATAATTTCACTTAAATGGCAATGCAAATTACCTATTAATTGTCATTTAAGTGAAAGTAATTAACTATACAGGCTTTATAAAAATGATCATTCTAGAAGAATTTCAGATGGCACTTGGAGGCTTTTGCATCTGAAGTCTTCACATACAGATTATTTATAAACAAACACGATTTATTATGTGAATGCCTATTTATTTATTCAGGCCATGTTTTTTTTTTTTTTTACATTTTCCTGTTTTTCTTTAACTGGTTTATTTAAAGTAGCCTAATCAAGTTATTTCTTTATGCATACATGTATTTTTGCATGTATCTGTTTATTTATTTGGAAATGCAATTTGTGGGAAATTATAGTTCAGAAAATAATTTCATGATAGCATATATTAGGCCTATCCTCCTTATTTCTAATTTAAAAAGAACCAACAGCAGCTAAAGGACAGGCGAGGACAACTCTCTGTCAAGGGCTTTGGATTTCAACCAAAAAGACAAAAACCAGTAAACGCCACTCTGATTGGCTGAGGCAACAAGACAGGCAATTCGCGCGAGTGTTCAACCATTGCAAAATGACGGCACAGCTTTTCAGCCTGCATCGCTGCATTTATTTTTGAATAAAGATGAAAAGGTGATATTGAATTGTTATTTATTTGTATTTGTATAACTGTAGTGTTGTATGTAGTCCCATGTTTCCCATGTAGCTTTAATTTCCAAAGCTACAGGAAAATTAACTGGCACAGAAAACATGTCCTCCACCCTCTGGAAACATGGGACCACAGTTATAGAAGTTATAAAAATGACGTCCAAAATAAGTCTAAATTTGATGTTGAAAAGACGTCCACAAACTGGACAATAAATAGCCCTTACACGGAGGTCCCACAGACGTCAACATTAGACGTGCGGAAGACGTCGAAAAAAGACGTCGCGCTTCAATGGACCGAATTTGGACGTCCAAAAATTACATGAAAAAGACGTAACTCCGACGTGACATTGCGCAGTGGGTAGGGCAACACAATTTGTATATATTTGTGGTTTTATTGTGTTAATTGTACCCTAATATATATATTTCAATTAATCTAATTTAAGACGGTCTTGAACCCGAAATATATAGAACATTGATAGAGAAGATACTAAATGGTACATGTATGCATATCGCATGTAAGCATATCGCCCCTATAGGTTGGTATGCATACATGGGTCTACTACTGCACAGAAAAACAAATACAGTAGTCAACATTTAAAGTGGATCAAAACCTTTCATCAAAGTTGTCCTAAAACCTTCTTCTTAGGACAACTTTGATGAACTTTTTTGATCCACTTCAAATGATGACTACTGTTTAAGCTGAATTAACTTTAAACTCTTTAAACTCACAAAAAAGTTCAAAGAAATGTTATTTAACTATATTCTATAATAATTGCAACTGTGCTACGTATGTGCTTAAATGTTTTTTTTTTCATTTTAATTCTAAAAAAGAACTGTTGAATTAAATCAATGCAAGAGAATTAAGTAGTAGGCCTACTTTATGCAGCACATGCTTGACACAGCACAAACAGCGACACTAAGCCTCCCACGTGTAGCCTTTATCTTCTCCCTGCCTCTCTTCAAACCAATCTGTCATCAGACTCTTTCTTAACGGTCAATAGATTCTGCTGTCATCCACTCAAACTGCAGTGATCCTCTACATCTAGTATCACATAATAAGCGCTCCAGATCGGTCATAATTCAGTGCTTGTTATGATACCAGCCATGTCGACCCATATCCAAATATGCACTGCACAGTCCAGCCTACACATTCAGCCACTGATCCTAAAATCCACTGATCTTCTTTCAGTCATTAACTCATTAATCTTGGCTCATGCCAGTTCCCTGTCCACAGCCATAATCTCTGCTGACCTGTTTGCCATATCTGATATCATTGACAACTTTGACAGCAGTTTTGATATGTTTGCGTGATTAGTTACGCCTGTTCGTTGTCACGTCAGCACCATATGTTTGGTTTTGACTGAAGGCCAAAGCAGCTGTCCATACACAGCCATACCTGATGATTCCAGTTTTTCCAGGCGTTCCGAGACTTGTTTATACCGGAAAGTTTGTCGGGAGCTTTTTACAGTGTAAAACTGCTGAGTCAGTTAGTGGTTGGTTAGATAATTGCTGTATTTCTAATGCCATGCTATACTTAGAGACTGTCACTAATAACTGGTCTACTCAAGGTGAAGTGTGACATTTTTAGTACTAAAGTGAATTGTAAAAATAATTGTTTCTTTACATGTCTACTATTAGTCAGACAGACACACCATCATTCAAAGATTTGGAGTCTGTGAGAATTTATGTTTTTGAAAGAAGTATCTTATGCTTACATAGGCTGTATTTATTTAATCAAAAATTCAATAAAAGCACTAGTATTGTGAAAAAAGTATTAAAGTTTAAAATAACAGCTTTCTATTTTAATATATTTTAAAATATAATTTATTGCTGTGAGGGCAAAACTAAATTTTCAGCAGCCATTTCTCCAGTATTCAGTGTCACATGATCCTTCAGAAATCATTCTAATATGCTTATTTGGTGCTCAAGAAACATTTATTTTTTTATCAATGCTACATTTCAAATTTTTATCATTGTTGAATAGAGTTGTTCTGATTAATATTTTTGTGGAAACCAAGATATTTTTTCATGATTCTTTGATGAATAAGAAGTAAAAAGTAAAAAAACAAACAAACAAAAAACAGCATTTATTTTAAATATAAATCTTTAGTTTATTTTAGTTTATTTTTTATATATATAGCGCATTGCTTCTGCCTCAAGTGCAGCCCAAAGTGCTGTACAAAGCAAACAGTCAATTATAAAAGTCTTTACTGTCACTTTTGATCAATTTTAATGCATCTATGCTAAATATGAGTATTCATTTCTTTTAAAGGATTAGTTCACTTTCAAATGAAAATTAGCCCAAGCTTTACTCACCCTCAAGCCATCCTATGTATATGACTTTCTTCTTTCTGATGAACACAATTGGAGAAATATTAATAAATATCCTGATGCATCCAAGCTTGCAGTGCAGGGGTCATGACTCACGAGTATGAGCTGAAGAAAGTGCTTCCTTCCACATCCATCCATCATAAACGTGTACTCCACATGGCTCCGGGGGTTAATAAAGTCCTTCTGAAGCGAATTGATGTGTTTGTGTTAAAAAAAAATCTATATTTAACAAATTATGAAGTAAAATATCTAACTTCCGCCAGACCGCCTTCCGTATTCAATGTATGAAGAAAGTGTAAAACTCTCGCAGTTCAAAACACTCACGCTACGTCCAACTTAAGGAAAAAGTGTAACTGACGCAACGCCAGTTTACACTTTCATCATAACTTGAATACGGAAGGCGGTCTGGCAGAGGCTATATATTTTACTTCATAACTTGTTAAATATGGATATTTTTTTGCACAAATGCATCGCTTTGCTTCGCTTCAGAAGGACTTTATTAACCCCCCGGAGCTGTGTGAATTACGTTTATGATGGATGGATGTGGATGGAGGCACTTTTTTCAGCTCATACTTGTGGGTCCCGCTCACTGCCATTATAAAGCTCGGACGCGTCAGGATATTTATTAATATTTTTCTGCTTGTGTTCATCAGAAAGAAGAAAGTCATATACACCTAGGATGGCTTGAGGGTGAGCAAGCTTGGGCTAATTTTCATTTGAAAGTGAACTAATACTTTAACCACAAACTTTTGAATGGCCATAGTCAATGGATGAAGACGTTTTGGTGTAGTTACAGCATCTACCAGCAGGGGCAAACTGGACCATGCTAACCAGACAACCCTTGACCTCTTGTGACCATGTCTTGTATTATTTTTAGTCAGACACTTTTTTTTTCTCGCAAAAGGTGAATCTGAATAAAAAAAATGTTTTCATCAGACATCCTATCACCTGTGAATTCTAGAAAATGTCTTGAATGAGTAGATATGTTTGTATGTGGACTGATGTTATTTCTAATGTCATTTATTGTCAGTTATATGTATGATTTTATTTTTATTAACGTTCCTGGATTCTGCCACATTACTTTTTGTAAGAGAACAGCTAAGTCTTTTTGTCAGGTTCTTTTTTTGGACTATTAACATGCATCTATAAATAGCATGTGCACACAGTCATAACAGTAATACATTATAGCACATGTTCTGATTAGTTAACATCAACAAGGAGTCCCACTTAGAAAAGTAGCAGGGGTCTTCTTGAAATCTCTGTGCTTCATGTAAACCCAGCAGACCCAAGTAAAACGGGTCAAATCATACTTTTTTTCTGACAAGGATAGGTAATTTTTTGAATTATTGAATTTAGTTAAGGTGTTAGTTTTAATGATTGGACTTTTTTTTTACTGGGGAGTATGTTTTGAGTTCCGAAAGTTGCTGTATATCATATAGTTTATCATTTCCATCTTCCAACTCACGAACATTTGTTGTGCTCCTGTTGGGAAATAAATGTGTGAACATGTCTCATATACAGCAAAACTATTATCCCGTCTCTGGATGTGTATATGCGGTAACCTTAGAGACCAAGCAAGCAGAGACAGTTCTGAAATGACTCATTCATGAGCAGAATGCATGTAAGCGGATTTAATCTCAAAGGAATATAGTTCAGCCAAAAATAAATGTGGAGATTCTTTCAAATTTACTTTGTTTTGCACAGATATAACAAATAAAATAAAACAGCTTACAGGTTTGGAATGACATGATGGTGGGTAAACAATGACAGAATTTTAGTTTTAGGGTGTTTTAAAATTCCTGTAATCATTAGCCCTCTTTGATTCTTTGTCTTAGTAACAGCTACATACTGTATATGGAGATTCAATGTGGTGTTGATTGAATAAAGCTTTTCTATGTTGAGGCTTGTGAACAATCTTCAAAGTGAAAGCCTCAGTTGACAGAGGAAGGATAGAGCGGTTTGAAGACAAACTATGTGGTAATTGTTTATATAGGATTACAAATTCATACATTTTGATTCCCATCTATCTTTTTGGAAGCACAAAAATCTTTGTTGAAAAACCCCAAATCCTTAGAAAAACATGACTTCACTTGAATAGTAATTTCACAGTATCTAATACAGCACAAGCTGTTGGTTTGACACCACACTGGAAAAAGATTTACCATTGCTTGAGGGCTTATACCACACAAATGACTTTCTATACAAGTATGGCATGTATAAGAGGCTTTTTATATAGACCTCAACCCTGAAGTTTATTTCAAATTTTACTGAATTTTCACATTTTTAGCCTTAGAGCTGACTATAGCCAGATTGATTCCAGTCTTAAAAACAATGAATGAATGAATACATAAATAAATAACACATTAACTGAAATTAAGTTATCATGATTATGCAAGAATCTACAATATTCATATATTTTCAAATACTTTAATTGAGGTATTGTAGTAATATTGTAGTAATTGTGACTCCATTTACCATTTAGGCAAGATGTTTTGTGTGCATTTTGCCAATAATAAAAATATAACCCAAAGTCTGACAGCAGCAATACACTAATTTCTTATAATTTCTCTGAATTTTATTAAGCAGATTTACTTAATTTATAACACAATTTCAAAAAGCACTGTGTGATTTTTAGATTAGTTTTGCAGTTACTTTCGAAGCTCACACTGATACTTTGCTATCTGTAAATATTTCTCTTTGATATTAAAATTTGACGGCCTAAATAAAAGAGGGAATTCCTTTTGATAATTTATTAATTATGTACTGAGAGACTAACTGAGCTCCAGTCTGAGAGGATATCCTTATTACGCTAACAGAGAAAATGATTGGCATAGAAATGTACTTTCCACAGCACAAAAAATACCTGTATATAATCAATAATAATGTCTCTTACCTTCATCAGACCTGTTGGGAAATGCTCTGCTAATTGTCTTCATGATATTCACTAGTTGTTTTCTATTTATCTTGAAATACCACTGGTTGAATTTGTGTTGCAATTGCAAATAAATATTTATATTCTGTTCAATAAAATTCTCTACAAGCAGTAAGTGATAACAATACCTTTGCTAAGGATTTTGAAAGCTTACAAGGATTTCGAAAGCTTTACGATGGCATTAGCTAAAGACCATTAGTGTCATTATACACACTTTGCCTTGCCAAAAGCTGTAATGATAGACATTAAACTCAGACACTTTTGCATAGATTTTAAGCTGTGATTTCTTAAGATCCAATGGAAACATAAACTTGGTTGATGTCAAATTGCTACCTGAAGAATCACACGTACATGAGAATGTGGAGCCAAAATCAATATTTCAATTTTGATTGCAGGTGTCTGTAGCTTCCAGATTTCCAAATTCCATCCCCGCCGCTGTTGAGATAACACATTATCACTTCTTTGTTGGCCAACACACTGTGATGAATGCACTTAAAGATGTGACACAAGCTCTAGTGAGTGAAACTGAAGTTTCTAGAGAGAAATCTATTGCTGTCTGCACGTTTCGTATAGTGCCAATGCTTTTCAATTCTATGATTCAAATAGTCTTGTTTAAGAAATATAACCACAGCATATCAAAACTTTTTTTTTTTTTAATTGCAGTTAAACAGTTAAAGGGTTAAATCATTTTAATTTGACATCAGGAGCATGCAGCACTTAAAGACAGGCAGAAACTACAGAGGACAAGACAAAAAATGTGCATGGCTATTTAGCAAGACTAATACGTCTCTTACACTACACCTAAATCTTTTGAGAAAGACATGCAATAATGAAGGCTAAAATCACTCTGGGTGAGTAATTTTGACACCCCCCTCATGGAGACTTTAAGGTCATCTGTGCACAACTCCCTAGAAGTCATCAGAGAAAAGACACATCAGGCAATTCTGTGATGAAGAGCCTCATGCAGTAAATTCCTCTGTGGTCAGGAAAAAAGCTGATTCGTTCTTCAAATCTTTGGACTACAAATGAGCATCTTTTGCTCAGCTAGAATGAGAAATATTTACATGAAAGCATTTGTATGGATTGTTATGTGAGGAAAGGACTGGGATGAGAAGGCTGTTAATGGAGGCTGTCGGGAAAATTGTTATATTGTATGTGTAAGTGATCTGAGTCAGCATCAAAATAGAGAAGGTTTAACAAAAGAGAAATATGTGCACTCAAACTGCCTCTTACATCAAAAAATGACAGGGAAAACCACTTTCATGGACTTAAAATGGGATTGGTTAAAACTGCACAAAATGTAAGCTAAAGATTTTACTGGGATTTATTTTCTAAGACCAACTGTCAAGAAACCAGGAACTTAATCTGTAAAGATAAGACTTAAGGTTAACTTTGAATTTATACTATACCATCCATAAATTATGTCTTGGAAGAGTTTCCTTCCAGCTGAGGCCAGGCTGAAAATGAATAATTGGATTTTGAACCAGCTCCTGGTGGTGTGGTTCTGAAAGTTTATATAAGGCCACATAAAAAAAACACACGAAAAAGACGTGACATTTACTCATGAATGTGTTGCTTTATACAAAAGTTAGTTCCTACCACGTTCCAAAAGTGCACTGCACTGTGACTTTTACTGTATAAATCACTCTGCTTCTCTTTTATTCACATTTCAGGCAGACTCTTGCTTTTATGTCATGTTGGAATAACCATAATTACGACAGTTTTCAATTTTCTGACATAATTAAGTCAGAAAATTCTCAGAAGATTTCAAATTCACAAGTTGTTAGAAACAAGTTTTGCCAGGACATGTACGCTTTTTTACAAATCAGAATCTCATAATAAAGGTAATTCTGAACATGTTGTGAATGCACCAAGTGTAAGTATTTGTTGGGGAGTATTTTATGATTCTTTCTGTAAGTTAGATTGAATGAACAGAAATTCACTTTTTGTCGCCACCTACTGGCGATAACTGACTGTCTTTAACAGGTTTGTTCAAAAACGTGGATTAATGCTGCCTTTACACACATCGACATAACCTGTATTTGACTGAAATTCCAGAATCATCAGCAAGCTGACTATCTAGATAGCGTGGTGAAAGTTTATATGGCTGTCAATGAATGGGACACTAAATATCATTCTGGCATCATTTTAAGATTTCCCCAATAAATAGGCAAGAATAAACCTGGTGTCCTCCATGATTCCTGTTCTTCCCGACAACAAAGCACTTGAACGCGAAAGCTCATTCAGAAGTGGGAAGTAGTACATTTCCGATAGCATAAGGCAGGAAAACAAGTGAGACACTCTACAGATTCACTCAAACACAATCCTTTCAGGAATGAGGGATGTGTCTTTGAATTATCACGAGTGAGTCATTGAATCATTCATTCAAGCAATTCATTCAAAAACTCTGAATCATTAAGGAACAAAACCACTGTTGGTTGTTGCTCTGAGACACTCAATGGTTTAATTTGGCTGTGCCTTTGTGTGGAACTATTTTTGTTAACTATGTTACTGTAAGTTACTCAATATTACCTTCTTGTTTATTAAACTGTTTTATAAAAGAAATGACAGAATCTAAATCGTGCCGTTGGTGTGAATATTAGCACAGTCAATTGATATTTGGTTTATTCAGTAGGGTATAACTCACGACTTTATATATAGAATTCGAAAAACTTTTTTTGGGAGGGGGTTGTGTTGAGAGAGTGGGCTGTGTGTCACGCTGCTTTTGAAAATCTCCACCCATGGGACATGTTAGGTGGATTTATTTGTCGCTATCACACCCTCAGATCTCAGCTGTCCCCAATCTACAGTTAGCTTTGAATGAACATGAGGGAATCCCTCTTGTTCCAAGATCAAAGCAATAAAAGCACCAAGCTGCAAGGCAAATCAGACTAGGAAACCCTCAGTTTACTTTAGCCAGTCAGGTCTTTTGAGGAAAATTGTGAAAGTGGTTTGCATTTAAGAGTTATATTCATTTGTTTTTCACTTGCAAGTATAGCCTATAGATGTTTACACATTGTACATAATTGAAAACTTGGATCAGGTAGGATCACAAATGAATGGCTTTTTTTGAAGCTGTTTTATAGTTATTGTTCACTTTATCTTTATTACTTTTGTATTTAGAGGTTCTTTAAAAAAATTTTTACTTGTACTAGATGCATTATTCCCGGTAAATAATGAAAAACAGCTTATAAAATGTGATTGCTTAAAATGCATACCCTGAAATCTTACCAGATCTACCTTGTCAATTCTTATTGGTTTATGAGGATTATGAGGATTCAGTTTTCTGAATGTAACTGATGTAGCTGCCAATAGACCCTTGACCAAACCTTTCTCAGGCTCATCATTTGATGTTTTGAAATCTTGAAAGAATTTTTGAAATCCAGATTTGGTGATTTATTTCTTTTTACCATATCTGACTTACAAATAAATATTGAAGGTTTTGCAAGACATAATAATAGGGAGGGAATTCAGTCCTCCTCATTCTTAAGCCTCATTCTGAACCTCTGTGCCATGAGAAACTAGCTGAAGACAAAAACATGTGAAAAAGAAATGTTGCTCAGAGGATGCTCTTTTTAAAACCCAGGAGTCTTAATGGAGTTCATAGTTAATTTTCAATTAATTGTTAACTTCTCAGATGCTCCTCCTACAAACTGAGTACATGTGAAACCTCTGACTATTAATAGCAGATTTAATTTCAAATGGCAAATCAGAGAAACAGGAAACAACAAAGATTAAACAGAGCTCCTTTATGATTTATTTATTTTTCCTATGGGAAAACATTAGCAAATCACCCAGAAAATGTTTAGAAAAACTTAAGTAAATCTAAACCAATGGTTTATTTCTCAAACTGAAGTTATTGAATTGCCCTGTTGTCTAGGAAGTCATGTTGTTATGCTCTAGCATGTGTTTATTGACCTTGGCAAGCTCTTGTTTGTGTTTCTGTAGCCTAATACAACCTCTGCGAACAGAATTGCACAATTCAGGATTCCACCTGGTCATCCAGGCCTGATGAATCCTTCTTGGGGAGTGTGTCTATAGTTTATAAGACAGACCCACATCTTGGCTGCCACTGCAGGTATTACTTACTGCCCCATATCATCACTTACCAGCTGCACAGATGGCAGGCTAAAACAAAGCCCAGGTTTTGATGTGTATAGTGTGTATTTGTATTTATTTAACCCTCTCAAGTTTTCTCTCCAGCTTTAACAGCCCAATGCTACATATTTATCTAAGCAGCTAAGCGTGTAGGGTGCTGGCACTTTACGCATGTTTGCAACCGCTCCTGCCATGAACTAATGTACTATCCTATTTTGTTTTTTGTCTTCTGTCTTATCTATGTCTTCATCGGGAACAACTGAAAATGCCAATGGAGATTACTGGCAGGATGTACCGCCGCTTGTGTTACAATCTCTGTGCGCAATAATCAAATGGCAAGTGCTTGCCATTTGCCATACTGTTACCATTGAATACTGTTTGTACTACTGTTTTCTGATCAACAAAAAGCAGCCTGGTGAGCATAAGAGACTTCTTTCAAAAACTTTAGGTTGTGTATTTGTCATGTTGAGTATTTGCTATTGTTAAAAAGGAAAGGTGTTGTTTTGCTTCAGAGCAGACTGAAAGCTCAGATTCGCAAAGATACCAATGTCTGCTATTAACAGTCAAATATTTCAGTATGAACTCAAATAATTCTCTTTAGATTCTTTCACAACCAAATTATCAGAGCTATGCTGTCCACATAAAATTTTATTGCTTCATAGTCTTACTGTATGTCAACCCATCGCTCATTATCTTTATATCTCCTTAGGGATTTTGGGAGAAACATTTGAAACAACTTTGATACTTAGTTATAACTTGTTTTGAGCAACAAAATGTTCTTCAGGGACAAGAAGTATTTACACTGTGTGAGGTGAGATCTGAAGAGTTTCTGCACACATGAGTTTGTGGATGAACTAATCAAACTGACAACCCATAAAAAGAATTCGCAGCACTGAATCTGTGATCTCAAAATCTGCCGCCAGCAACTGATTCCATGTGCTGACATTTGTTCACACGTAACGTACAAGAGACTGAATGTTCTTTAAGACCCTCATATCCTCACGGTGAAGTTCTTTTTAATTCGCTTAGAAGTAAAAAGAAGTTGGAAATACATTTGCAGCAATATACTTTTAATGAACATCCCTATACGCCGTCAATGCTGCTGAGAGTGATGTTTAGATGTCGGCAATATGTAATTATGTGCTCTACGCTTTCCTCTCAATAACAAAATACACAAAAATGACAGTGATGAGAAAAGAGCAGTCAAGAAAGCATCTGAACATAGCTATGTGGATATGTTTGCACCAGCTTTGCAATTCACCAGCATTATGTCGACAGATAAGGTAAATACAATTACATTGTTATGATAGTTTGATTATAAAGTAGATTTGAGACAATAGAACATATAGATCTGGCTGTGTGTGGTTTGAATTAATCTCTTTTCTTTGCATGACACTCTAAAATTACAGTAAAGAATAGCTCTTTCAGCATTATTCTGAAGAGAGCCTCTCAGAAGCATGCATAAATGTCACATCCTTTTGATTTTCCCACCAAAAAAACGCACATGTCCTTCACATAAAAATCAGTTTACAGGCTTTCATTAACAACCTAGGAAGTCTGCAAAGGTCTTGTTTTTTAAACTTTCCTTACAAGCTGTTCACACATTGGCATTAAAAAAAGAAAAAGGAAAAGAAAAATTCTTACATATAGCCCCTTTAAGGCTTATCTGTTTAATGGGGACCTATAATGCCCCTTGTACAAGATGTAAAATAAGTCTCTGGTGTCCCCAGAATGTGTCTGTGAAGTTTCAGCTCAAAATATCATTTATTATTTATAGCTTATCAAATTTGCCCAATTTGGGTGAGCAAAAACAGGCTGTTTTTGTGTGTGTCCCTTTAAATGCAAATGAGCTGCTTCTCCCGGCCTACTTTTCCAAAGGGGGCAGAGCTTTAACAGCTCACGCTTCGGTTGCTCAACAAAAACAAAGCTGGAGAATCTCACGCAGCCAAAATGATGATTGTCAGTAATAGTGTTCAGCTTTACATTGTTCAAACTGGATTCGGACACTGATGGAGAGACTCAGGAAGAAGTTACTTTTAGAATGCATTTGGACATTTCTGTCATTTGCTGTGGAGTTGATTCAACTCATCGATTAGCTTGTACTGTCAAGTTAAACTTTTGTGCAAATCTAGTGTTGAATTGACCGTCGTTTGTAAAGCAGTCTGGCGTAAAATGACGGCATGGTAACAACACTCTACTACAACAACTCTTCTTCTTCTTTAAAGCAGCCCAACATGGCCTCGCTCCCTTTGTTGCGTGTTCTCTGGGGGAAGGTTTAAGTAAATTTTAGGGTTAGTGATGTCAATAACCCGGGAAGAAGCTTGTTGTTGTAGTCCTTTAAACAGCGAATTCTTAAAAAGAAAATATCTACCTTTGCATTGAACTTTGAGCGTTGTAACTTTGCAGATGTTTTTTATGCTGTAACAGCAACATTACACACTAACTAAAGTTAAAAAAAGTGAAATCATAATTAACCACCCCTTTAAAGGTAGGGTAGGCAAATTTTTCATAAACACTTTTTGTTATACTGGTTGAAACTCTCTTCACATCCTGATAGCAATCAATAATAGAAGTGGTCTAAAAATCAAAACATTTACATATATCTTCTGTGGAAGTCTCAGGACCAAAACATTTTCGTCCAATCATTACATTTGGTCCGAATGCAATGATATAATGTCCTACCTGCCTGTCAACATATGTATTTCCATACCTCTGCTCGTGCAGACATCACATGTCATCAGCACGTTCCGTATGTTATTCAGTTGTACACAGACAGTCACACAGCGCTGCAAACAAACACCAGCCACCTTTTACAGTTCCTCCTGAACCAAAACAATCAGCTTATGCTGCATTGTCATAACTGTAATTACGAGATGGCAACCCGTGACGTTCTTCCCGGAGCTGTCCACGTCCTCATACTCAGATTTTTGCGCTTCTATGTCAACGCTATCAACACTAAAAATGAATCTGCAGCAGTCAGGTGGTACAGGTGGCTTTGAGACATGAGGTAATTTAACGCCATCTCTCATGAAGTTTTGCAGACTGTGCTGTGTGCGTTCATGTCTTTTGGAGGAGGCGTAGCTTTGGAGACGCTCTGAAGGGACGGTGGGTCCTCATGTTTCAAAGCTAGCTTGCTATTAGATTCCTAATTCAGCCTATTTACAATTATTACTGCTTTTGAGATTTAAGAATCTGTTTACAATTGTTGTGATGACAATTTTAAGCATTCTTCAGCTAGACCCAGATGCACGTTCTTGGTCCTAAAGATTGCACTAAATCCTTATCAGATCCCAGTTATTTAGACATTAAGCAATAATTCACACCTGTATGCTGGCATACCTCACAGTTCGCTGGGCATCATCTAACATTCCTGAATTCATACGCAGTTTATGTAATTGACTTTCAAGCTGTAATGGAGCCGCATGACATGAACAAAAAGTATCTGTATATTATATACATTCAAAAGTTACAAAAGATTTCTATTTCAAATAAATATTGTTAAAGGTGGACTCATTTCAAATACACTGTTTAGAAGTTAGTTGGGCCGACACCAACAACAAACGTCTAACCAATCAGCATTAGGGGGCGTATGTCGGTCGAGGAGAGAGAAAGAGCAAGAGAGAGATTTGAAAATAAGAAAAAAAAACTGCAGAACGAGAGATGGGACACAATACAAATGAGCTCAAAAGAATATCACTGGAATGAAGGTTTATGACTGGGCAAGCACTTTAGGACCCGTGTTTATATTAGAAAAGCTTTCCAGCACTGGAGAGAGCTAAGTGGGAAGGCCTGAAAACAGATGCGGAGGCTGCTTTGATCCAGCTTCTTATGTGAGTAACACTGGGTTTTGATTGTCTGGAGCTTCTGTGCTGTTTGCGACTAGCTTTGTATTTACTCTTGTGTACTGTATGTTCATTTTTTGTGCTTCCTTGTCGTTTGTTCATCAACTGCGCTTTATTTTTCATGAAGCATTTTGTTGCGCGTCAGCTGTGATAAACAGACATCCACTCGCATTGCATGTGTAACAGTGGCCAGAGTTTTGCAGGTAAACCACTGCACACTGATGATCGCTAGAGAATGCGGTGTTTACTGTCATTGTTAGTGCACTCGCCTCGCCTGCCAACAGTGATCAGGCCGGGGTTCGAGACCGACACGGAGGAGGGTGGTTAGGATTGGAGTGTGAGTTTTGGAGGCGGAGCAATGAAAAGAGGGGTGGGTTTGTTTGGGTTGATTTCAAATATCAACAATGTCCAACAGCGTTGTTCAAAATCTACTTACTGCACCTTTAAATATATATATTCATCAAGAATTTCTGAAAGAATCTATGTATCAGATTTCTGTAAAAATATTAAGCAGCACAACTGTTTTTAACTTTGATAAAAAAAGAAATGTATCCTGAGCCTAAAATGATTTCTGAATCATGTGACACTGAAGACTGGAGTAATGACTGCTGAAAATTCAACTTTGCCATCACAGGAATAAAGTACATTTTAAAATAAATTAAAATAGAAAACATATTTTAAACTGTAATAATATTATTTCACAATATTACTATTTTACTGTATTTTTGATCAAATAAATGCAGTCTTGGTGAGCTTAAGAACAAAAACATTAAAGTTCTTAACTTTGAATGGTAGTGTACTTCCTGCTTTGAGGCAATGTTGGAACATGGATGAAACATTTGTCTTTTTTTTCCCTTTGTTTTTTTTAAACTCCATATTTCAAACTCTGTATCAAAATCATACCATCATATTCTAATGTGTCTTGTAAAGCACTTGCTGTTTTCATATGGTCCCATTCTTCAGCAAAACGTATCATAGGCAATGGCCCAAACTCTGAGGTTAAATCGGGCTGGGTTAAACAGCAACCCTCTTGATTTGTGGCCGGATAGCTAAATGTCACTTGTAGAGAGTGATGGATCAGAGGGCTGGAGATAGTGTAGGCGTAGTTTGATTAATAAGGTGCCTGACTCAGCCATGCAGCCCGAGAAGAGACCTCCATGATAGGAGCCCCTGCATATCCACCCGTAATCAATAAGGCAGTCCAAGAGCTTTCCAGGTGTATCATAACCAAAAAATAAATAAATTGAAAACAGGTTTTTAAGGTCTGCACTCTGTGTTAGTGTGGTAAAGGTTCCTGCGAATTGTTTTTAATTGATGATATCATTCAGCGTTATGATTAATATTGGTAAAATTGACATTTTTACAATGAAATGTTACTGTCAAAGTTAAGCACTGTTTTGGTTTAATTTTCATGGTTCAGTTCCTGTTATGTCTGAGTACGTTTTTCTTTGTTCTCAGTTTCCCGCCACAAGTTATAGTATATTTTATTTCCAGTAAGTAAGTGAATGTAAGCTGTTTATTACAAGAAAAGCATGAAATTCTTTAAATCTTTTTTTTACATTCTTAATATAATTATAATGTACATGGTGCTTGCCGTAGCAAAACTCAGCACTACGTTGTTGGTAGTTAGTTGCAAGGGTGTTCTAGTTGGTTGCCAGGATATTGCTATGCAGAAGTTAGGGTGTTCTAGATTGCTAGAGTGTTGTGATTGCTAATGTGTTATCTGTGGTTAATAGACAGTTGCTATGGTGTTGCTAGGCAGTTGCTAAGGTGTTCTTGGTGGTTACTAGGGCATTGCTAGGCAATTGCTAGGGGTGTCCAAACTCAGTCCCAGAGGGCCACTGTCCTGCACAGTTTAGCTCCAACTTGCCTTAAGACACCTGCCTGGAAGTTTCTAGTAAGCCTAGTAAGACCTTGATTAGTTGGTTCAGGTGTGTTTGATTTTGGATGGAGTTAAACTTTGCAGGACAGTGGCCCTCCAGGAGCAGGACTGGACACCCCAGTGCTAGGCAGTTGCCAGGGTGTTCTGGGTGATTGCTAGGGTGTTCTGGGTGGTTGCTAGGGTGTTGCTATGTGATTGCCAGGGTGTTATGTGTGGTAGTATTTTGAGCGTAAAAAATTCAATTTTGCCAGTTATTTCCTGTTATCCAAACCAGGTTGTCTCAGATCTCTCAATAATTTCGAAAATATTTCAAGTTTCTATTTGAGGCAACAGAGAATGTAAATATCATAACAACTGCTAATGCTTGTATTGGCCTTCTGTGCATCCTCCAACAGCCTGCTGGTTCTTGTTCCCCTTTGAAGGTCAGATGTTACTATTGGAACGGAGTCGGTCTGTCTGTGTTTGATTGTGACATTATATAACACAATCTGTCAATGTCTTCAAGTGCTGGGAAGATTTTTGCTTTTTAATTTACATCAGTGTATTTATTGACAAATGCAGAGTATTTAGATGATGAAGTCATTGCATCCTCTTGTGTATTGCAACAAATGCATGACAGATATAAATCATATAAAGCCAAGCTGACCAGCTGAAGGGTGAACTTTTGGAAAACTGAATGACAGATTTTAATAATTGCCGCTGCCTGCTTCTCATTTCTCTGATGTCTTTTTTTTTATCAAAGAGCACGCTCATCATAGACCAGAAGACTTTGGGGTTTATCCCTAACAAAAACACCTTGCTTTAATATATTAAACAATATAAATTGACAGTAATTGAAATTAAATATAGGGAGCTGGAGGTAAATACCACATTTATCAGACAACATCAGTGGCAAGATGTCTTTTAATTAGATTCAGCTTTCTAAATTCAGCTTTTGGGAGGTCTAATAAATAATGGCGAGACACCAGAACACTGTGTGTAATATTGGCTTTAAAAAAACTTTGACTTGAATTAGTTTGATATTTAATGTTCAAAGAGGAACTTGATAAGATCAAAGTGAAAAATGTTATTATAATCATAATTTCTCATAAGAAATCTGCCTTCAGTAAGTCGATTTGAGAACAACAGACTAAACAGTTCTTATGTTTTTGTTGTGCTTAATTTTAATACTTTATAGTCTACAATGTGTAAGTGTATGAAAAAGTATATAATGTAAAAGTATATGAAGTATAAATAATAAATTATACAAGTATAAGTAAATACAGAAATCTTATAAAATATTAAATATATATTTAATAGGGTTCTTGACTCAAACCTCTTAAACCTCTATGCAAAAAGGTTCTATATAAGGAGAAAAGTCTTAAATCATGTTTAACAGGTTATTTTATTTTTTCTAGTGATAAAGTATGTTTATGAATTCATAAAATGTAATTAAAATTAATTAATTAATTAAAACTAAATCTATAAAATGATCGCACGATGGGAACCCCATAAAAGTTTCTTTATATGAAGTGCCTGACAGAACCCTTTAAGGTTTTATATAGAACCTTTTCCTATAAGATATTAAAATATGCATTTAATATTTAGCACAAATTTGTGCTGAGACATATTCTTAGTAGCCAGTGGTTGTCTAAAATGCCATAAGTTTTAAAATATGAGTAGAGAAGTTGAGAAGAGTCCTTTTTTCTTCCTCAGACTTTTTTGTGGTTCTTTATTATGACTTTTAGATTAAGTGATGAGTGTATTATTGTTAAGTCTGTAGTAGATAATAACATAAAATGCTAATTTAATTTGCTTCATGTACTTTAGAATGACCTGGCACCTGTTAAAAAGAGTGTTTTCTTATCTCTTAACAGTGATCACAGCCCACCTATTAAGTCAAGTTCTACCACAGCACCTGTAAGGAGGAGAGTGCCAGCTGAATACACCCATGAACCCTTAATCTCCTTTGGTCCATATATCACATTTCAGCCATGCAACCCTGTCCAACGCCCTCTGATAAATAAAAAAAAAGTGTATTTTAAGTCTCAAACATTCCTATCTTTGTAACAGCTGCTTCCCTCCTTGCTGATGGCCATCTTGTTGGCTGACTTTTAACGTCCCTCCCTTTGTTAAACAACAACAAAATTCACTTTACAAATGATTAAAACTTATCTGGTGGATTTCCATGCATAGACTTACACTAGAGCACAACGGTATGTTGCTGTGAATGTATACACTGACTCTGTCACGCTCATTCCATTCCATGCTGTGCCTGCTAACATAAAGGCAATGAGGTGTGTTGTGTAAGTGGTGAATCTGAGGTAATGATGAAATGACTGGAAATGAACCTGTGGGGAAATCCCTGGCATGGTGATGTGGATTAAATTAATTAATTAGTAAAAATGGAACAACCCAGAAAACATCAAACAAGAACATTGTGTGTGGGAAACCAAGTTACAAGACACTGCCTTGAGTACTCTGCATCCTTATCTTGATTTGGTATCTGAATATTTACTTTAAACTTGCTACCCAGAGCACACTTCAAATCAGTAATAATAATAATAAATCATTCAGGTGTTTATATATGCAATTCATTTAAATAATATATTTTTAATTCATTAATTTATTATACACTCTTAGAAAAAAGTTTCAGTGGGGTTCTGTATGGGTTTTTGACTCAGTTTGAAAGAACCCTTTATGACAAAAAGGTTCTGAGAAATGTCTTAAATTATTGCATAATACTTTCATGTTTAACAGGTTAGTTCAATTTTTTCTTGTGATCTAGTTTGTGTTGTTTAATTCATGAAATTGGAGTCCTTTAGTCTTTTTATTTAAAGGGACTAAATGAGGATTAAAAGGATTTAAAGGGTTAGTTCACCCAAAAATGAAAATTCTGTCATTAATTACTCACTTAATTTTATAAAGCGATGAGAATACTTTTTGTGTGCAGAAACAAAACAAAAATAATGACTTTATTCATCAATATCTTCTCTTCTGTGTCATTCTTTCTACGCTGTTTACGTTCAGCGCTTCCAGGTTCTACAACAGAACGCCGGCTCAGTATTGGCAGACGCTGTTCATGTGAGCAGCACAATGTACGCGTGTGATGCTGAAGCAGGAGCCTGCCAACAATGACTGGGCATTCTGAAGTTGAACCTGGAAGCACTGGACACAAACAGCGTATGAGAATGACACAGAAGGGAAGATATTGTTAAATACATTTTTATATATAGTTAGTTTACCCAAAAATGAAAGTTCTGTCATTTACTCACCCTCATGTCGCTCCAAACCCATTAGACTTTCGTTCATCTTGGAAACACTAATGAAGATATTTTAATTAAATCTGAGATTTCTGTCCCTCCATTGACAGTCCATGCAACTTTGACGCTTCAATAAGTTCATAAAGAGACTATAAAACTAATCCATATGAATCGAGCGGTTTAGTCCAAATTTTCTTAAGAGACACGATTACTCTAGGCCTATTTGATGAACAGATTCCATTTAGGCTTTTATTCACAGACAAACATTCATCAACTCACACATCAGATATGGTAAACAGAAGCTCAATCATGCTTGTTTGATGTGCGAGAACCATTGAGGTTCATTCTCATGTGTTACGCAGCATGTTTGAGCTTCCGTAAGAACCAATAGTTCTAGGTCTAACTGTAGTTGTGAACTGAAGTAATCAATTTAAACTATTTGCAAATAATATTTGATATTAAAATATACACATTCCCTCTTATTCATAAAGCCTATGTCTAATATCTCGAAAATGGAAAATTTGGCAATTTCTATTTATCATCCCCTTCAATGTCTATGGTGGTTACGACCCATAGGCTATAGAACCTTTTTATAGTGTACATAGATAATATTCTATCTATCTATCTATCTATCTATCTATCTATCTATCTATCTATCTATCTATCTATCTATCTATCTATCATCTTCATTTCTGTTGTCCTAGACAATGCTGGCACCTATTGGTGAAGAAGTGGAAGTTAATTTCAGGCTTGAAATAGTTTTAGCAATATTAGCAAGCATTTCAAGTCCAGTTTATTCTTATGCAATTCATTTGTACAAAATTGTAAATATACATTAATTTAATAACAATATTTTTGTTCAATTCAAAGTCTAAATCCTGTTTAAAAAACAATTTCTTCACATTACAACAAAGTGTAGAATAGTACAGTGCGGTCGAATCACATTTATGCCTATACAATGTATTTGCAACATCCAGAAATAAGAATAATAATTAAATCTTGAGAAACAATACAACTTCTGATAACAAACTTAACATACTATGATCCACCTGTTCAGCATCACTATTCAGTCCAAATCTGTTTCATGTCTCAGTTTGTCTTCTCATTGAGAGCACTAAATAAAGGCACTCCATTGGCATAACATCCACAATACCATTATTCATACTTACTTTATCCATCATATCAAAGTTAAAATTCAAGAACTTATCTGTTTGGTAAACATGTTTGGCTTAAGCCTGTAAAGTTAAATGTTTTAATCAGTTGTGCATTATCAGAAAAATATATGTAATTATGTGTAAATAATCGTAGTCAATCACAGCATCTCGGCCTACTTGTATTTTCTTGTCAAAGGCAAATTATCTAAAAAATGTAGTCTCTTCCATGTCTCTTCCTTGCCATTCTCTTTTGATAACAGTGGCATATAATTAAAAATACACCTTTTGCACTTATAGATCATAGTACAACATCACTGATATGGAAGTGGCTGCAGTAAAAATGGGGGTCCAACATTGATCAGTGTGCTACTCATAGTGTAACCGCCTGATCTCGAGTCATGTGTTAGACGTGAGATCTTGCTCTTTGGATGTCTGGCACTATTGTGGTAGCGACACCCAGTGGCATAGAATAGGCTGTGCTCAAATTCTGCAATCCAACCACTAAACACTTCCAACTGTAACGAAGAGCTTTTCCCACATTCTGCAAAAAAAGGTGGATGAACAAAGATGAATAAAACAATACAGTATTCAAAGTCCCCCCCCCCCNCTAAGTCAGAACAGTCTGAAGGTCTAGTCCGAGTTTGGTGGTTGTAGCTTGAACAGTCTAGGAGGAGTAGCATTTAGAAATTTAGTCTAAGAAGAATAATAATAAGCTTAAGTACAATATCAGTAAGTTGGCTTTTTCAAAGCCAACTTAATAAGAAATGTCTGCTTACATGTTTTAGCCTACTATTTTAGCACTTTCATTAAGTTTAGTTAGTAGATTGCTTAGCCTACTATGCGTAGGCTATAGGCCAGCTAACCTTGTGAAAGACAATTATAGCAGGCCTATCACAAATAGGCTATTTTTCTTTCATACAATAGCATGCTTTTGATTCTTCAAACAAATGAAATAATGTTTCTGTGATTATTTCATTAATTTGTTATTATAGGCTATAGCCTATTTACCGTCATGTGTAAACAATCATGATCAGACAAACAAAGAACTTTAACAGTTAACCACGTACTTTTCTTAAACGTTTATATTTGTCTTGTTTTTTCTTGGTATTGTCATCTTGTGGTTGGTCAACAACATCCTCCTCAACCAGCGGTTGGTATTTCTCCGGTAGAAAAGCGATGTGCACTTGTTTGCAAGACTTGTCTTTCTTGCTCACGCACTTCGCTGAGTCCAGCATATGCGGCTCGTCCTGAGCCTCGATTTCTTCCTTAGCCGATTGAGCGTCGTTAATAGGAATACTTTTAGATTTGTCCTCCTTTCTATGTTTTGATTTCCGCTTAAATTTGGCACGTTTTCGAGACATTTTCTTCACATCAAAAATACACTGTCCATCGGAATCAGCTGAATGTGTAAGCAGGTGCGAAGTTCACGGAACTTCGACCGGAGTGGTTTAGCGCATGCGCTGTTCAGCGAACCTGATGTTATGTGTCATTTAGACGGGTTTGAGTATCACTTTTCATTTTGAAGTTGGTATTCAGTAAGTGTTACAGCCTACACTACCGTCTTCTGCAACTTGAAATATAAGTTCAACATTTTAAACTAAACAGGACTTAAAGTTCAGCTTGAGATTTGGTATAGGTTATGTGTGAGAGGAAGTGGATTGTTTTTGTCAAACTATAATAATGAAAAAAAAGCCTTTTCTTTTTATACACCTATCATGCACTCAAACATTACACCCCTTTGGATATTGCGATCACCCATTGATTTATGGAGTTTACAGGTAGGCTATATGCCAGTTTGAGAAAGGAAATATGCTCCATATCTTACCTTAAAAGAATATATAGGCCTACAATATTTTAGTCTGCCAGGCCAAGCATGTGGTTAGGTTATTTATTTTAGGTTTTGGCATGAAAATCTTAACATTTTGTTGCATTATGAATAAATATTGCCCATCTTGAAGTCACAATGTTAGCTGTCTATATAAACTGATAAAAGCTTTTTATATACATTTATTTATTTTTGTTTTATTTCAAACATCAGCTCTAGACTAAAACAGACTTTGACCACAAGACATATTTTCATGCCAACTACTGGTTTACTCTACATGCAAATACAAATATATATTATATTATTTACATTGTGCATTGTGACAAAAAAAACTGCTATTTGATTAGGGGTTTTTTTTTAGCTTGAAAAATACTATTTTTGTTTTGTAGCTTACAAAAAAGAAAATTTTCTTCACCGTCAAGAAGATGATGCAACCCTCTTATGTTGTAACTTTGAAAGTTACTTTACGTGTTAACATATCAGCTTGGACTCCTATACATTGTGCCTTATTTAACATATTGATTAGATTTGTGAATCTGGCGTTACGACATACTACCATTTAAAATAGGACAGTGGGTAGATACATTACTGTCAGAAAATTAAAAATTTACTTGGCCATGAAACATCAGCTCCTGAAACCTGTAACATTTTCATTTTACTCAAGTTTCATTTTGCAAGTATATAATTGCAATTATACACTTGCAAAATGAAGCATATAGGCCTCTATATGCTTGAAATTGAAATGAAAATGAAAAAAAAAAAAGAAACTTGTATATATGCTTGTTTTATTATTTATTAGACAAAAATAGGTGCCCTGCATTTATTAACATATTTATTAACATATTTATCATGTTTGTCTTGTGTTCTCCCTGTGTTCTCAAATAGAATATGTTCATGAACTTTGACAAGTCAGAGTTGTCATTTTGTGGTCTTTTGACTGATTGGAGGAGGTTTCAGTTGGAGGCTTAGGGGGTGGGGGGCATGCTATAAAGCTTCGGCTGGGTGGGAATATTTAAGAGAAGTTAGTGAAAAAACAGAAAGAAAGAGTTTTTAGTGGCCATAAAGATGGACACTAAGTTGTGTCTATTACTCTTCCTCAGTGCACATTTATTTGCAGGTAAGATTATTTATTTTTATTTTTTTTAAAGTTTGTACTATACATTTGCACTCTCTATTTGTGCTATCCACATCTTCCCTTTTTACTATTACTCCTATTTGGCCAATTCACCTATTTTTCATCCTATTGTTATTCTTATTTGTATTATTATCTTTTTCTGTTACTCAAATGCCTTGTCTTATGAAAGTTTCTAGTGTTTATTATGAAAACAAATGATAGAAATGTTAAGATATTGCCGTACTTGAAATTAAAGTCTAGAGATTGTTCACTGTTTTTACATTTAAGTTTTATGTTTTTCTGTCCTCCTTTCTTAGAACTGTGTAGTTATCATTTACTGAGATTTGCTGTGTTTTGCTAAACATAAAATTGATTTACTTATAGAGCTACTTTTTCTCTGTCTCTGTAGAAGCATATGCTGAGGTAGCTGAGGAAGACAGTGTAGAAGGACAACCATCCATATGCCCATGTAAGAAACCAATAAAAAAACATGTTGATTATCTTCTAACTAACCTTAGGTTTGCTGGTTGTGACATATTACTCTATCTTCAACCAATCAGGATGAGTTTCTTTAGTCTGGCCTACCATGTTACTATCGGCTGCTGAAGATAGCAGCACTGAACTCTGGTACATGGTACATGTGTCTGTGTCAAGAATATTGAATCAGAGAGGTGCCACTCTGTCAACAAATGGTCCAAAGGTCTTCAGATCATCTGATTGCTTAGAACTGACTCTGAAATACTGCAGAAGTCATGAGAAACACTAAACATGTGAAACCTGGCAATTGTGAAATTTGTTATTTGTAATTGTCATCATTGTCAGTGATAAAATTATTATTGTACAGTGACAATTATTGTCAGTAATAATGACAATTATTAAATGCTTTTTTTCTTTTGAAGTGTCTGCAAGGTTCAAGAACCTCAGAAAATATGTTTATCAGTATACAGCCGAGAGCAAAAATGGGGTGACGGGTACAGCTAACCTCAGGAATGGGCCAAAGATCTCCTGTCAGGTACAAAAAAATCCTTAAAATGGCTTAACCTCTTTTTATATAAGCATACACTACCATTCAAAAAATTGGCGGTGGTAAGATTTTTTTTTCTCTCCAAGGCTGCATTTACATTATTAAACACAGTAATATTGTGAATTATCATTACAATTTAAATGGCTATGTGTGTGTATATACAGCTATGGAAAAAATTAAGAGATCTTAAGTGGTCTCTTAATTTTTTCCATAGCTGTATATTATGAGATAATATGATTATTATATTATTATATATGAGAATACTGTGTGTACTGTATGTATATTCCCTGTCCACCATCAGGTTGAAATTGAGGTCCCACAGACGTGCAGTTTTGTCCTTCACACAAAAGAATGCATCCTGAGTGAGGTGTCAGTCATCGACGCACAGGGTCAACCTGTTTACAAACAGGCTGCTGGAGCCTTCCAGCTTGCCATGGAGAAGTATGCGGAACAGCCCTTAATATATGGGATATTCCTCCCCTTAAATAGAGGAAATACCATACTGATAATACAGTATCCTATTTCATTGAATAGTGATTTTTAATATCCCTTTCCAGGAACCCTCTGAATTTTGTGGTGGAGCAGGTAACCAGTGTTTCCATTTATCCAGAGAAGGATGAGCCAGATAACATTTTGAACATCAAAAGAGGAATCATCTCTGCTCTTCTCGTGCCAGTCCTGGAGGAAGAAAACAATGAAAAAATGGTGAGATTAAAACAAGAATGTAGAGTATACACACAAATGCAGTCGACACCGTTCATTTTCCATGCGTTGTATTTCTGTGATATGTAAAATATACTTCTTTTATATACAGTGGGGTCCAAAAGTCTGAGACCACTAGTGAAAATGCTTCTGCTTTGTGTTATTTTTTTGGTTAACATATTCATTGTCACAAATTTGCTTTTGCGATTGATTAGTGAACCAGAAAATGTGCTGGATCTTTAATATTTTATTCGTTTTACATCATATCTTTGTATATATTTTTTTCATAATCATAAAACTTTGTTTATCTCCAGGTTTAAATGAAAAAAATGCACATTTTAAATCAGACGTTGGATCCCACTGTACACCTCTATAGATTTAATACAGATGTTCCCTAACTTCTTCTATGTTCTTATATTTTTAAGAGTACAATCCACGGCATATGCAAGACTCGTGTCACAGTCAACTCACGGAAGGACATTGACACAGATGTCACTGTAGTCAGAGATCTGTCGGACTGCAGCCATTTCTCACCTCACAGTCTCCCAACCAGCCCCCTGTCCCTCTTGCCTGGCCTGGTAGGATACAAATGACTTATTTTTTTCAATATCCATTCTTTCATATTCATCTCAGTCAAAAATGCTACTCATACAACTTAACTGAAATTTACTTTTGCAGAATGGTGCTATGTCCAAGCTAATCAGCAGTACTCAGACTTGCAACTATCAGTTTGACAACAGGAGAAAGCACATGACTGAAGCCCAGTGTACAGAGAAGCATCTCTTCATCCCGTTCTCACACGAGTGCGTATTCTCTTCCCATAAAGGCTTTGTTTAGGATGCCTGGTTAATGACCTGATCAGAAATGGATACTCAAAACAGGAAATTCAGTTGTTAATTACTCATCCTCGTGTCGTTCCAAATGTTATGATTTCTTTTAACACAAAAGGCTGTTCACACTGTTCTTTTCCATACAATGAAATTGCCCAGCTAATAAATATGTTCTAAGAACACTTTGCTAATGCTCCCAATAAGTTATAAAAACATTTCTGAAAGTTCTCTGAACGTTCAAAATGTCCAGTTTTTTCAAACGTACCAACATTTAGGGAACATTAATTTATCATTTTGCAAACATTATGGAAATGTTACTTTTGAGTGTTCTCTGAATGCTTTAAAACATTTTTAAAAAACATTAGACGACTGTCCAACTAAAATGTTTCTGGAAAAAAAAAAACATTTAAGAACATTACTAAAGATCAGATGACTCTATTAATGTTAGTGGAAGAATGTTTGCTCATGACTTTGAGAGAACCTTGTCAGAACTTTAGCCTAAGTTTTGAGAACGTTCACTGGGTGAATGGTGACCAGAACTGTCAAGCTCCAAAAATTACAAAATAGCACCATAATTATAGTCTATACAACTTAAATGACTATATTGTGCTGCTGTATTATATTATTATTATTATTATAGCTTTATGAAAGTAAATTTAAGTCGTTATTCGCAGAAAGTCTTTCTCTACATCTTAGCTCTCTAAACTTTCAAATGTATTTGAATATGGACCTATTTAAATATGGACCAATTTGAATATGGACCTATTTAAAGTTGCTGCATTGTGATTAGTTATTTAACACACAAAAAAAAGATGACATAATTGATGTCAAACCTGGCATAATGTATGTAATGTTCATGAAAATCAATGTTAAAATTTCTCCTACAGGGGGCAGTATGGTATCTCCTCAGAAGTAAAACAGAGTCTAACCCTACAGGATTCAGTGAAAATAAACAGCAGATATTTCAGCAAAGATGGTGAGTAGCCATCTACTTTGTATTTTTGCTAGATTTTGAGAGGTTTAGCGGTATGATAATATGAATAAATAAACAAATTTCCTCTGTCTTTGTCTTCTGAACAGACACTCTTGAGAAGAAGCTCTTTTTAGAGGAGGTGGAGGACAAACTTCCTCTTCAGTTAAAGGATGATGTGCTTGCCACGATGAGAGAGCTGAATATGCTTAGCAGCTCAGGAAAGAGTCAACAGAGAGCCAGCCTCTTCCATAAGTTGGTGTCTGAAGTCCGTGGCTTGAAAAATGAAACGCTTTCTGGAGCTGCTGACGAGATGATGAAAATATCAGAGTGGCTTACATGGCAGACACTCTTCCAGTGTGGAACCAATGAATGTACCAGTGCCATCATGCAGATCCTCAGGACTTCTGATGAGTCAGCCAGACAGGTGGATGCTATAGTTTATGCTTTGAGTCTCTTACCCCAGGCCAGCCCTCAGAGGGTTAGAGATATGCTGAGCATGGCCCAAAACAAGCCTAGGAAAGCCATCATGTATGCTCTTGCCAACACTGTGAAACAGTAAGTGTCAGTGATGTTTACTCAGTTAGCTTCTCAGTTAGCATAGGTCAAGATTTCCTGTTTTTAAGTGGAATTTTAATAGATAAATGTATATTTTGCACCAGACTTCCTCAAGACCAAGTAACGTCAACACCTGAAGTGAAGGAAGTAGCTGAATTTATGGAGTTCATGCTAGGTGATTGCTCTGGAGATGAAGACAGCACTTTCCTTACATTAAGGGTATATGTCACATCTAACAAGACTCTTTATCCATCCATCTGATGAATATATGATAAACATAAATGATTCATTATTAACCAGAGTATTTGTTGTACAGGTTATTGGTGTCATGGGAAAGTACATGGAGGGATTTCAATCTCTGAAGTCTTCTCTCCTAAATTGCATGGGCCAGACGTACACTTCTCTGCCAGTACAAAAAGCAGCTATCCAGGCTTTCAGACTCATGGAAATGAATTCAGATGTAAATCAACTCTTGTTAAGATTTACAACATTTATATGATCCTCATTCCAGTTCTTATATGCATTGGTTACTCAAATAAAAGTTTAGTTCTTGAAAATAATTTAAAGTGAAAAACGGCATGATCTTGATTCATTTTAAATCATTTGATATTTTGATTTCTTGTTACTAGGTGAGAAGTGCCCTGATACAACAGTATGAGAACACAGAGGCACCAGCACAAAAACGCATCGCAGCATATCTGATGCTCATGAGGAACCCTGAGGTTGCAAACAAGGTTCTGAGGACACTTAAGAGTGAGCAAAATGAGCAGGTTAAGAGCTTTGTCTCCTCCCATATCGCCAACATATTGGAATCAGAAGATCCAAACCTGAGCACGTATGTACACTAATATTTCAAATACTAAATGTGTTTATTATTATGGCCTTGTAGTTCAAAATGATTTGTCTTGATGTTTTAGTTGGAAGCAGAAGCAGAAAGAATGAAGATCTTACCTCTCGAGGACAAATTCTTAATTCTTTCCTCAAACAAAAGAAATACTTTTTTATGTTGTCAAGACAACCCTAGTCTTCATATCTTTAATCATTTTTAGGAATGCACCAATATTATGCAATATTTTCATGTTATTGCTGATAATTTATAACTTAATTCTATTTTAATTTGTATTAATAAATTAATCACAAAACACTCTAAACTAAAATGCTATAAGTGAATTTAGGCATCATAACATTATAAATTACATTTAACGGTGTTATTAAATCAAGTGTTTTTAATAAAGCTTAAAACTTTAAATGTGAGTGTTAGATTATGGCAAAGGTATCCACAATTGATACCCATTATAATTATCTGATACTTATAACTTAAAAAAACCTCTAATGTTAGATTAGTCAATGACCGACATGGCACTGATATATTGTGTATCCATAATATTTTTTTGTTGTCATTTTTGTCTATGTTTAGAGCAAAGGACTACATTCTTAAAGCTGTACAGGGGGATGCAAGCTTTAATGCTATGGACTTCACAAAGTTCTCACGTAGCTACAAAATTGAAGTCCCCCTGGTTGGCTCAGTAGAAGGCAACATGATTTTTGACTCTGCCAATTACATGCCCAGAGAAGTCATGTTAGCTACCACACTTGACAATTTCAATGCAGAAATACTGGAGGTACTGTATAAGTTTATCATAAAATATATTTTTATTTTAAGAGTACTCAGGCTCTATATTTTTGTCTATATTTTCCATTTTTATGATTGCATGTGATCACTTCTTTTTCAGATTGGTCTTGAAGGTGAAGGCTTTGAGTCGGTCATTGAAGTTCTCTTTGGTGAAAGTGGTTTCTTCCCTGATACAATCTCGAAAGCTATGTACTGGGCCAATGACAAGATTCCACATCCCATCAAACAGGTTTTGGATAAGTGGATTTCCCCACTAAGAGGTGAAAGGATGAAAAGACAGGTAAATATTCTATTCTATCTTAAATCATTTAAGTGTATAATGATAATAATGAAAATAAAAAATAATGCTTAAAAAATCTTTTCCCTTAAGGTCCCTCAAGACATTATGAGGAATATGGAAGAATACCTCTCAGAGTTCAAAAAACGCCTTGAACAGATTGAAGATGCCCCTAAAGGCTTGGCCTACCTACGGTTTATGGGAACAGAACTGGGATACTTGAAGACCAATGAGCTCAATCTCATCATTCAGTACATTAATCTATACACAGAAACATTTAAGTCGATGTCTGTGAATGTAAGTGTTATTCATAGAGTTAAAAAAATTGTATACTAATTGCATTACCATAAAAATCTCTCATCAACTAAATTTAACTGTAATTTAATTTAAGTGTGATATTCTTTTGTCATTGCAGTTAATGGGAAAGCTGATATCTAGCTTAGACAATGAGGTTTTTGTCCACTATATGTTTCTGGACAAGGCCTTTATACTACCTACAAGTGCTGGTTTTCCACTGAAGTTTTCCCTATCTGGAGTTCTGGCCCCTGGAGCCAAAGGAGGCATGACCATTGACCGCATGATGGTAATCCTTCTCACTAGTGTATATTTTGTCATGTCACAATTAAGTAGCAAATTGTTAATGTTTTTCTGTTTTATTCACAGCAACAGCTTTCATTCATGCCATCCGTAGGAGTGGAGTTTGTTACTCAAATGGGCGTTTATATCCCAGAATTTGTGGTAGCTGGGATTGAGACACACACAAACATGTACCATGAAAGTGCTGTTAATGCCAAAGTCACTGTAAGTGACAGTCAGATCAAGCTCTCCATCCCTGCTCCACAGGGAAACATCCAGCTCTTCAGCATCAGGTAGGCCATCTAAACTCTCAGTATCCTCCATTTATTGTTTCTTGTCAGATGCTTTTTTATAATGCATTTATACTATTGTATACTCACAAGGGTCACTTTTTTCGATAGCACTGAATGAGATTAAAGATTTGAATGGAACATAAAGAAAAATGTGTCTTCTCTTCCACAACAGTAACAAGTTGCTTTCAGTGACCTCCACTCAGACTAAGATTGTCCCCTCCATGGTAGAGGACAGGACTGACTCAACAGAGTGTAATCCCATACTTCCTGGGATGAATTACTGCACCATTTTGCGCTATTCAAACGCTAGTTTAACCAATAATGCCCCGTACTATCCTCTCACAGGAGAGACAAGGTGAGAAAAAGGTGGATGTACAGTATGCAAACAACTTATTTACTTCTATGGTGTATGCACTTAAAAACAATAATAGCAATAAATATTTTCTTTCCAGGCTTGCTCTGGAACTTCATCCTACAGGAGAAGTGCCCGAGTATACGGCAACCATTGCTTATGCATTACTCAGGGAGGGAAAAGAGGGGCGCCATAAAGTCGATTCGGTGAAAATTGTTCTCAAGGCTGAGAGTAAGTTTTCAAAAAAATAATCTTATTTTATTTCTAACAGTTGCATTTAACATTTATGCTTTGATGTCATCTACAGTATATGCTTGTGTTAAATCTTGTCAAAAGTTAGTTTTAACAAATACTCTACCGTTCAAAAGATTTCGGTCAGTAAGATTTTTCTTGAAGGAAATGAATGCATATATTCAGCAAGAATGCATTAAATTGATCAAAAGTGACATTAGAGAGACATTTAAAATATTACAAAAGATTTCTATTTGAAATAAATCCTGTTCTTTTCTAAGTTTCTATTCATCAAAGAATCCTGAAAAAATGTATCACAGTTTCCACAAAACTTCCAGCACAACTGGTTTCACTACTGAAAATAATAAGAAAAAAAATGGTTGAGCACCAAATCAGCATCTAAAAATTATTTCTGAAGGATCATGTTACACTGAAGAATGGAGTAATGGCTGATTCAGCTTTGCAATCACAGGAATAAATTACATTATAAAATATATTAAAATAGAAAATTGATATTTTAAATTGTATTTAATAATATTGTATAATATTTTACTACCACAGCTACTATTACTTTTAATAATAATAATAATATAATATGAATAATATGTTTAATAGTTATACTATTTCACAATATTACTGTTTTTACTGTATTTTTGATCAAATAAATGCAGACTATTTTCAAAAACCTTTCAACTGTATGTTTAGTGTAAATGCATTAAAAATGTACCACCTCTACCTTTTGGGAAAATAGAGTAAAGATGCAGATCACTGATCTTGCACTACACAGATTTTGTCCAGTAATATTCATCTGCAATTTATGAAAATAACTTATTTATTCAGTCAAGATTGCTTGCATTTCAATGAATGAGTTGTCTAGTATATAAGAATGTGAAATCGGTCTTAAAATTAGTTAACCTCTTATTTTAAGGTGCTGAACCAACTGAAGCCACAGCAGTTGTGAAATACAATCGCAATAAGAACGTCCTCACCACCGACTTTCAGATCCCTGATTATGACTTTGAAGCTGGCATCAAGTTGGCAGTTACAGATAGCAGTGCTAAAGGAAAAAAGATGCGTGGTATTACAATTGATGTAACTAATAAAGACATCCCACAGATTTCCCTAGTTGGGCATGCCAGGTACAGTATAAACAATTTTTTTTTTTTTTATATATTATTTAGTAAACACTCAGTAGTGGGGAAAAAATATAGGAACAATGGAATCCCATCAGCGTTATGGAGACTTTTATTTTAACATGTCATATACAGTAATTATATGAGCAGTGTCATTTGATGCTAATCTGGATATGTTCTGCGAAGGCTGGAGTCTATGAGGGATGGTCTGATTGAGCTTCATTTGGCAGTGCCAGCACTACAGATGGACACCTCTGCCACTGCCACCTTAAAGAATAACAATGGGCTCATCCTGCAGCTTGAAACAGCCTTTAACATGCCGGAGACAACATCTGTGCAGAAAGCCATACTCCGATATGGTAATGAAGCACACATTCTAATGAAGCAAACATTCCTGGAATGAATTTGTCATTGTGTTTTGCATTATTTTCTTGGTGACTTTGCAGATAATAATAAGGTTGAACTTGAAATGAAGTCAGATTTAAACTCTGAAGTTGAGAAACTTTTTCCAAATATGGAGGAGTACCGTAGCCAGCTGCAGGCAAGTATTGATGATATCCTTGACCAGAAAGTCACCAAGACTGACATGAAACTTCGTCACATTGTTTCAAAAGGATTAGAGGTAAGTCCGTCAAATCAAACTTGAGATTTGTCTGAATTGCCTGTATTTTACCATTTTACTATTTTAATGGCTTTGTTGAAAATGAACATTTCATAATTAGTCCTTTTGTCCCTAGGCAGTGAATATTTGGTTGGATAAATTAGCAGCAGGCAGTTCATTCGTGAACATAGAGAGGAGCAAGAGAAGCACCCCAGAGCTCACCTTGCCATCTTTGCCAGAAAAAATATATCTTAAATCGTGAGTGACACTATTTGTTACTTTTTACATTAAAAAAAAAACTGCTGATACAGGGGAGGCCGGGGCTAGTTGTCACATAAAGGGGTTGTCCCAAGGGTGTATATATAGACTACTATTGGGGCTTTTTGATGCAAAAGATCAATGTATTACATTAACATTTGATGTAGTATAATGAAAATACAGTGATGTGTGTCCAAATTTTAGACTATTAGTGTTTACATGCAGGTATATTAAATACATTGATATTGAGCATAAACTTTTTTACTCTTCATGTTTTTTGTTATGTTCAGTGATGCACTGATGAGATACCAGTTCAACAAAGGCAGAATCTCCATTTCACTTCCTCTTCTCCTCGGAGGAAAGTCATCTGCTGAACTAAACATCCCTCCCACCCTCACACTCCCACAGATTCAAATTCCTCTTATTGGCCTGGATATTCCTGAGAACAACTATAAGATTCCATCATTCACAATTCCCCGCGCTTTGGACTTCTCCTTACCCATATTAGGTGTAGCAGAGGTGTCTGTCAAGATGAACAGCAACTTTTATGACTGGGAGGGTTCCATCTTAGGGGGAAACAACACTGTTGACATTCCTAGTTACATTGCTAAGTACAAAGTGATGGCCAGCTGCCCTGTGACACCCCTGTCATACAAAATTGAAGGTATTTAAGTCATCAAAAATCACCACAAAGATGACTGTCATAATGGCATCTTCAGTTTATTTGAATTTATTTTACTTCACTGAACATTAGCACTTTGTTGTTATTATTATACTTAATGTATGTATCACATTTTATTAAATTATTAGCTAATTATTATTATTCATTATTTATTAAATGTAATTTTTTTCTCTTCACATAGGTATGGGTATGATCACTGGTACAGTCGATGATACTCTGAAGTACATTGTAAATGGATCCATCAGTCATTGTTTACTTGACGCCAGCCTGAGTGTCTTTGAAACTATGAGTATGGCAGATAAAATCAGTGGTAGGACCAACTACAGGATTGAAGCATCTAGTCCACTTGGTCTAGACACATCTGTGTATTATTCAGCTCAGTCAGCTTCCACGAGTGATGAAGTCATTGGAGATGGAAACTTTGATGGATTTATCAGGATAGGCTCTCTCTATGCTAACTCCACCCTTAGCCAATCTTATATCTACAATATGATCAAAAGAGAAGGAAAAGGAGAGTCCACATTGAAGTTTGACTCCTCAATTATCCAAGGTCAGAATGTAATCAAAGGATCCTACGTCAATGGAGAGCTGTCACTTTTGTCCAAAACAAATGTGCAAAATGATGTTCTGAAGCACGTGGCAGAGTTAAAGCACAAGAAAGGCCAGCTGTCTGTGAAGTCGGATGGTAGCACGACTGCACTTGGAAAAGCGCTCCGCTGTAAAGCTGAACTTGATGTCATGAGTGAGGAAGCCAGACTGAAAGTTGAATCCCAGGCAGATGATGCAACACGTCATGCATACTCCCTCCTAACTGGATCCCTAAACAGTAACGGCCTTGAAATTAACACAGAAGGTTTGCTGAATTTTGAAGATGGACGTGGGACACACAAAGGCACACTTACTTTTGGAGCAAATGGTTTGATGACCAGCTGCATGGCAACCATTGATGGAATCTCTTTGACTTTTGAAAATAACTTCAGTGGTAGTATTGATGGCGATGGAGCCTCCATGTCTCTTGTATCAAAAGGATCAACACAGGATAACACAGTTGAGCTCAATGCGGAGGGTAAGATTTCACCCAAAGAAGCGTATCTTACCAGCGTTTTTAAAGGGAACGCCTTTGATGGAACTGCAAGAAACACAATGAACTTTGGTATTAATAAGCAAGGACTGAGTCTGTCTAATACTATGATGGGTACCTTACAGAAAATGAGATCGGAGTGCACACATACCCTGACTATAACATTATGGACCTTAGCTTTCCGCTCCAAAATGGACAATTTCATCTGTGATGGAGCGTCCTACAATCACGACATTAAGATTAATATGAGGCCGTTTATCACATCGATAAGTGCAAATAACGAACTTGAGATTTTTGATTTTGGACTCAGTGGTGATGGTCAGCTAAAGATGGAGCCATTTAAGATGGATGTAGCTGGAAGCCTCGGTGGGAAGTATGGGGAAGAGGATAACGTTAAACACAGCTGTGAATTTAGTTACGCAGATCTGGCTGGCACCATCAAATGCGATACAACAGCAAAAGTCTTTGATTTCCAGATAAGTAACAACTTCGACTTGGATTTTGCTGGACTGTCTTCTGTTATGAACAGCAAGACACAAGTAAATTGCGAATCTTTACATCTTGAAAATAACATTCGCACAATGGCCATGCCGTTTAGCCTTACAATCGATGCCATTTTGAACAGTGATGGCACTGTGAAGTTTTATGGTAAACACAGTGGTCAGCTCTACAGTAAGTTCCTCTTGAAAGCTGAACCATTGGCCATTGCTAAGTCCCATGAATGCAGAGCTTCTGCTGTACACATGTTGCCAAATGGAGAGTCACTTGAAACGCACATTGAAAACAAGTTTGACAGCTTTCTGATACCTAATGAACAGTCTGTGGTATGGAAGGTTAAGTCAAAGCTAAACAATCATGCATACAACCAAGATGTCAATATTTACAACAAAGAAAATGAGATGGGGGTCCAGTTCTCTGGAGTGCTTCAAACAAATCTTTTGAACACTGAAACAATATCTAGTGATATTCCATTAGACAATCAAAAGTTTAGTGCTTCTGGGTTTGTCAAGTATGATAAGAATAGTGATTGTCACATTATTTATTTTCCTTTCATCGAGAGCTTCCCTGCTGCCTTTGAAAGAATGAAAAATGCAATTCTTCATAAATTCGAATCCCTCCAAAACTATATCAACAGTTTAGATATCAATGGTTTGATAGGTCAGTTTAGAAACAAGTTGGATGAACTCCCTCAAAAGGTGAATGACATCATAGTGGACATGGACCTAGAGAACAAAGTCAACAATGTCAAGAACCTGCTGATTTCCCTCATACATGACTACACTGTATCAATAGATGACCTCGATGCATATGCAGAGGAAATTAAGCAAGCTTCTGGAAAGAAAATGATTGATTTAGCGACAAGAATTAGGGATCTGATGATTCAAATCAAAGATGGCATTGAGAGTGGATCATGGACCAATTCTGTCTCTGACATTTTGACGCAGATTGGAGATGAACTTAAAGCTTTTGAGGAGAAGTATGAAATAACCAAAACAATCATCCGAGGCATTGATGGTATTGAAGATATAATAAGACAGATTGATTTACAAAAGCTGCAGGACAGCAGTGCTGCTTGGTTGAAACAACTGGATGCAAAATATGAAATTAAAACCAAACTTCAGGAAAAGCTGAGCGAACTGAGGACGATTGTTGAGACATTTGACATCAAGATGTTACTTGACGGTCTGAGAGACTATATAATCTCATTTGACTTGAATGAATATGTGGAAGAACTATCTTATCAAATCCCATATGAAGACATCGAGAGAGTGCTGGATTCTGCAAAGGATGTCATTGTCAACTGGATAGATGAATATGAAATTCCACAGAAAATCAATAGAGTTTACTTAAATGCACAAGAGCTTATATTAAGGTATGAAATTGACAAGAAAATTGAAGTTTTTGTGCAGCAGGCCATTATATTAGTCAAGCAGTACAGAATCCAAGAGCTGGTGCAGGCTGTAGTGGATACTTTAAAATATATCCAGTTTGAGTACATCTGGGATAAGGTTATGGAGGTCTTGGATAGAACTGTTGCTCTGTTAAAGATTATGGATTTCAAAAAGATTATAGATGATTTAAATGAGTACATTCTCTTGATTATAAAGACATTAAGATCTTTTGATTACAACACATTTGTTGATGAAGTAAATGAGAAAGTAAAGAACATGGTCAATTATATTAACAAGCAGATAAATGAAGTTTATGAAATCCCACAAAAAATAGAGGCATCCAGAGAGTTTATAAAAGAGATGCAGGTGACGGTTATTGATTATTTGGAGAAAATGAAAAATACAAGGATAGCTGAAGTTTGCAAGAATATTATAGATGTAATTGACACTACTGCATATAAAGACATAAAACTGAAGATCCAAGACATTCTCGAGGATGCGAGGCAGAGAATCAGTGACATGGACATCAGAGATGAAATCTCACTTTACTTGGAAAGGGCAAGTGGTGCTTATGTCAACATGATTGAATACATCTCATCACATTTCATAAAACTCATTGAGGAAATTAAGAAGATGGTTGAAGATAAGGCGCTCCTCAATCAAATCACTCAAGCTGTGGAGGGAGTTCTCAATGCTCTAAAGACGGCAGAAATTGATGTACCTACCTTTATTCTTCCATTCACAACTCTTGAGGTTTCTGCCTTTAAGATTAAAATGGCAAGGATACATGATATTACAATTCCAGCAATGATAACAATACCAGAATTCACTATTCTGGACTTGTTCAGTCTTCCTTCCATCACAGTTGACTTTGAGAAAATCAAGCAGAGCATTATTGACTTCATTGACGAAGTTCGTCAGATAGAAATGCCAGAAGTGGACCCTGAAGCCATCTTCGGGAACTTACGAGCTCTTTATCTTTCCGACTTGCCTGATTTTACTTTTTCAGAGATCACTCTATCAGAGATCAAATTCCCAGAGATCACTGTTCCAAAACTGAAACTTTATAGTTTTGAGATCACCATGTTGCCAATTCCTGATGTCAAAATACCTGAAATTCCATTTGAACCATGCCTACCTGCTTTCGGCAAACTTTATGGAGAATTCAAAGTAGATTCTCCTTATTATACAATGATGACATCAGCAGCTTTCGAGAACACAACCAGAACACCCAAATCTCCACAGTTTAAAGCTACTCTGAACTCAATGGGAAAGTCAAGCCTTGAATTTCTTGACTATACTCTGGATGCAATGCTTCAAATTGAAGCTCCAAAAATGAGAAAAATGGTTATTAGTGAGACTGTGAAAGTTAGTCACAAGGTCCTTGGAATTGACCATGAGGCTTCTGTTCTCTTAAGTGGTTCTTCAGCAGAAGCAACAGTCAAGACAGCTGCTAAAGTCATCACTCATATATACACAGCTGATTTGATTAACAATGTAGGCATTGCTTTAAAAAATGGAATATCTGCAAATATAGACACAACTTACACGCATAATCTGAACATACCCAACATAGATTTTTCCAGTCAGGCTATAATAACAAAAACAGCAGAGGCTCGCTTTGAATCTGGGATTATATCCGTGACCATTGGGACAGTGGGAAGTGGAAAATGGTCTCCATTAAGTCCATCAAGGACCATCAAGTCCATTGATGACTATTCTGATGAAATTACACACAAGAGCAATTTGGAGTTCACTGTCAACGCTGGTGCAGCAAAGCTCAATTTTGAAGGAGAAACAAATAGCAGAAACCTTAAAATGAAGCAGTCAGTTAATGCAGAGTCTGTCATCCTGAGCCACATTACTGTTGATGCCAGGGCTGAGACTGAGGCGCCTTTCATTAAGGGCAGTGTTTTGACGCTTAAAGTAAAGGCTCAAATGGAGGATGTCCGAATGGAAATAGGAATTTCACATAACGCTGAGCTCATTGGAAAAGTGAGTGGAAGTATATCCAATGCATGTGAGTTCTTGGCTCAACCATTTGAGGTCACACTTGATTGCAGAAATAAGGGTAACTCTAAAATTCTCTTGCCCCTAAAGCTGACTGGAAAAATTGATCTCCAAGATGACTTTGGATTTACCTTGAACTCCAATAAGCAACATGCTTTTTGGGTAGGTCTGGCTCGCTTCAATCAGTACAAATACAAACACAACTTTACTTTGGATAACAGTGAAAATGAAGCTGGAATCTATGGTTTTGTTGATGGTGATGCCAATCTTGACTTTTTGACTGTTCCACTCAGTATTCCAGAAATTATGATCCCATACCTGGGTATGAAAACACCAAAAATCAAAGAGTTTTCTCTTTGGGAAGATTATGGTCTGAAAGATCTTCTGACCACTCCTCAGCAATCATTTGACATTGATTTCAAGCTCTTGTATCAGAAAAACCCAGACAAGCACACATTTGATCTAAACCTTGAGCCGATCTATGAAGCCTTCAATGAAAATGCCAAGATCTTGAGTCTGCATTTTGAACTTGGACGAGACCACATTTTTGATGCCCTCACCAATTCCTACAATAAAGCCAGAGTTCAGTATGAAAAGTACAAAATTGACACATCAAACCAGCCACCAAGATATTTCACTGTTCCTGGATACACCATACCCATACTAAACATTGAGGTTTCAGCCTTCCGAGCCGAATTGCCCGCATTTAGTTATTTCATGCCCAAGGAGGTAAGCACACCAAGCTTTAAAGTTCCTTTTATGGGTTTTTCGGTGCCATCATACACCCTTGTGCTACCATCTTTGGAGCTACCAGTCTTGTATGTTCCTGAGACGCTTCGAGACTTGACCCTACCCACATTTACAATACCAGAAATCCAGAATAACATCATGATACCTGCATTTGGAAATATGACATATGATTTTTCAATCAAATCTCCTGTAATATCTCTGAATGTCATTGGTGGCCTATATAATCAGTCTGACATTGTCATCAAGTTTGATGTCTCGTCAACATCCGTGTTCGATGTCCTAAAAGCTCAACTTGATGGTATTACCACCATCAATAAAAGGAGAGGTCTGAAGATGGCCACAAGTCTGTCCTTTGTACATATGAATGCTGAATGTAGTCATGAAAGCACTGTGAGCCTCACCAAGAGGAATATGGAAGCTTCCTTAACAAACCTAGCAAAAATTAAGCTTCCAGTTTTTACGATGGACCTAGATCAAGTGGTTCATAGTAATACTAAATCTAATCCAAATATAGCCTCTAATCTAATGTGTAAAATAATGTATAATTTACCTGTAATCAAGATTGAAGGCACTGGAAGCATTGATCACAATTTTGCTCTTGAGGCGCTGTCATCCTATTTCTCTTTGGAGAGCACTTGGAAAGGAAAAACAGATACAACCATCATGGAAAGTGCAAATCTTGCTGGATCTTTGGACAATGAAGCAACTATTTATGTGAATGCCAATGTTCTTCGTTCCACATTGAAAACTGATGTAACATCTAAGGTCTACAACCAAAAGGCTGGTTCCTTGAATATGGACATCACTAAGAACCTTGCTCTTGAGGCCTCTCTGCGGCGTATTTATGCTACGATGACTTACACAAGCACTAATGCAGCTAGTATTGCATCGTTTTCAACAAACGGAAAGCAAAATGTGAGGTTGACGCTTGAGGTTGTTCCATTGACAACTTTGACAGCTAATCTTGATATTGACATATCACAGCCGAGTGACCTTGGTCATGCTGGCATAGTGCAGAATGCAGATCTTTCCATCACTTCAGACAAGCAAAAATTACTTTGGAGTGGCAAGGAACAACTAGCAACACTGATCCATTCCTCTGATCTGACATTATCAAACGATGAGTCTGAAATCCGCATGGAAATGTCTGAATCCATTGAGGGGGATATTGCATTCCTGAAGTCCATCAAATTGCCAGTCTACCATAAGAGTCTATGGGACATATTTAAATTTGGTGTGGTCACCAAAACTGACCAATTACAGTTTCTCAATGTTTCGACTGTTGTGATATACACCAAGAGCATGGAGGGAACACTGTTTGCACTACCAACAAGATTGTTTGAAAATGGCGTGACGTTTAGTATCCCGCAAACAACAGTCAGCATTCCGAATTGGTTTAAAGAAATTCCGCAAATGATTAGGGAGGTTGATATGCGATTCAAAGACCCTGACCTGCCTGATTATGTCTCAATACCACCAGTCATAGCTGTTCCGGAGTTTACTGTACCTTTCACTACTCTCCATGTACCGTCCTTTGTCATTGATTTGACAAATCTAGAAATCCCCAATGAGATCAGTACACCTAACTTTGATATCATTTTGCCTGGTTTACCAAAAGTGGAAATCCCTAGCATAAATGCTAAAACAAAATATTTGAAAGACAAAATGGCTCATTTGTTTGTAAGTTTGCCACAGTATGAAATTACCATCTCACCATTTAACCTTCCCAAAGCATTTGACATTGGCGAGTACCCAATACGTCTGGATGACATCACAAAAACACTATATCATTTTGAATTGCCAACTATTATCATCCCTGAACAAAAAATTGAAGTCCCAGAGATATCACTCCATCTCCCAGCTGGTGTGTTTATTCCAACCTTTGGTTCCCTGTCAGCCACTGTCAAAGTATCTTCCCCAGTTCACAACAATACATGGACTGGAAATATGGAAAACACAAAGTCAGGAATTGTTTGCACATTGAAGTCCACTTGCACGTCCACCATGGTTTTCCTGGAGTATAACTTGGATGGTAAGTTTAAAAGACTTTTGCAAGTTCATATATATTTACTGGCACATTGTTATAACTTTAATTATCAAACATAATATTACATTTATATAATTGTAAACAAACCAATAATTAAACATGAAGAGATATAATAATAAATAATATGTATTGTGGATATATACAATTGATCTGTCAAGCATTGTGCAATATTTCTCAATTAATTTGATTAATTAATATTAATATTATTTATTAATTTTCACATTCCCTTTTTTAGTGATTGCCACCATCATTTTTGAGAATGGAGCTCTGGGTCTAGATGGAAAAAGTACCTTCGCTCATCGTGATGTGAATATAAACTGGAAGCATGATCTCAGTCAGAATCTAAGGTAAGAACAATTAATCAATTTCTCAAACCTACACATTTATAAAGTCTCCTGTCATAATTTCCTAATGATTTTTGTTGTTTCTCCAGAATGAAACGTGAAGAGTCTTCAGTTTCTAGGTAATCACTTGAATTTCTGTTTTACATAGGCCTTGTTTTGCTTTATGCATTGCAAAATTGCAATACTAATATTACTGTGAATGTGTTTTTACACTACAGTCCTTCACATCATACACTGGGCATTGATGTAGCAAGCCAGACCTTTGCTGACATGAGCTTTCGTTATGCATCGCACAACAATGGAATTACATCCTCGATATCCTCACCAGCAGCTGGCTTCATTGGGTTCCAGTTCACTAGGAGGTCACCATCTCAGTTTTATGCAAAACTGTTCAGCAGATATTTGGTAAGAGTGATAATCTTTTGTCAACAATTTATATAACTTGTTTAAATATTTTAACAAAATGTCTGCATTGTTTATCCAGTCAACCCCTGACAAGGACACAGACCTGATGAGTTTCAAGGTGACTTTGAAGAACTCTGAAAAGTTGAGCGTTCAGGTTGGCTATCATATCAATGGGCTCTCAGACATGATTAATGGCCTTAAGGACAGACTTCCGTCTATCATAGCAGCTCTTCACAAGTTTATCAACCAGTACCACATTGATCACTTTGGCATGGACCTGAACCGTGCTGCCCTAAAACTGAAGAACTCACTCTCCAATGGCATCGACAGAGCTTACCAGGAGATCCCGTCCTTGATTGATGCTCTGCAGACCTCAGCTGAGCAGCTCAGACAGCATGGTAAAAATATGTGGAGGAGAACACTGGAGAACTTTCCCCAGATTGATCTTAAAGAGTTGAGCGGAAGGTTCTTCAGAAGTGCCAATGAACTCCTTCAGAAGTATGAGTCAAACATGCGGGTTCTCTTTGACGCTGCCATGAAGTTTTTGAGGGACACAAAATTCCATCTTCCAGGTCTGGAGGAGAAGCTTACCGGGCAGGAGTTGTACAATAGGATCAGGCAGTCCATTTCAAAGACGACTGATAGAATAACTACAGGGTTTTTTAGTCTCATGGAAACCATTGCTGACTCCGTTTCAGATTACATCAACAAAGTAGAATTTACTCTTCCTGGTACCACTAAGGTTATTAGTGGGAAGAACATTTTGAAAGATCTAAGGTCTGCCATGAAATCAGCAAAGGATCAGATTATGCAGGCGATAGAGGGATGGGAAAACCTCAAATTGGAGACGGTGTTCCAGGACCTGTTAAACTCAGTCAGGGATTACATCCAGAGAGCAAAAGAGTTCCTGAACTCTCTCAGGACTGAAAAACTGGAAGAAATGTCCTCACGTATCAATGCGATTTACAAAGAGGCAGGGAACTTACAAGTTACACAGAAGATTCGTGAATGGATGCGGGAGGCTAAAAGAGGTTTATCTGAGCTCAGAGACTTTGTCCAAGAGCTGTACAATGAAATATCCATGGACAAGCTCAACTCAAATCTGAATGATCTTCTCATGGTATTAGAATCGTATATCAATAGCCTGTTTAAGAGCTATCTTGCATTTATGAAGTCATTGCCGTCATATACAGAACCATACGTACGGGTTTCAAACAAAAAAACGGATGTAGATATTCCTCTTCCTTTCTATTGGAAATCTTTTAGTGAATGGCCCAGCATGGCGTAAACCTTTTGTCTAAAAAGTCTGCATTAGAAACACTTTTTCTGTCCACTATTTTCTTCTGTCCGTTATTGTGTTCCTTTTAACACTGTATTATGAAGTTTGTATGTCATTTCTATATTTTAATCTTTAATTTAATTGTAGAAAATTAAAGTATAAATAATATAGTAATGTTTGGAATGTCTGTCTTGGTGAACCATGTTTTAAGAATATAATTAAGCTAAAATGATTTTGTAAAATTGTATTTAAGGAAATACATAAATAAAAAGCTGCAAGACATTACATAAATTGGAGTGAAAAACATTTGCAATGTGCAAAGACTATTACAAATAGGGAGTTTTTATATAAACAGATGACTTTGGAGTGCTTTTCTACAAATCCTTAGAAATGTCCTTTACAGTTCTCCAAAGTTGTTAAAATACTGCATTAAATTTGTAATAGCGTTTACAGCTTTTGGTCAAAAGAGGGCGATGTCTTCATGGCAACAAATGATACACGGCTGTGGATTTCACTTCTTGCACCTTGTAAGATCATAAATGGTTAACCAGCCGTGCTGTTTCACTCCACTCAGTGCATGGCCACACCAGTCTAATATAGTAGGTTACATTCCCACCATATACTGCCCTTGGTTACCTGGTGGGGAACAGTTCCCTCCTGTTGTTATTTCATATAACCTCATCAAAAGAGCCCCAAAACAAATGTTGCTAAGCAGAGAGACTGCCACCTGTTTGGAATCTGGGCCTGTGCTGTGTTCAAGTGCGTGCTGCTTTTCCCACACCAGTCTTTTCAGACAAGGTTAGAGGTCATTAGCACTGGAGTGGGGGTGTAAGGGATAGGATGTAGGCCTCATCTGGCTCTTCTGCCACTTTTTTTTTTTTGGTACCTTGATGAATGTAACTTTCATGCAGTACATCATTTTTTTTCTTCCAATTTTGCTGTCAGAACTCACAAATCCTTAGAATCACTCAAAACTAAGCATAGCCTGAGTGTATGGTGATGTTTAGACCCCAAAAAAGGTCTTATCACTCATCATGCATCAACACCTGTGTTCTTTAGGAACTTCCTGTTAATATTTATAACAGCTTTTGCAGTGCAGTGCACTGTATGGGACTAGATGATGTGTTTCTGTTCCAGAAACATTTAAATATGAATTTCTCCATCTAAATTTCAAATAACATATGGATAACATATCTGCCATTGATAGCTGATACAGAAATACTTTTTCTCTCACTCATCATGAACATTGAGAAAACTGAAGTTTGCCAATTAGGTACATGTGTAACAAAAGCATAAAAGCATTTCTATATCCAGTTCTTGATGTGACAATTAGTTTTGTCTTGCCAAAAGAACTATCAGCAGTGCTGCATCTGCTCCTGGAATAAAGGGAATAAGGCAGTAGCCTGCTACCATATTCATGATGAAGTGTTTTCTTAGGAAAGACGTTTTCCATTTCTCTTGGCATTCGTTCATTCACTTGTCAGAGGTTTAACGTAACACTCCGAAGAGTATGCCAGTTATTATTTAGCCATGGATACTTGGCAAAACAACTTAGGTGATGTTTCACAAGTAACTGAGTAGCACAGCATAGCTGTCTGCTGTTTTCCGAAGGATGTCCAAATGGAAGCAGCGAGCAAATTGGTCGCTGTCCATTTTCTCCCCTTACTTCTGGGGATTCCCAATCCCAAGATTCATATATAATATTTCTGCCTAAAGATTGGAAAAAGTATTGAAACAAATACAGTACACTGAAATATTGGCTGACGTTGTGAATGAAAGATAGTTTGTTGGTAGTTTTATTCATGGTTGTCCATCATTGTGGACCCCCACCGTGTGAAGATGAACTTCAGGATATGGAGAATCAGCCTCCCAGTTGTGACCCCCAACATTTTTTTAGTGTGTGATCACCCAGACATAACATATTGCTTTTTCCTAAAAGACAGTTTTCATACATGGGGTTGGTTAAAAGTTCAGTGAAGATTCATTCTTTTTAAAGTGTGCATGAATTTGACCCTTAGGTAAATCACATTTTAAACAAACTTGAAAGAGCACAACATTTCAAAGGACATTGGTCTAAAACAATATCAGTAGTCATGTGCTATCTTAACTGATGATTCAGGAATAAAATATTGAATTTACACGAATAAAAATTATTTTATTTTATTGCATCAATGCTAAAAAATCAATTTGTAATTAGTTTTTTTTCTTATTTTCCCATAAAAAACAACAACATAAAATTTACCTGAAAAGCAAACTTGTGTATGATAATAAGTAAGAAAGTATCTTGAATTACATTATTTTTTCTAATTGTCAAATGGTTTTGCCAACTTAATGGAGTTTATGCTTAAAAAATAAAAAATAAATAAAATAACAATGAATTAAGAAATAAACTTAAAGGATTAGTTCACTTTAAGATGAAAATTACCCCAAGGTTTACTCACCCTCAAGCCATCCTAGGTGTATATGACTTTCTTCTTTCTGATGAACACAATCGGAGTTATATTAATAAGTAGTGTAAGCGTTTTGAACTGCGAGAGGCATTACACTTCCTTCGTAAGTTGAATATGGAAGGCGGTCTGGCGGAAGCTAAATATTTTACTTTATAACTTGTTAAATATGGACATTTTTCTTACACAAACACATTGCTTCGCTTCAGAAGGCCTTCATTAACCCCCCTGAGCCGTGTGGAGTACTTTTATGATGGATAGATGCACTTTCTTCAGCTTCATACTCATTGGTCCCATTCACTGCCATTACAAAGCTTGGATGTGTCAGGATATTTATTAATATAACTCCAATTGTGTTCATCAGAAAGAAGAAAGTTATATACACCTAGGATGGCTTGAAGGTGAGTAAAGCTTGGGGTTATTCAAGATATATTCTCTGAAGTCTTAAAATAAGTCTTAATATCAACGCAACTCATCATCTTGTTTTAAGGATATTTACATAAATATAAAAATACTGATATTTTGCAGTGAAAGGCTTGATTGTGTTGGACATATAGTCAGATAAGTAGCAAAGTTATAAGCCTAAACATATCAGTTTGTCCGGTAGCTTCAGTAACTCAAGCACATAATGTTAACAAGACATATTTCATAACAGCATCCCTGATTGTCAAATATCCCTGAGCTGATTCAGTGCCAGCCCTAAGTAAACTCATTTCTACAGAGGAGAAGGCTAACAAGTGAAAACAAAATGTCAGTGATTTACAGGGTGCGTAAAAGGCAATAAAACACATGCTGCTCTACGCCGCTCCACCCCACTCCACCATCCAGACCTGCTACAGCTGGAAGAAGGCTGGAAACTGATAAAAATCACATGGACGGATGATTTCATACTCCTTAGCTGTTTTGCTTTTCACTTGACCTTCTTATAGATAAAATGCTGACAGTCTCTCCGCTTTTCACTGGCATTTGGGTATCATCAGCTCCTCACACCAGCGTCATATTAATCAAAAGGTCATTCATTTTCTCCACTCCTTAGTTAACTTTTCATCCGATTGACAACAAACTAGAATTAAAGTTTTTGAAAGATCCAAACCAGTCTACTTTCTTGTTTTAGCCAATCATGTGGCTTAAGCCTTAAGGAGAAAGTTCACCCAAAAATTAAAAATTCTGTCATCATTTACTCATGCTCAAATTGTTCCAAACCTGTATGAATTTCTTTCTTCTGCTGAACACAAAAGAAGATATGTTGAAGAATGATGGTAACCAAACAGTTGATTGACCCCATTGACTTCCATAGCATGGGGGAAAAAATACAATGGAAGTCAATGGGGACCCATCAACTGTTTGGTTACCAACATTCTTCAAAATATTTTCTTTTGTGTTCAGCAGAAGAAAGAAATTTATACAGGTTTGGAAAAACTTGAGGGTGAATAAATGATGACTGTCATTTTTGGACTATCCCTTTAAGAGTTAAACTTAATGTGAGTTAGAATAAGAGTTCTGGGACAGAATCTTTTATTTATGTATTTTCCCATTTGCATGTCTTTTTCTGAGTCCACCAGAGAGTTTAAAAGCCTCTTTTATGATAATCTATGTTTTGTCTGTTCATAAATTAAAAAGGATTTGAGTGTTTTGAGGAAAAATCAGCAGGTGAGCAGTTTTCAAATTCCCCATACTGTTACTCATCTATTTATCACATGCTCTCAACCTGAGTTCCATAGATCTTCCCACTAATTCATTTTTAAAAAAAAAATTTCTATTATTTTAAATGGAGAACACAATTTGCCCCCTCTATTTGTTTTAATGTCAGATACTGTATTGCAATATCACAATACTGCATATTGCCTGTGTTTTGTGTCGATTTGTGTGAATGTCTACATTGCCTTGCATCAATTTGTAAACAGTTTTTTAAGCATTCATCTGAATACATTACTGTTATGAGAGCATACAGGACTGAATGATGTATTACCTTCCACATGTTGATGATTTCATGTGGCTCCTGACCATCTACTGACATTTCCAAGACGTTTGGAAGCTAAAATAAGTAGCCTGTTTTACATTTCCTCTATATGGTGCTCAGTCAACTGATGAAAATTATACCATATAATATAAATACTCTCAAATTCAAATTCCTTTATGGGCACTGAGGCTTTTAGAAATGAAACAATAAAAGTTATTTATTTAGTTATTTATTCATTCATTCATTTATGATGCATAATTTGAAAAAAAAAATTGCTTGAATGGAATGTTTTAAAATGTATTGATGATTTTAACACATTGAATATTGAAATGGATGTATTATTATTTATATATTTGTTTAGATCATTGTTTTTAAAACAAATTAATATTTTTAATATGGACTTTTCTAGTTTAAGATTGAAAGTCTGGGTCTGGGACCAGGGTAAACAATGAAATCTACAATACATACAGTAATAGGTAGAAAAAATTAAATGTTTGAATTCAAATCAACCCCTGAGAAAATATCCATGTGTCCTCAATGTTTTGGCTGTGCACAGAGAATATTGTAATGGGCATCTCTATTTAGTTAACACATATTCAGATATATACAAAGGTTGGAAGGTGCATGCTGGCAGTGGTGTCAGTCTGTCAGTCATCTTTGCAGCTGTGTGTTTAATTAATGGCAGCAGAAGGTGACCCTTCACCAGTTTTCCCCAACACCAACAGAGACCTGTTGGACAAGCCATGCCAGACAAAGAGCATTGCCAATGGTTTCTATTTGAAATGTCAACAATGAAATCTGGTGGGTGAATTTGTCACAAGTAACATGAAGGCAGGAAATGGCATTACAGCCCATAGACACACCGGTACAGAGAGTGTGGCACTGTATATGGGTAGTGAACCAGACAGCAAATAATATTGTGATTTAACATTGTTTAACATGATTTAAAGGTTACTTTTATTATTAAAGTTAAAGTTCTAGCTTATTCAGTTGTAATACTTTTGAGAATACCTATTGAATTATTAACATGCAAACATGCATAAAAACATAAATGTCAATTCTTTAACAATAAATAGTTCCATAACAATTCATTCTGTATTATTCACCGAATAGAGGTACAGATGGTTGGATGGGGAATGTTTTTTCCTCAGATGTATTCAGACAGGATTTAGAGGTTGTAGTGATGACACTACATGAAGTTGTTTGATAAATGTCTCTTGAGTAGCAAAGAGAGAAAGAAGAAACTGATGTGATCAAATATGATGGGCCAGGTGCTAGAATGAACACCAGGCACCCCCTCTTCCTTCTGACCCGTACATGTGTAAATCACATCCTTCTCACTAATACACACACACATACGCACACACAAACTCATGCTCTCAAGCACTAAAGGCCCCACAGGAGCAAGACACCATGGACTTTAACCGCACAGGGCACTTGAAGATTTTGGGTGCATCTGTTTCTAGCCATTTTGGCAACAGATTATGTGTGTGTGTGTGTGGGTTGTGTAGTGCCTCTAATGGACAGCAGTCTCCCCCATTTGAGAGCTCAGATGATGTACCTCAACCTGTTGGGTCTGTCATACATGTAAATCACTGCAGCAGGTTTCAAAGTGTCTCTCGAAATCTTGTGATGATTTATGACCAAGCTGGAGCATAAAACAACAGCTGGCCACTGACTGAGCAACATATTACAGATATGGCATACTTACGACAAAAGAGTTAATCCGTTCTGTGTGGCACTTAGAATTCTGAAACATTTCCTGGTGCTTTTGTGTATTAAATATGTGAAAGCCACTTTGAAATGAAGCAATGCCTTTCAGTGGTTAGCATAAAAAAAAAAGACAACGTGCAAATAGAATTGAATTTCAATTAATTTCAGATTTATGTAGTAATTTTGTGTGTCACACTGGATGATAATCATCTTTTGGCAATTAATGGTGTGGATGCAGCATCACAAAAGCAAATGTTTTCAGTCACAGATGGTCTATTTGCTGTGAGCCATGATTTCACAAGCAAATTGCTTAATAACAGGGCAGTTACTGAGATAAATTGGTTAGTACTTGGTCTGTCATGGGATCCCAATATGATGGCCCCCATGAAGTGCTCCATGTAAAATCAAGCTGCTTTTATTAGGCTACTGATATTGTCTATTTTAAACTTCAAAAAGTAGTTTAATTTATTTATAAAAATGTAATAGGGAAATAGTTTCTTCCTAACTGAAAAACTGAGAAACTGAGAACAAAGGAAACAGGTAACTGAAGAGAAACAAACTGAAAGTCCACGAAAATGAAACAAAACCGAGCATAACTGTGACAAAACGCTACCCTCCGGGAAAGGCATGACCTTGCGATAAAATGACATGGTTTAGGAAGCGGACGAGGGTCAGGCAAGAGGCCGGTGAAGGGCTGGAGACTAGAGATGATGGTGGCAGAAGAGATCAAATTGGTGATGATGGTGGGTGGAGCCAGGAGCAGAGGTAGCCAGGTGGTGACCCAGAGAGCAGCCAGGACGATAGCCCATGGTATAGTTGATGGAGGGACGAGCCATGGTGGAGACTTGGCTGACAACAGCCTGGGACGACTGACAGAGATAAAGCCATTGAAAGTGGAGCCCTGGGCACAGACGGAGAGCAGATTGGCCCGAGCAACACCAATGGTTCTGGAGACCAAGTCAGATCTGCAACGACAAGCGTCCGATGTGGAGCCAGAGGAGGCGAAGCCATTGCGACTGAAGACCAAGGCGGAGCTGGAGGGAAGGCAGGACCTGGTGAAGCTGAAGGGGTGTAGAGACAAAGCGCAGCGGATGACTCGTGAGGAACGGGGGAGCCTGGTAGATCTGTAAGGACGGTGGTATTTGGTGGAGCCAAGGGAGGAAGGAGCCAAGGTGAAGCTGTCAGATCGATGGACCATGGTGGAATGACAGGATCATGAGGAGGAGCCGGGGGATCCACTTGCTTGGGGCCTTAAGGCCAGAGGCTAATCCACACGGCATTGTGTTAGGAAAGATGAGGGGCTGAAGGGAACCAGCGAAGGCAGAGTTGACTGACTGGCTGAGTGAGGATGAGAAGGCGTGAGAGGGAGGCTGGGTGGAATTAACAATGACAACATAGACTCTGTACAGGGCGAAGAAACTGGCTTTATGCTGGGCAGGTCCAGTGGCGATGATAAAGGCACAGAAGATACAGGGCTGAACAGGGTGGGAAGCTCTACCTCCGCTTCCCAGTCAATCAACAACTCCTCAGAGTCCATCTCCACTAATACTCCCACTGGCACAGATGTTGCCAGCTCATACACCTGGTCAGACTCATTTTGGGGCTCAGGCTCTAGGGCGATGGTAGGCACCGTCCTACTCTCAGTAACTCAATAAATCTGCCAATGGTGATTAGATCTAACGACTGGAAAGTTAGCTCATATCATGTCAAACCTTATTATTATTACTGTTATAATTTGTTCTCATTGTTAAAGTTAACAATTGTTAACTTTAGCAATGAGAACAAATTATAACAATTACATGCGTTATATAGCAACATGGACACATTTGACCATCTCACTTCTTTTGCAGTGTCTCGTGCATTGACACAGTATTCTCAAGTTAAAATAAGTTCAAACACAAAAACCCATTCTGTGTGAATGGCCAATCAAGTGAACAGAACTTGCCTAACATTCATATTTTATATGTAAACTTCCACATGGTGTATTTTCTTTCCTTTCGTTTAAGGGAAAATCAATATCTCGTAGGCTAGTTTAAGTGAAGAAAGAAGAGACCGCTTTGTTATAATGAACTGAAAGGCCTATTCAAGACGGACAATGCCATTATTTTAAAAAGTTGCGTGCTGTGTTTGTTCATTAAATGTTGGCACCACAAATATGCAAATGCAAATGTTACATGAAACAAAAGTTGTGATCTTCTTTTCTTTTCTATTGTGACATATTTGTGAAACAGCTCCTTGAATGAGAAAAAAGGTAGGATGGGTAAGAATTGATTGCATCACTGAATCATTTGAGGGAAAGGATTATATTCCTGCCCTCACACAAGTGAAGACGTCATCAGAGAAGAGATGTCTTGCAAGAGGGAGGGGAAATTTATTAAAATTATTAGGGTACATCTAAAAAAAAATAATGATGTGCATTGATCAATTATTTACAATAAACATTGCAATACAAAAATGTCAACTTTCATGGTAACTTTAACCCAGGGTTTAGCTACAAATGTAAATAGGTTTGAAATGCCTTTTAGAGTTTGTTTAAAACAGGAAGAAATAAGCTTAACTTATGTATCTGGTGTTAAGATTGTCAGATCACCCCTGTTCCCCATATTTGGTCCTGCCCATTCTTAAATGTATGCTTATGGCCTTGGTCTAAAGAGCATTGCTCATGTACAAATGCCTGCGGTGAGTATGCCAAGAATTTCATGCTTGTGACCTGACATTCTCATATCTCAATCTAATCAATAATAATGATATTTTACTGGAAACACATGTAACATTTAACTAAACACACATACAATCAAACAAATTTTCACAGAGCTGTTTGAGGAGAATAGGGAATATTTAGAGCACCTGTGAAAACAGTATTAAAATATTGGTAGAGAGATCTGTTGTTTAAATATGAAAAAAGAGAGATTATAATGTTAAGTATTTCCTGAATATAACTTGATGCATGACAAGGTGAATATCATTCATTCAATAATAAATATATCTATTACACAGCTGTTTCTCTTGGTATTTTCCCTCTTTTTGCCTTTTTAACCAAAAGAATTAATCAAAAGCTTCACAAGACTTTTTTTCCCAGATGTGTTCAGATGTTCAGTTCAGATGTAATTACAAGAAATCAGCTATGTGGTTTTGATAATTAATTCATAAACAGAAAGATGCAAAAACCTTGCTTTTGACCTTAGAGAGAAATGTCAGAAATGAATCAAGAGTTTCTAGATCCTATTGTAAACGTGATGTTTATCTAAGACAAGCTTTGAATGTGAAGGCCAAAACAATAACATTGATTTTATTGCAAAAAATGTGAGCATGGAAGGCTTTTCATATTTCATTTGAGGGTGAATTTATTGATTTCAGGATATAAGTGTTAAATTAACACTGCTCAGTGTTCATATGGGAACCACCAACAGGATGTTAAAAGGAACACTGAAACAGTGTTAGAGTTAATTAGATACTTAAGTGATTAATTGAGTAATGATTGTTCGATTATTGAAGACACCTGATGATAACAAGCAGAATCACTGAAGTAAGGAGAAACACAAGAACTACAACTTCCAGCCACAGCCTTAGACAAAATCAACTGAAAAGATATTAAATCTCTCTTATTACAAACTAGACTGACTTTCTTTCTGTCATTCATCTACAGTTCTTTTTGAGAATTAACCGAGGTTTAAATGTTGTTGTTTTATTGAAAATGACTGGTCGCCATTATGACAATCAGTGTTTTGTTTAGTTGGACAGTTTGACATCAGCACAAGAATCTCAACAATGGTGATATTCTTCATGCATGATGGGAGCCACTTATACTGTGGTGGCTATCAGCATAAGACATGTCACCATTGTTGAGCTTCATATGCTGATTTTTGTTGTCTGTCTGAATGACGCATCAAAAAAACATCAAGAATCAACGTATGAATCCCAAAAATGATGATATACCTCAAACTGCAACACATGTTTGAAGCAAGATTAGTATAAAGCTCATAACTCCCAGCTTGCATTATGGCATGAAGTGTCACCATTGTTGAGATTCATTTGTTGATTCTTGAAGTTTGTGTGCCTGAGTTTGTTTGTTTTTTTACAATGTGTTTAAAAATCAGAATCCTGAATGCTTGATCTGTGGCAAGAAAGTGTCATGAAAATCTGTTAATGTTTTTCTTTTTCATCATTGACCACTTTTCTTCAATGATGAGATTAGTCAATAATTTATTTTATGATAAAGAAATCGATATCACCTGATAACCTTTATTTATAGCTTCTTTTACAACAAATTATGTGTTTTGGTTAATTCTGTTACAAAAACAACACACTGACGTAATAAAGCGACGTGTCAAACTGCCTAACTAATGGAAACACTAATCACAATAATGGTGACACATAAACCTCTGTTAATTGTCAAAAAGAACTGTAGACAAATGACAGAAATAAAGGCAGCCTGGTCTGTAATAAGAGCGATTTAATGTCTTTTCAGTTGATTTAATCTAAGGCAGTGGCTGGAAGTCAGTTGTAGTTCTTGTGTTTCCCTTTTCTTCAGTGATTGTGCTCGTTATCATCAGGTGTCTTCAATAATTAATTAACTCTAAGGCCGTGTGTCCACCAAAGTGTTTTTTCCAGCGACTAGCGTACTATATCCAATTGTTTTCAATGGGAACGCCGCATTTTTTAAACGCCAGGAGCGTAACGAGGCGCCGAGCGTCTTTTTCACGCTCAAGCGCTGAGAGCTCGGCGTTTTTTACTGGTCGCCTCGAGTTGAAGAATGTTCAACTTTGAATAAAACGCTGCGCTCATCACTGTCACTTTTTATTCAGCTGTCCAATCAGAGTGAAGGAGGGGCGGGACAAATACAACACCGGCCAACTGTCACAATATTCTTGCTGTACAACCTACAACGACATCAACAAACAGAGAACGGAACAAAATGGACGAGAAATTAATATTGCTGGTCTCCGAAAATACATAGCAAGTAATTTCACACTGTGTCAACATTTTTAGTCTGAAACAAATTACCTTCAAAATCAGTTATAAATAACAGTGCCGTGGATGTTCCGTATCATAGCAACAAAGCGTCTCAACGGAAAAAAACGCTGCGCTGCAGAAGCGCTCTCAAGCGCTCACAGATAGGCGTTTTAAGCAGAGCGCATAGCGTTTTCAGCTGGCTAAAAACGCTTTGGTGGACACACGGCCTAACACTGCTTTAGTATTACTTTAACGTCCTGCTCGTGGTTCCCATATGAACACCGAGCGGTGTTATTATAACACCAGGGAATTTATTGTGTGTGAATGTAATGATAGACAGAAGGAAGTGAATAAAAATACAGAAAAACAGATGTGTATTATTCAATTGAAATGTTTGACATTGTCTCAACAGTACGAGGATGTGAAAATGACTAATTAGTGATTAATGAATGCAATAGTTGCTATAGTTGCAACTTGCAATACAATCCCAGTGGTGAAAAATCACAATAGCTGGAGGTTCAGTCCAAAAAAGGTTTGACAACCTTAACTCATTAATTCATTGTGCATTATGTATGTAAAAAAACAAAGTTAATCATGATTGGAAACGAGGAAATATATAGCTTCAACCAACTTACCATTGATTAGAGATTTATGCCTCAAACATGTTTGTGCTACTACTGTTAGTATCATAGTTATGTTCTGTTTAGTTTCAATTTCATGGACTTTAAGTTTGTTTCTCTTCAGTTACCTGTTTCCTTTGTTCAAATTTTCCCACAACTAGTTAGTCTCCTTGGTTACACATTAATTAGATCCCTCCTGTTTGTATTTAGTTTGTTATCCTCTGTATATATGCTCTCTGTTTCAGTTCCTCCTTTGTCTGGTGTTGAATGTGTTTGAGTGCACACTGTTTTGTTTATACACTTTTATGGATTACCTGATTGACTTTTATTAGTCTGTAACTTTTTTGGGTTAAAAATTATCCAAATCAGTTATTGAGCAAGTACATAACCAGTCAGTGTTCAAACCTATCTCCTTACCTTAGCCCGATTCACAAAGGTAAGCTTGTAATAATGTTTTTTTTTTTTTTTTTTGAGAGGTACTGGTATGTTTCCACTCCTGTGTGCCAGATCTGAGCCACAAGCAGGCCATAGCAATGCCACATGTCAGCCAAGAGCAAAGAAATAAACCAGAGCTGGACCTTATCTGAGCCACAAAATCTTTATATATTATTTATAGAATCATCTTCGCATTAACAAGCCTGTTAGCAAGCAGACTAACTGAAGGAAAGAAGAGAACAGAAAAAAGAGACAAACAGAAACACAAAAGCTACAACTGACTTCATCCACAGCCTTAATCGAATGAAATCAACTGAAGATAAAAAAAAAGACATTAAATCTCTCCAGATCTCAGCAGAGAAGGATTAAACAGCTCCACAAACAGCATTACAGCTTCATATATTACTAACTTTACTTCTGTCAATCATCTACAGAAGTACTATTGAGAATTAACAGAAATTGAACACTCCTGTTTGTTTCATTTGAAGTTACCAGAATGGTGATTGGTGTTTCCATTAGTTGGTCTCTTAATATGTTTGTATATTCTGGCTTCCGTGATATTGTGTTTGTCAAACACATTTGCAGTAGCAAAGAAAGCTTAAATAAAATCAGATTATGATTTTGCGCCATTAATGCATTAAATTACAAACTTTGTTTTACTACAACTTGAAATCTCCCTGTATTGCAAAAAACAGTTAGATTGAACATAAAAACCATGAGCAGAAAAAAAACTTCAGTCACAAAAACATAATATGTGCAATCAGAGAATGAATCTCAAAAAGGGTGATAACAAAATATTCAGACATAAAAAAGTTACTAACAGCTACTATGTTCAGTTACGAGATTTCTATGTTTCGTTTAATTTAGAAATTTCAGTGACATTCGTTTTGATCCATTTAAATAACAGTTGGTTTTGTTCCTTTACAAGATTTCAATGACAGTCGGTTTTCATTATCAGTCAAATTTTCATTTGTTCAGTTACAAGATCTTAATACGGTATGTTTTCTTCTTTTACGAGATTTTAATTACAGTTTTTTTCCATTATGAGATTTCAATGATGGTCGGTTTTGTTCTATTACGAAATCACAATGACGGTAGGTTTTCAATGTCAATCGGGTTTGTTCTGTTAAGAGATTTCAAAGATGGTCCGTTTTGTTCCTTTATTCTTTTACAAGATTTCAAGGACAGACGGTTTTGTTTCGTTACGAGATTTCAATGATGGTCGGTTTTGTTCTGTTATGAGATTTCAATGATGGTCAGTTTTACTCGGTTATGACATCTCAATGATGGTAAGTTTTCAGTGTCAAACTTTTTTTTTTCGTTACAAGATTTCGATGATGGTCGGTTTTGTTCTATTATGAGATTTCAATGAGGGTCGGTTTAATTTGGTTATGAGATCTTAATGACGGTAGGTTTTCAGAGTCAAACGTTATTGTTTTCATTACGAGATTTCAGTGATGGTCAGTTTTGTTCTGTTACGAGATTTCAATGATAGTCAGTGTTGTCCTGTTACGAGATTTCAATGACGGTCGGTTTTATTTGGTTATGACCTCTCAATGATGGTAGGTTTTGTTCATTTGTTCTGTTATGAGATTGCAATGACAGTCGGATTTATTCAGTTATGTGATCTCAATGACGTTAAGTTTTCAGTGTGAAATGATTTTTTTTCATCACAAGATTTCAGTGATGGTCGGTTTTGTTCTGTTAAGAGATTTGAATGACAGTCGGATATTCAGTTATGAGGTCTCAATGACGGTAGCTTTTCAGTGTCAAACTTTTTTTTTTCGTCACGAGATTTCAATTATGGTCGTTTTTGTTCTATTACGAGATTTCAATGACGGTTGGTTTTATTCGGTTATGAGATCTGAATGACGGTACCTTTTCCGTGTGAAAATATTTTTTTCATTACGAGATTTCAACGATGGTCGGTTTTGTTCTATTATGAGATTTCAATGACGGCCGGTTTTATTTGGTCATGAGATCTCAATGACGGTAGATTTTCAGAGTCAAACGTTTTTGTTGTTGTTACGAGATTCGAGTGGTGGTCAGTTTTGTTCTGTTATGAGATTTCAATGATGGTTGGTTTTATTCAGTTATGAGATCTCAATGACAGTAAGTTTTCAGTGTGAAACAGTTTTTTTTCATTACGAGATTTCAATGATGGTCAGTTTTGTTCTATTACAAGATTTCAATGATGGTCGGTTTTGTTCTGTTAAGAGATTTCAATGGCGGTTGGTTTTATTCGGTTATGACATCTCAATGACGGTAGGTTTTATTCTTTGTTCTGTCACGAGATTTCAGTGATGGTCGGTTTTGTTTGTTTATGTGATCTCAAAGACGGTAGGTTTTCAGTGTCAAACATTTTTTTCAACACAAGATTTCAATGATGGTCGGTTTTGTTCTGTTATGAGATTTCAATGACGGTTGGTTTTGTTCTGTTTTGAGATTTCAATGATGGTTGGTTTTATTCGGTTATGACATCTCAATGACAGTAGGTTTTGTTCCTTCTTCTTCTTCTTCTTGTGAAATTTGCGGGAGCTTAGACGCTTCAAAGGCGTATTGCTGCCCTCCTCAGGCCATATGATAAACTTCAACTTAAATACGGTTTTGTTCCTTTGTTCTGTTATGAGATTTCAATGACAGTCGGATTTATTCAGTTATGAGATCTCAATGACGGTAAGTTTTCAGTGTAAAAAGTTTTTTTTGTTACGAAATTTCAATGATGGTCGGTTTTGTTCGGTTATGACATCTCAATGACAGTAGATTTTATTCTTTGTTCTGTCTCAATGATGGTAGGTTTTCAGTGTGAAATGGTTTTTGTTTTTACGAGATTTCAGCGATGGTCGGTTTTGTTCTGTTTTGAGATTTCAATGACGGTCGGTTTTATTCGGTCATGACATCTCAATGATGATAAGTTTTCAGTGTGAAACTTTTTTTTTTATTACGAGATTTCAATGATGGTCAGTTTTGTTCTGTTACGAGATTTCAATGATGGTCAGTTTTGTTCTGTGACGAGATTTCAATGATGGTCTTTTTTTACGAGATCTCAATGACGGTAGGTTTTCAGTGTCAATTTTTTTTTTCGTCACAAGATTTCAGGTTGGTTGGTTTTGTTCTGTTACGAGATTTCAATGACGGTCGGTTTTATTTGGTTATGAGATCTCAATGACGGTAGGTTTTCAATGTCAAACATTTTAGATTTTGTTGCGAGATTTCAGTGATGGTCGTTCTGTGAATGTTTAGGGGACTATTACAATAGGACGTTCTGTTAACTTCCCAAATGTCCATTTTGTAATGTTCTCGGACGACCATAAAATAACCAAAATAGAACATCTCCCTAAACTCATATCGGGAACATTATTAAATGACCAACAGAGGACCGTGTGGGAACGTTCAGTTAATGTCCCAAATATACTCTTTGTAACGTTCTTAGGTGACCATAAAATAAACCAAATTGGAATGTCCCCCTAAAGTCATATAAGAAACGTTGAACTGCAGGACTTTCATTACCAAAAGAGGAAGTTTTAGGAACATCCCTAATGTTCTGTAAAGGTTCAGAATTTTCATCACCTTTAGAGAAATTTTAGGCAATGTTGCGCAAGGTCACGAGAACGTCGCCTTCTACGTGGGTGTTTTATAGAAAATAACAATGATTGAAGTCACCGTTAGGGAGGTGAGCGTTTGCTTTAGATGGGCTCTTGATTCTTGATATTTAACTGTGTTTTCGAAACACGCTTGTTATTTAAAGAGAAAAAATCTGTAAAGAAGTGAAATCCTGATCAGATGGAGCATCCTGATCCTCTCCAGAGACTAAACTCTGGGTGTATTAACTGTTATTTTTGTGTTGTTTAATGGTTACGTTATTCTTTTTTCATTAGTTTTTTTTTTCTTTTTTAACTTCATTATACTGACAGAGTTTTAAGCAGTGTTTTTTAAAACTTACACAGACATCATGATTCAGCATATGAACCTCAACAATGGTGACAATAAATTAAAATCTTTTTTGTGACTAGTAGCTTGTTTTGTGATGCTCAGAGTTAATGTGTTTATCTGAAAATTTAGTCACCATTGTTGAGGTTCATACGCAGAATCTTGATGTCTGTGTGTGTCCACATGAATCTGTCTGAACAATTTCTACACGGTTCAAATTATCAAAGCAGGACAGGATTTTATGCAATATTATAGGACTGTATATTGACAATATTCAGATATCAGTGAATAATGATTAAATCATTAACAATGAGCAATCATTTGATAAGATTTTTTTTGTAACATATGAGCTTCACTTATGTGTGATAAGTGAAGATGCTTAAATCTAGAGAGATCTGTTAGTGTTTAATGTTGTTTCTGTTATCTGAGTTTGAAGTTACCTTTGTGCTGGAGAGTAGCACCTGTGCTTCAGTCAATGATGAGCCAGAAACACTGAAGTTCTGCTGCATGTTGCTTTATTTAAAGCCAGTAACTGTGTAGTTGCTGATGCAGTGATACAGCAGTTGCATTAGCTTGTGCATGTGCTGTTGTCAGCTAATAACTTACCGCAAGAGTTTTGCGTTTTAAAGAAAAGATTTCATAATAATGATCCAGGAAATAAAGAGCTTTTTTTCTGTAAGACATTAAAGAAACAATAGTTTTTGTTTGAACAGCCACTTCACAATTTTTTGACAAGGGCAGCAGGGACGTTCTGAGAACATTTCCAAATATAATATGGTTCCCTAAACGTTCAGAGAACGTCCTGAATGTTCTGTGAAGGTCCGCCAAATAACGTCCCCCAAACCTTAAAAGAACTCCACATCGTGACCATCTCTGAACGTACTGGAAATGTTACAAGACAACATCCTTAACACCAGTGGGGACGTTCTGAGAATGTTCTGGGAACATAACATTTCTAGCGGGGTAGATACTGTATTAGATACCGATTAGCAATTAAATTAGATATTGCCAGTGGCGGAGCCAGGATTTTTTCATAGGGGTGGCCAGGCAGGGGCCAGCAACCAGTCTGAGGTGGCACAGAAATCTTCATTATTTCAACATAAAAATAAGTCTGACTATACAGTGGTATGCAAAAGTTTGGGAACCCCTTGCAGAATCTGTGAAAATGTGAATAATTTTAACAAATAAGAGAGATCATACAAAATGCATGTTATTTTTTATTTAGTACTGTCCTGAGTAAGATATTTTACATAAAAGATGTTTACATATAATCCACAAGACGAAAAAGTAGCTGAATTTATTAAAATATCTCCGTTCAAAAGTTTGGGAACCCTTGATTCTTAATACTGTGTGTGGTTACCTGGATGATCTATGACTGTTTTTTTGTTTTGTGATGGTTGTTCATGAGTCCCTTGTTTGTTCTGAGCAGTTAAACTGAGCTCTGTTCTTCAGAAAAATCCTCCATGTTCTGCAGATTCTTCAGTTTTCAAGGATTTTTTGCATATTTGAACTCTTTCCAGCAGTGGCTGTATGATTTTAAGATCCATCTTTTCACACTGAGGACAATTGAGGGACTCAAACACAACTATTAAAAAAGTTTCAAACATTCACTGATGCTCCAGAAGGAAACACGATGCATTAAGAGCCGGGGGTGAAAACTTTTGAACAGGATGAAGAAGTCCAAATTTTTCTTATTTTGTTGAAATATTTTTTTTTTCATTTAGTACTGCCCTTCGGAAGCAACAGAAGATACTTGCATGAAGACAAATTGAGTGCAATTTACCTTGATCTTTAAATTAAAAAAGTTTTCACCTCCTGACTCTTAATGCACCGTGTTTCCTTCTGGAGCATCAGTGAATGTTTGAACCTTTTTTAATAGTTGTGTTTGAGTCCATCAATTGTCCTCAGTGTGAAAAGATGGATCTCAAAATCTGGAAAGGGTTCAAATATGCAAAAAATCCTTGAAAACTGAAGAATCTGCAGGACATGGAGGATTTTTCTGAAGAACAGAGCTCAGTTTAACTGCTCAGAACAAACAAGGGACTCATGAACAACCATCACAAAACAAAAAAACAGTCATAGATCATCCAGGTAACCACACACAGTATTAAGAATCAATGGTTCCCAAACTTTTGAACGGAGATATTTTAATAAATTCAGATACTTTTTCGTCTTGTGGATTATATGTAAACATCTTTTATGTAAAATATCTTACTCAGGACAGTACTAAATAAAAAAAGTGTTGCATTACATTTAGATCTATGGCATTATATTTAGATAGTGGCATGAAAGGTTGCAGAGATGAACAGAGTGTAGCCGATATATGTTGAGCGCATGAAAGCAGTGATCTCGTCATTGCAACTCAATTGCACACTAACAAATGCTTTCATCTTCACTAACAGTGCAAACGCGATATAACTAAAATATTTGTTGAATAAAACGGGGGTTTTGCGTGTCAGTCACTGATAAACTTGCACTGTTTGATTGACAGCTTCAGCGCGCGCTGCTTCAACATTGCAAAGGGGGCTTTCTTTGGTCGCTTTCTTTATATAATTTAATCACCATTAAATAACAGATTATTTTCACCCTACTAAGAGAAACAACGCAAGTTGACGTTTAGTCACGGGTTTGATTTACTGACACAAACAAAGAACATCTGACTGTACATGAATCATTACATTTCAGATCAGGCATTAGAATTAACACAGTTACTTACATGTTGTTGCATTACTGTCGAGTCCAGGCACTGCACAATATTTTGTAATCCCCAACAGCATGTTTATTGCTTGGTAGCTCGATCCGGTTTAGCACCACGTAGGCCTATATTACTTAGACTACCTATTCTATTGCATGTCATGTGCGAATCGGTGGGCGGGGCTAAACAGGCAGTGATGAAGTAGGCGTTGATCTTCTTCTGCGGAGGCGGTGCTTGCTGCCCTTTGACGTCATAGAGATCCTCACTTTGAAAATCCTGTCATTTGCTGGGTCTGGTGTCAATTAAAGCTTTTATTGGACTAACAAGGAAGTTTTCAGCTCTAAAACTTACAGGATATTCTAAATGTATGATGACCTCTTATATGTCAAAAGCTCAAGGAAAATTTGATTTCTCAGTTCATCACCACTTTAAAAAAAACGTATTCCTCATCTGCAAGTAATAAAGGGCCTCACAGCTAAATTTCAACTTGTTCAGTTAGCTTGTTCTGGTTCTCAAAACCCCCAATATCTCTCCAATAGTTCTCCATTGTTGCATCTTCATGGATGAGACATGCAGTTCAAAGATTATTCAACCTTCGTTAAATTTTATGTATAATCAATGAACTTCAACAATTCTGAGTTTGTCTGTTTCAAAAACTAACCGAAAAGGTAAACACTAACTGTTTAACTTTCTATATTGTCTAAATAAATAATTGCAACAGTACCATCATACCAAAATTGAACTCAGAAAGGAAAAAATTCGTTCTCTTTTGAATTCCCATGTGCAAGATGCAGACGCAAAAGTCAACAGCACATAAATGCCAGAATGTAAAATTAATTATTTTATGCATTTGAATGTGATACATTTTTGTTTGTACTTTATAAATTAACGCAACATTAGCATATTCTAGTACAAATGCACAGTTCTCACATTTATTTATGTTTATTTGACTGCACACATTGCGAACCACTCAAAACGATCTTGTAACCAGTTGAGAAACATTGACGTAGGCCAGTGGTTCCAACCACATTCCTGGAGGCCCACCAACACTGCACATTTTGCATGTCTCCTTTGTCTGAAACACCCATTTTAGATCTTTGAGTCACTACTAATGAGCTGATAACCCTAATCAGGTGTGTTTAATTGAGGAGGCATGCAAAATGTGCAGTGTTGGTGGGCCTCCAGGAATGTGGTTGGGAAACACTGAAGTAGGCGATATATAGGCCCAATTCCATTTCTACCCCTTACCCCTTTCCCCTACCCCTTCGTTTGCGCATTCACGTGAAGGGGTAGGGGTGTCTCGATTCTCTTTTGGCTGGAGTGATATGGGTAAGGGGAAGGGCCAGACAGCCCTTCAAACGAAGATTTTTCGGGACCACACTTCGAACGAAGGGGTATGAGAAATTTCCCTGCATACACCGACTACCCAGCTAACAGAATTTTGTTATAAGAACGTTCTCTAAATATTCAGTGTTGGTTCTGGGAATGTAAAAAACGTCCAGTTTTCTTGACGTTCCAGGAACGTTTTTATAAGGTATAATGTTTCTCAAACGTTCTTTCAACTTAATTTTGATCTAAAATTCAACATTGTAGGAATGTTGATTTGTAACATTTCAAGAACATAAGTTGTCCAGTTTCCTTAATGTTAGTAGAATGTTATTTAAAGGTTAGTATGATGTTCCTGAAACATTCTTTCAATCATTCAAACACCTGCTGCGAACAAGCACTGAAAGAAAGTAGAAGTACTAAAGTATTCAACATTTTTTGTACTTAAGTATTGCAAGTTTATTTTAAAATGTACTACTCAAGTACTGAAAGTAAAAGTACAAGTATTGTGTTATGTAGTTATTAAAGAAAGTAGTCAAAAGTTTGAACATCATATTGTTTTTATTATTTGAAATGATTAACCTAAAGGACAATCACAATTCCTTTGGCTGTAAGTTTTTGTAAATAAAAACAGGTTAAGTATGTCCCGTCCTCCTTTAAAGCACCCCTCCCTTCTCTTCCCTGCTTGTTTTTTTTTTTTTTCCCCCCAGCTTATTACCTTCTTAAACTAGTGTGCATAAAGCAGTCATTTTTGGAAGTTACACATTTTCTTTTCACCCTCAACTTGTTAGGGCAACTAAAAGATCTCAAAGGCCAGTAGGCCACATTCAAGTATTTCTTATGTAAAAACAAAATTGATTAGAGCACCTAAAAACACTGATACTGTAGTTCATTAAGATTAAATCTTACTAACCACGCTTATTAAAAAAAAATGGGGTAAGCACACTTATATTCTCATTTCAAGAGGTGTTCTGAGTAAACGATTTGTTTGTAACACTTTATAATATGGTTTGATTTGTTAACATTACATTAGTTAATGTATTAGACTAATAACCAACATGAACTAACCATGATCAATACATTTGTTACTGTATTTATTAATCTTTGTTAATCTTAGTTAATAAAAATACAGCTGTTCATTGTTTGTATATGTTACTTCACAGTGCACATTAACTATGTAAACAAATAGAGAGCAATAGGCCTTTTTCACAAGAATCGGAAATCACGTGACGCAGGGTAAAGTTAGTTCCGCTATGCGTCTACGGCTATTAGATTGATATGCTCTTTTCTCAAATATCGCTTCTTACCTTTTCTGTTTTGTCTGTTTTCCAAGTCGCTTTTGTATAATCTACAAAGAAATTATTTTCTACTTGTTTGTAGCTTATACGGCCACTCAGGCCGTTGCTCGAATACCGGCAGGTGGATTTATATCACCAGCTGTCATACAGTAAAGGCTACAGCTACTCATTCAGCAATTTCCCCGATCGCATCACGTACGACGAACATTATTTATATAATTTATTCATTAAAAAAAAAAACTCCCAATATATACTTTAATGGGGGATATAAAATCGCGAGATACATAATATTGTCGTGAGTTTAATATGTTTTAAAAATATATAGCATGTAATCTCATATGGCATCACATCCCACATTCAAGCATATGTTATAACTAATCCTGATCGATTAAAATGATTAAACTAAGACATAATTAATTTCCAACACCACACTGTACACAACTATCAGCCTTTGCATTAATGTTGCAACGGCACAATAATACTGTGAATAATACACACTTTATGATAATGACGACAGGAAAATGAGTGAGAGACTGAAGTGTTTATATCCAGAAATATCAGGGTGCGAGCGGTCCTGTTTTATGAATCAGAGGATCAGGCTTGCATGATAAGGGAGCTGCCAGCTGATCATTTCCCCAGCACGTCGCTAAAAACACTCTATACATCCCAATGTGCATATCCACCCTAAATAGCACTGGATATTACACATAGACTACTATAGGGGCAGTCGTGGCCTAATGGATAGAGAGTCGGACTTGTAACCCAAAGGTCATGGGTTCGAGTCTCAGGTCCAGCAGGGATTTGTCGGTGAGGGGAGTGAATGTCCAGGGCTCTCTCCACCCTCAATACCACGACTGAGGTGAGACCCTTGAGCAAGGCACCGTACCCCCAACTGCTCCCCGGGCGCCGCAGCAATGGCTGCCCACTGCTCCGTGTGTGTGTTCACTGCTGTGTGTGTGTGCACTTGGATGGGTTAAATGCAGAGCACAAATTCCGAGTATGGGTCACCATACTTGGCCACATGTCACTTCACTTAATTTAGGATGGCTAGTTTGCACGTTGAGACGCAGGCACTGTCTTTACAGCACATGAAGCGTGATAATGCGCAGCCGCGCCAAACAGACACGAAGAATATAACCAGTTTAACCGCCATCATTTCGAATTATTTATTAAATGTAGCTCTTAATGAGAGCTCTGTAGTCTCACCAATAATTCACCAAGAACGTTCAAACACTTTCATGACATTTAATTCGTAAAACGACTTTGATTACATCTATCACTGTAACCGGAAAAACTTTTACACTGCGTGGATCATTCCGGAAGCCAAAAACCCGGAAGTGTGAAATTGGCCTATTTGAGAGCAAGACAGCGCTCGTGTTGTTTTAAGACGGTGAATGCGCGCGCGCGGCCGGGGTGCTCTCTCTCTCTCTCTCTCTCGCTGCTCGTTCTTAGATGCACCCTGACAAGCGCAGCAGTCATTCTATTCTACATCACTCACCGAACAAATAAGGCTTTGGCGGCCGCCAAAAACATTTCAATGCAGGAAAACTCCTGCATTAGTTATGTCGGTGTAAATCTATACTACCATTAACCTATAAAACACTACTACACTATAAAAACGGGCGTGTGTGTGATTAAGCAGCACCAAAGGAGACATGCTCTACGATTTATTTTTGGCAACAGTAGGCTGTCATAAAATAAGAGAAAGTTGACATTAGTGATGGGTCAAAAATACCATTCAACGTGCTGCGTGACAGCCTTTATGATAGCCAGCTAGTTAACGTTAAGTGAACACCGCAGCCTGCCATCTACCATTCTGGCAGTGGTTACGTGGGTTTGGAATGGAATGATTCGTAACATTTTTATAATTGTAACGAGTAACGATGCAGCACATAAAAAAAATATCGGAGTAAAAGTATTAAACTCATCGAAAATATGTACTGAAGTAAAAGTGGAAGTAGGAGAAAAAAATAATACTCTAGTAAAGTACAGATACCGCCTTTTAGTACTTAAGTACAGTAGTGAAGTAGTTCTACTTCGTTACTATACATCTCTGCTTTTATCTTCAGCTCATCTACGGCCGTGGCTGAAGAAAGTTGTAGTTTGTGTTCTTATTTCTCTTTCTTTCAGTGCTTGTTCACAGCAGGTGTTTGAATGATTGAAAGAATGTTTCAGGAACATCATACTAACCTTTAAATAACATTCTACTAACATTAAGGAAACTGGACAATTCATGTTCTTGGAATGTTACAAATCAACGTTCCTGCAATGTTGAATTTTAGATCAAAGTTAAGTTGAAAGAACGTTTGAGGAACATTATACCTTATAAAAACGTTCCTGGAACGTCAAGAAAACTGGACGTTTTTTACGTTCCCAGAACCAACACTGAATATTTAGAGAACGTTCTTATAACAAAATTCTGTTAGCTGGGGTGTTGTTGTTTTTAAAATCATGTTGAGTGCTCGTTGCCGCTGTTATCAGTGGCAGTGTTCTCTTTGCGCTCGTGCACACTGCGCAGTCTTCACACGGGCGAGCGCTTCAATCTATTGCACGCTGTTGCGGCCAGAGACTATTCGTTCTGGTGAAAACACACAACAAAATGCACATAAACGTGTCCCTGCTCTTGATATACAATCACTGATGAACATCTTTGGTTTTAATGAGAAAAAAAAATTACGAGGGAGGATTAGAACCCAGAACCTCTGACACGCTGAACAAAACCTCTACCCCTAGTCCATCAGGACATTCTAAAACTACATGTGGATCTACGTATTTATTGGCTAATGTAAATATTCTCGGGACTAACAATATATTGGTTTATAGAAGATGTAAGGATGAAACTATCATATTAGGTCTATGTCAATACATTTTGTAATGATTTATTTTTGTAATGATACAAATACAACACCCACCCCACCACCACACACATTCCTGTCCCACCCACTTTTTAAAATAAAGTTACGCCACTGTCTTGTGTGATATTGGTTGGCGGAGCTAGTGTAAATTTGCACTTAGTAACAGACACTCCGAACAATCTTGTTTTACATTTACAATATAATTATTTGTATTTCCACACTGGCAGATAATTTTACTTAAGTAAAATGCACTTACTTTAGATTACCCCAGGAAACAAGACTAAATATCTTAGTCTATAAAGCATATAGGCCTTCTTTTTTATTTTTTTTTAAAAAGAAAATGACCGATCGTTTTTCAATAGATAAGACCCTTATTCCTCGTCCGGTATCGTTTAAAGCCCTTTGAAGCAGCACTGAAACCGGTCAACCGTTAGGCCATTGAAGTCCACTATAAGAATAATCCTGGAATGTTTTCATCAAAAACCTTTATTTTCGACTGAAGAAAGAAGGACATGGACATCTTGGATGACATGGGGTGAGTAAATTATCAGGAAATTTTTATTTGAAAGTGGACTATTCCTTTAAGGCGAGTTTTCACTCTGAGGCCGGGGTTCGAGTCCTGCTTGGAGTGGTTCAGACTGTTCACAGCGAATTTGATTAAATAAATGCAGGCTTGATGAGCAAATGAGACTTGCTTCAAAAACATTAAAAAGTAGTGATGAAAAAATATATAGTGCTTCCATGTAATGTGATGTAATGTAGGGATTATTTCTGCCCCAGGGTTACACCCCTTATTTTCTGAGGTTTATTTAACCCTTTATTCAGTACAGTTAATGGCGACTGTACTGGGGCGTTGGGCGGAATGTGATGTGCTATATGGACTATTTTACACCAGGGGTACACCCTTTATACAGTACAGCTTATTGCGACTGTACTGGGGCGTTAGGACCCACTCAGGCCACAGGTTGATCAGACCTGCTGGCCTCTCTAACACCTCTTCCAGCAGCTACCCAGTCTCCCAGGAGGTCTCCCATCCAGACAGAAACCGGGCTCAACCCTGCTTAGCTTCAGTGGGTGTGCAGATGAAAGCTTCAGGTCAACCTGGAGCATTTCCAACCATAGACCCTCTTACGCAGGCCCGGTTCTAGGATTAAGTGACTGGGGGGGCATTTCAAAAACGTGGTGGGGCAGCATAATATGATTTATGATTCATAGGTGTATGATATCCCCAGCCCCTCGACCCCCTTTTAACTACTAAACAGTTTCCTCCATTTTTCAGTTTTTTTTTTTTCAGATTAATAACAGCTTCGGATTTAATATTGATCACAAAAGCATGATTCTGTGATTCTTTCTGTAATTCTGTGAGACTTTTGGTCTAACATACGAATAGCTTAAAATTACAATTAATTTGATTTCTTCATTTTCTAAAAATGACAACTTTTGGTATAATAATAGAAGATGTACACATTCAATTTCTACTGAACAATATTTTCATTTTGGGAAAATGTTATATTCATGTTATATTCATTTACTGTAAGTTCCTTAAAACAAAGCCATTGTTTTCTGTTTTTCAGAAAGAATTTTGGATTTACTCTAAATCTTTAAGAATGGTAAAATTTAAAAGTGGCAGAAGACAACTTGGTACATTGAAGAAATTTAAACCAATTAGAAGACCTGGTTGCATGATTCTTTCCTTTCCCCCCTATATTTTTGGTTCATTTCTATAGAGTTGTGCCTTAGTTATTTTGGCTATATAAAAATAAAAACCACAAGGCATAATAATAACTGAATTTACATAAAAGATCCAGTTCAAAAGTTTATATGCTTGATTCTTAATAGTGTGTGTTGTTACCTGCATGATCAAAAGCTGCAAACATTCACTGATTCCCAAGACAACACAACACAATAAGAGAGCCAGTTGGTTGTAAACCTATGAACAGGATGACTGGAAATTCTGACTGGAATAAGGCTGGAAGTTCTTATTTTATTTAAAGATCAACTTTTTTTTAGTTCTGTCCTACAAAAGCTTCATAAAACACTTTCCAGAAGACAAAATAAAAACAATTTACCCCCCAACCATCCTGTGCAAATGTTTATAACCCCTGAATTTTAATGCATTGTTTCTTTCTGGAGTATCAGTAAATGTTTTCACCATTTGTAACAGTTCGGTATGAGAAGAGTCCCAAACATGGGCCTAATCATAAAGAAAATTATAAAAACAGTCTTAAATTAATGACACACAGCTGAGAATAAATTAAGTGTATGTAAACTTTTGAACTGCTTAATTTGTGTAAAGGCAGATATTATATATTGTGGACTATATGTAAACATCTCATAATAATACATTTTTGTTGCAGTGCTAAATAAAAAATTTTTTTTTGATCTCACTTATTTATTTTTTAAATTATTGATATTTTGCAGATTATGAAAGGTGCATGTAATTTATCACATCAAATAATAGGCTACAATTCATCAAATAGCGCAATATGCTGATAGAATATTTCAGAGCTGAACATAACTGAGCAAAACTATTTTATATTTTACTAGAATAGTTACATCTATTTTTTTTTTAAGTTTTTAATTTATTCATTTTTGAGATTTTTCATGACTTGGAAATCACAATTTTAAAATTCCAAACTAAATTTCCAAGTGTTCCATTATCGTGTGGCAATGTATTAACGGTGTGTGCGCGTTTAAGTAGAGACTAGAGCGCATTTATGAAGGAGCTGCATATCATCTGCTCATGTGATTGTCAATGGCCGTCTTGAGAAGTAATCAGATAAGGTGTGCAAAAGTCTTGGAAAACTGCTTAGAAAAAGGATGTGGATGAGGACATGAATGCTTTTTACAAGTTGAAATCTTGTAATTATGGCAATTCTAGCATGGTGTGAGCACCTGAAGTGCTGAGCGTGTCTGTGAGGGAGAACTGTAAAAGGATGCGCACCACGAGGCGCGCCAGAAAAATACAACAGCACAATGTTTCTAGTAATTCGCGTATGTAACTAATTTAGTGTTGATATATTTTTTACATTTTGTGTGCTATCACAAAAAAACGAGTATCCTGGGGATGTTGGAGGGGCACAAGAGAAATCTGGGGGGGCATTGCCCCCCCTAGACCCCCCTAGACCCGGCCCTGCTCTTACGTAGCAAATATATATGGGAATATACTGCAGAATCAGAATATATATAGAATATATTACATAATACATTTCCATGTATGGGAAACTAGTGCTTGTATTTTTCAATTTACTGCAATATATACATTGACCATGTATGGCTTTATAGTTTGGTTCCAAAACGCGATAAACGCCGTTTTAAAAAAAAAGTGCGTTTCCGCCTGAAGCAGTATTGTATCTGGTCGGTATTGAAAAGTCAGTTATTAATTTGTCGCAAAATGCTATTACCGTCGTGTTTTCTCCCTTTCTTTACAAAACACTACAAACGCCAGTCTCCCTTCTCCGCAGAACGCGATATTTCCGCTCAACCAATCACAGCGCACCATTCCACGCACTGTAAACAGTAATGGCGGCGCTCTGAATACACCCGGCTTCCTAGTTTTCCTTATCTACTTTGTACTTTGTGATCAACAAAAACAGAAAAATTAATCATTTTGACGGCATTGATGAACCTGTAGTGGTTTCTGCGGTGGGAAAGAAACGCAAGTCATCGAAATGTAATCATTTACGTGAGGATAATTTTTTTTTTTTTGGAGATTAAGAAGATGAGGCACTCGAGTCGGGAGGAGGAAAAAATGTTCCACGACAGCATCAAACTTCTGTCACGGTCCTCAAAACTGAATCATGAACAGCTTTGAAAAGCCGTTTTTAATATCAATGTACTCGGCAAATGTGTTTATTTTAACCGTGCGGTGGCGCCAGATACTCTTTAATCGGTAATGTCAAACAGAGACATAATTAATTTATAACATTAACAAGATTACTCCTTGAATTCATTTTAGGAGCGACGACTGAATGTATTTTTTAGTCAAATGCCTGTATATTAGGGTGACCAGACGTCCCCGTTTTCCGGAGACAGTCCCGGTTTTTGGTGCTCCGTCCCCGACTGGAGCAGTCCCCGGAAATGTCCCCGTTTAATAGCTCGTTCAAAATAACCCGCAAATACATTGCAAATAAGGCCGACCAACATACAGCAGTTGGTTATCGGAGCAATCGTGTAGTGATTATATTCACCAACAGAGGGGGCTGTGCAGCTACACTATCACTGCTACACTTGGTCGCGCGCGCGCCGCTACTTCATGAAGAACGTAACCTGGACCAGAGAAGAGCGCCATTATCATCAATTATCAAAAGAAACATCGTGATTGGTTTCAACTTTTAAGGTAGTAACATACTAACTATTCATGTTCAATTAAAGTAATACGGTTATGTGTTTTATAACAGGGCTTCAACAGGGTGCGGGATTGTTTTGGACAATTTAAACGTCCTCAGTCACAAAGCAGCAATTTCCACACACGTCTTAACTGTATCACGAGGTGAAGGTACACTCAGACATGAATAAATAAAACAATTATAATAAAATAATAATACACTTGCAACTTACTTAGTGCTTAAAATGAGTCTAAAATGCAAAATAATAGTTAAAAATAGTTAAACGTTTAAAAAAATTGTAATTTCTGTACAGTAGCCTATAAACAGCTCATGAAAATGAAAATATTAAATTTAATAATAAATGTCAAAAATATTTGTTAAATGCCATTTTATTTATCTTATATCATATTTATGTTGTTTTAATTTTGTAATGTGTTTTTTCAAAATAGTGTAATACTTTTTTTAGTTAGGCCTGTTTAATTGTGTAATAGTTTTTTGGTGAATTCTATTAAAACCAGACCAAAAATCCTAATAATACAATGAAATCATAATAATTATTAATGTAATGATATAGGGAACCCATAAACATTTAAGTTAATTCAATGAAAAGACCACATTAGGTCAACTCAATTAAATTGAGTTGTCAATTACCCCATTACTCAGTTGAACTGAGGGAATCACTTTCCTCAAAAACTTGTGAGTAGTCTCAACTTATTAGGGTTTACAAAAACAAAAACATTCAAAAATGTATTGTCCCCGTTTTTAATTAATAGTTAATAACAAATGAGATTTCGGTGATATTTTGACCACTCAAATAGGAAATGTCCCCGGTTTCCATTTCAGAAATCTGGTCACCTTACTGTATATAAGATTAGTATTGACAAAGTTCAGAGGTTGTCATATATGTGAATCAGCATACTTTGTTGTGTGTTTTCAATATGAAAATTAACTTTTATATTGATGGATTAGTTGCATTTTGAAAAAAGAAAAAAAAAACGTGTCATGGATTTATTGCATTTTAGAAAATTTTTTTTATTTTTTTATAATAAACCTTTGAAAATCAAAATCTACATTTGAATGTTTAATGTTTTTATAACCAAAAGATGCATATATGTGAAAGTTTGAAACAGAAAATAGTGGTTTTCATTTTGCCGCTTTCTTGCTAAAGAAATTTTTACTCAAATTAATAAAAATGGATTTATAGCGTTTTGGAACCAAACTCTTCATATGGTATATATTTAAAGACATGAAAGATTATGATTGGCTTTTTGGTGAATAGTTTAATACATGCAGGTGTGTTTGTGTTAATGTTTAAAACATATATAATGTTAAAATTCACAACATATAAAAAGTATAGTGCCTTATATATTGCCATTTGTGTATTTACTGCTTATATCCGTTTTCTCAAACTCAGTTCTTCTCTGCACAGTTATGTTCCAACCCTAATCAAATACACCTGATCCAGCTAATCAAGGTCTTCAGGATTACTAGAAACTTCCAGCAAGTGTGAGTTGATTTTTAGATATTTAAACTGGACACAAGGCAAAAAATACTAAATAAGAACAGCATTGTAGTGTACTACATTAACATTACAAACCCTGTGTTACTCTATATTGCAGAAATTATAAAAAAAAAAAAAAATCTAAGCCGACACAAAGACATCAAGAATCAGCACATGAATCTCAACAATAGTGAAAATCAGTAGTGTCATGCCACAATGCATGCTGGGAACAATAGTACAAATCTCCTAGCATACATCACACCATGAATAAATTATGCAGCTGAATTGTCCTATTATTTTCTTTAATTCTAACTATTTGCTTTTATTTTTTTGCTGTGGTTTTTGTTCTGTCTTTAGTAGCTTTTTGTGATGTCCAGAGTTGATCTGATTGTCTGAATATTTTGTTGTCAAGTATTTGACAAACACTGTCACAGCAGCCAGAAGAGATTAACATATTAAAAGAGTTAAGAGCACAACTAATGGAAACACCAAACCCCATGGTAACCTCAAATGAAACAGACATGAGTGTTAAACTTCTGTTAATTCTCAATAAAAACTTCTGTAGATGTATGAAATAAAGTCAATCTGGGCAGTGTTTCCCAAAAGCATTGTAAGCCTAAATTGATCGTAGCTCCATTGGTGGCAATAGTTCTATGATCAACTTATGTTTTTTATGCTATGCTTTTGGGAAACGCTACCCTGGTTAGTAATATGTGAAGCTGTAATGCTGTTTGTGGAGTTGTTTAATCCTCCTCTGTTAAGATCTTTTTTATCTTCAGTTTATTTCATCTATGTGGCTGAAGTCAGTTGTAGCTCTTGTGTTTCTGTTTGTGTCTTTTTTCTGTTCTCTTCTTTCCTTCAGTGATTCTGCTTGTTAACAGGCTTGTTAATTCTAAGATGATTCTATAAATAATATAAAACAATTTTGTGGCTTAGATAAGGTCCAGTTCTTTTTTATTTATTTGCTCTTGGCTGACAAATGGCATTGCTATGGCCTGCTTGTGGCTCAGATCGGGCAAATAGGAGCGGTTCGCCCAAGTGCCATCATTCCATGCCACATGTGGCCCAGATCATCATACCACACTTGGCAGATGTGGGCCGGATCTGGGCCAGCACAATGTTGCTATCCGGGACGTCACATCGAGCAGGTCAGTTGGTAACACTTTCTCTACTTTTTATTACTATATTACTATATTTTGTCTGCAAACGTTTGTCATGTCTAAACATAATTTTGGACATTAATATACCAAAACTGACATTAATCATCAGAAAATGTATCTTTTTGACAAAGTAACAGTTTATTAGAGTGAGTATGACTTACACTTTCCAGATATTCTCTGAATACTTTTTAAATTACGTTGCTAGGCGACAATGTCTTTGTCTACTCACATCTGCATTTGCGGTATTGGACCTAATACATCAAACATGGATCTGGCTGTTGATTACATATGGGTTTACTTTCAGGTGAAAACTCACAGGACACCTGATTCTGTATAAGAAATCTACATCTAAGCCCATGTCACACAGTGTCTGTCCAACATGAGAAAACACAGGTACCACGCAATGGTATAATGTCAGATTGCATGCTCTTTCCTGAAACTAATCTTGATCTTATAAAATGTGTGTGGAGCTTTTTTCCCTGTTTGGCTCCTAATACGTTATTTTTACCAGTTCTAATCAGTTCATTTTCTTTTAGTGATTGACTCGTGATTTTGTGATAGTGTGTTGAAAGAATACCGAGATTACTGCCTGAGCCAGTATTGGAGCCTTTTGTGCTTTACTTGGATTTAGTGCTGACATTTTACTGGCCGTTAGAACTGCAGCAGAAAATCAGATTCAACATATTTCATACGAGAGTGGATTATATCCAGATATCACTGTGGAACTCATGACGGTTAAAACTGATATTTAAAACAGTTGCCGTTGAGACAGCTTATATGTAGGGTATACAACAGAGGGCAATTTGTTTATTACTATGCATTCATCTTTATGAAAGCTCACAGCATGTGACTAGATAAAGATTCTATTTAATATCCATAGGTAATTGTGTTTGCAGAGCACTGCTGTGTGTGGTCACTATGACCCACAGGTTTGAGTCCTCACATCGGGGTGATTCAGAACATCTGCTGAAGATGACTAGTTCTGGGAGGTCGATGTGAGTGTTTGTCATATAGTGTCATGACAGTGGCATAATGTCACTGTCGCTTGAATTCACAGGACTGAGGACAAATTATGTGCAGTATAATGTCTAGCGGGCAATTCCCAGTTGTCCAAACTGGCATATTCCATCATCTTTTTCTATGCCTTATCTTTTGTTTTCTTTAGTCCCCCAGCCCAAAAATTCAAGGAAATCTATTTTGTGCTCTCTCTCTCTCTCTCTCTCTCACACACACACACACACACACACACAGAGATGATCTAATGGAGGTAAAGGGGACTTTCCAGCATAGTTATGCCGATGATGCAAACTATTGGAGTGTGCTATATGGACCTTATAGCATAATCTGTTTTATCAACAACAATCAATGCATTATCACACATTGGCTAAATTAATGTTAAATGGGGTTACATTTTATTTAATAAATGGGTGAGATGGTTATGGTTAAGAGTTTATGGTTCAACATGTAACCTGCCCAGTGAAAACTCTGTAATGGATATTTAAATAGGGTACAAAGGACAACAACTGATGTATAAAGGAGGCTACCCTTATGGAATAAAAATATATAGGAATATACTGCAAAATATAATGCAATACATTACATAATACATTTCCATATATGGGAAACTAGTGCATATATTTTTCAATATACTGCAATATAGGCATTCACCATATATGGCTATATATTGATACATATACAATATTTATAAACAAAGACAAAAAGAGCATTACATTCATAAAGTTTTATCCTTTATTGTGTACATATATTGCACATACATGTTCCCATATAAATGTGAATGTACTGTACACAAATATTTACACACATTCATAGAATGAGTAACAATCAGTGGTTTCAACAGACTTCTAGTTCCCAGCATGCTTTGCTTCTGACTGTTAAAGGAGAGTAAATGTTAAAATGAAGTGCTATTTCATGTGTTTTGCTCAATATTGATAAAGGGGGAGATCTGTTAGTGTTTAAAGTTGTATTATTTTGGAATTTAAAAGGTTTTCTTGTATGTGTGAGTTTTTGGGGTTACCATTGTGCTGAAGAGTAGAGCCTGAGGTTAGGTTTATGATTGGCTGAACTCCATTAAGACTATAATAAGTTTATTTAAAAAGTAACAGCTGTGCACACTATAGCACAATGGTAGAAACTTTAGCAAATGCAGGTATGCTTTTGTTAACTAACATGAAAATATGAAACATTTAAAATGTAAATAATTATAAAATATAAGAGCTGTATTACACAATATATTTTACCATATATGTGTTTATACTGCATGAGTAAATAATTCTGCAGTATATTATGCATGCAGTACCATATCTGATCACATATAAATCTATATATTATGAAGTTTATTATTGAATATAAAATTACATGCATTATGATATATTAGTAAATATATTATCACATATTTTTCAATATATGAAAAGCGGCAATTCCTTATGTATTATTCAATATATTGTAATATATTTATGCTATATATTTTTCTGTATATTTTCAAATATACTGTTAAATCATGTAATATATTGATCATTCATATATAGGGAAATATATTTTCTTTTCATAAGGGTAAAGTCAATGTAGAGGTAAGATTTTTTATATAGCCTAACACTAAATGCCACCAAACACCCACAGATCGTTCTGTGGGTGAATTAACTGTGAAGTAGCACTGTCGCCTCACAGCAAGGATCAAATAAATAAAGACAGAAAAAATAGAGCAAAATTCTCAACCTTCTATTTGCTTTAAATGTTAAATATTTAAGATAACCCTCTTCTCACCAGCTAATAAATAAGCGTAGTGTAGATTAATCCGTACATACAGTACATTAGGTGGCGATACGCTTCTGTTGGTTCGCGGACTTTAAAATATCAAGAAGAAGAAACAGTAAGCAGCGATTCGCTGCTTTCAGTTTAATGATATCTGCTTTAGGAAGATTGCCGGTAAATGTCATTACCTCTCTTCTTACAAACTTTCTCCGCTCACAAACACTAAGACGAATATCATCTTTTGGTAAGAAATGCAATGTAGTCCTTCAAATGTGACAAGCTTTGAACTTTGCGTGTGAAGTCATAGGTAAATTGAATGAATGAGCATTTTAAGCTACAGATTTAGTAGTGATAATAAACAAGAGGCTAATTCAACTAGAAAATGAATTTATTGTTAACTTAAGAAATTATACATTGATAAGCTTTGTTTTAAAATAATCGAAAGCTGATGCTGGGTGTAAATAATATTTTATTCTACCCTATTCTGCTGTTTTGCTGTTTCTCTATGCATGTTGAGCCTGAACTGAATGATCTGACCAGAGGACTAAACAAGATAACAGAATCTAAACTCCAATATGCAGTGTGTTGCAAGCTGTCATTCAGTCATTAGATGTCAGAGGTTGACTTTCATCAGACAGCAGAACTGCTGCATTCCTGCTTTTGCTCCAGCTCTTGTGCTAAAGTCCTATACTCCAGCAAGACAGCATTCATTAATATGCTGGACAAAAGTTAAAGACCACTTAAAGTGTTAAATAATCGTTCATTGAGTCCAATGATTGTAGGAAGTCAGCCAGAGTTCCACAGCTTGTGATCATAATCACTAAAAGCTGATTCAACATTTTTCAGCTGACTTTTACTGTACATTCTATCAGCAAGTTGTAGTTGGATGACCTGAGTAATCTATCTTAAATAAATGTTTTATATCTCAAGTACTTTTACTTATAAATTACTGATAAACTTTTTATTAGTAACCTTCCATTTTCACATTTATCCCTCGTTGGTGGTTTGGCTGTATTGTGGTAAGCTATAAGCAAGCCTATATATTGACACACTGGTTTCTTTACTTAGGCCCAGAACTGTGTGGAGCTGATCTGGTTGATGTGATGTGCGGTCCTGGATCCAAGGGGCCCGGAGAGGATGCCTCTGTGGAGTATGTCTACTGTAGAGGTGCAATCACTGAGCTGCTCAAGTATGGACCAACAGACCTGCATGCTCTCAGCAATGGCCCAAACCCTCCTAAAATGCTCATCCTTGTCATTCCAGGTAGGATGGGTCAAGTTTCCACTTGGCCAAAACAAATGCTTTTATACAATATATTAAAAAAATAATAGATTTTAAAATAGATATAGATAAAACAGAAAAAATATATATTCTATTATATATTAGATTTAAAGTTGTTTCAATTTATATTAAATATGCAAATATGTATTTTAAAATATACAGTATACTGTATTCAAAATTGTATTTTAATATATTTTAAGATACAAATAAATATATTAAAATATGAAGAAATATGAATGTCTGTTTTCCTCTAAGTTAGTACATGCTAGTCAGGAACTTGACATATTCGATATTATTACCCGAACCTGGTGTGCATAAGTAAATTTTTACAAAAGAAACACTTGACCAGAGACAGACCCAATAAAATTAGAACTGAGTCCGACCCAAGACTTTTTCAACCAGGTATGACACAGACCAAAATCAGAGACGACAAATAAGAAACACTGTAAATTTTAAAAGTATGCTCATCTTCCTACCTTATTTGAAAATGAAATTCATTCTCTGATCCTTCTTTGTAACATCTACTTTTTTAACCCATATGTTGCCAGATAAGTCAAGTCAAGTCATCTTCATTTATATAGCGCTTTTCACAATACATATTGTTTTAAAGGAGCTAAAGTTGGTTTTTGATTTAATCACTTCCGTTGTAAAAATTGTTAATTATTACTTTAGGGGCCGCTTAAATTACACCTTTCCTACTGAAAACCGAATACCTTTAATGCATTCTTGCTGTTCATTTACGTGTTTAGTCTATAGGTTTGCGTGTTTGAGTGTGTATGTGCGCAAAAGCTTGGTCTTAATGGAAAAAACGTAATGGAAAAAAAAAACTGGTCCGCATAATACAGAAAAATGTGTTGTGTCCGTGGATCTATGCTAACTGGAATAATTTTGATAACGATGATAAGATAATGCAGTGTATACAATGTGTTTTTGTTAATTTGATTTAGGTGATTATTTTGACATCAACTGCATTTAGGCAGTCACAGTACATTGTTTTTCTGCTTGTGCAAGCAATTCCAAGTAGATAAACTGCTCATATGTTTTATGTTGCACCTAAAATGAAAAGGAAATTGATATTTACGTTAATATTAAGAAGTGATTTAAGTGACTCAAGTATTGCAGAGTGCAGTTTACCGGTATGCCGGAGGGGTTTGGTAATTTACACGTATTGCACGGATTAACAGAGAAAAAGGGAGATCATAGAATTATTGGTATGTATTTGTTTTAAATGATAAAATATTGTTTAACATCTGAAACGATTAATGGAAGTTGGCATATTTTAAGAGAATTTGGGTCTACTCTGGTCCATTTTCTAAAAGCATATTTATTTTAAATTACACGAGGCTACTAATATCAGACCCAACCCGTTGTCGAGGCACTCGTCAAAGTTTTGAACCCGAACATGCTCGGATCTCAGGTTGGACCTCTGGTTTTTGGATCCTGTGGACCTGTGAAGACCTCAATTTTAGAGTATCTCATTTTGGCATTGCTATGTACTCAGCCTGTTTTATGGTTTCTTTTTCTGTTGCTATATATATTGTTTTTGATAGTTACATTTTGAATGTCAGACAATGTTTGAATGAACATTAAGACTTTAGGTTTTGCTCAGCCTCAAAGCCAATGACTTCACTTCCATAATTAAGACCAAGTCTTGTCTTGAGGCAAAATGCATATCTTAAACCAAGCTGTGTTCAGTTTTGGTTGCCAAGGCATTTATAAACATTACCAATGTAACTTGTGTAGCAGTGATTGGTACACAGGTGGGTGAGTGCGTCACAGCTATCTGAAGCACTAAACATAACACAGTCCAACAGATGCAAGGGATATGAAGAAAAGTTCAGCACAGTCGGGAATCTACCTTTTTTACTCTTGGCCCTGGGTCAAGAGGAAAACCCCAGTGGAAAATGGCTATATGGGCCACCACTCTTTTCCTGACAGCAGCTTCTAGTGCGTTGACTTAATGGAAAAGCTGTGTAGCTCAGGAGCAGATGTTAGGCATTAAAAATATTATTCAGATTATTACACCAAGTCAGAAAGACTATGCTAGACCCAGCACTTTAGATGCAATTTTCTTATTTCTACTTTTTTAGTTGCTTAATTTCACCTTTCATTAGCTAGATTTACATATACTTTGGCTGAAGCTCTTTGAATTTCGAGAATTATAGAGATCATTCACCAGCAATGTAAATTCTGTCATCATTTACTGACCCTCATGCCGTTCCAAACCAGTATGACTTACTTTCTTCTGTGGAACACAAGAAGATATTTTGATGAATGTACTAATCTTCTTTTTCCTGAAGCAATGAATGAGACTGGAGCTTTCAAGCATAATAAAAGCATTTTATATCATCAAAACAGTGGTCCACACAACTCTTACAATATATTTTTCAAGTCTTCTGCATTCATTTCATATTAATTTGAACAATTTTCACTGAAAAGGGCCCCAGCACTCCTTGCCAATTTATGAGAGATGTAGCAACATCTTATTCATGAACAAATCATTCAGGCCATTTTTGCAAGTCGAATTGACCAATTAAAAAACTTAAAAGTACAATTTGTTCATCAATATGACTCAATCCTATTTTAATGAACTCTCATGGGCATTGTGTGCTAAGGACAGAAGCAAGGGCAAAAGATAATCATTGAATATTTTATAACTCAAATTTTAGTCTGTTCCTCAAACAAAGTTATCACATAATTTTAAAAGACTTCCCAGCTAATTTTGTTATAAGAACGTTCTCTAAATATTCAGTGTTGGTTCTGGGAACGTAAAAAACGTCCAGTTTTCTTGACGTTCCAGGAACGTTTTTATAAGGTATAATGTTCCTCAAACGTTCTTTCAACTTAACTTTGATCTCAAATTCAACATTGCAGGAACGTTGATTTGTAACATTCCATGAACATGAATTGTCCAGTTTCCTTAATGTTAGTAGAATGTTATTTAAAGGTTAGTATGATGTTCCTCAAACGTTCTTTCAATCATTCAAACACCTGCTGTGAACAAGCACTGAAAGAAAGAGAAATAAGAACACAAACTACAACTTTCTTCAGCCACAGCCGTAGATGAGCTGAAGATAAAAGGCATTCAATCTCTAAAGATCTGATTAAACAACTCCACAAACAGCATTACCAGCTTCACTTATTACTAACCAGACTGACTTTATTTCTGTCACACATCTACAGAAGTTTAGATGTTTCGTTTGAGGTGACCATCATGGAGGTTGGTGGTTGCTTTAGTTGAGCTCTTGACCCCTGACTATTGTAAAGTTGTTTCTTTATAAGTAGTCACATGTTTTCAGTAAACATTTTTGCACTGCTAAAGAAGTTCAACATGTCTGTTCTAATAACAGACAAATGACTGCATTAAAGTGGTTTAAACAGCTGCTTTTTAGTAGTTGTATTTACTTTTGGTCTTGAAGTGTTGTGCAAAGGAAATACACTCAAATGTAATAGAAAGAATTTTGAACACTGAACTGATTTATATTGGATTGTCCAAAATTTTGAAGTTAAAAATGAAATAACAATAAAAAAAAAATTAGCTGCATAGTTTATTCATGTCGCAATGCATGCTGGGAACCATGAATGTGTTTTGTATGCTGGCATGAAGCATGTCACCATTGTTGCGTTTCATACGCAGAATGTTGATGTCCATGAGTGTATGAATGAAACAAAACAATGTTTTAAACAAAATGCTAAAAATGACACTGTTGCAGATGATATTTTTCACATTGGTTGAGTTTGATACAGTATTTCAATTTCTTAAATTGCAATTACAGAAAAAAGCAATTGTTTAAACCATTTTAATGCAGTCATTTGTCTGTTATTAGAACAGACATGTTGAACTTCTTTATCAGTGCAGAAATGTTTACTGAAAACATGTGACTGCTTATAAAGAAACAACTTTAAAATAGTCAGGGGTCAAGAGCTCAACTAAAGTAACCACCAACCTCCATGATGGTGACCTCAAATGAAACATCTAAACTTCTTTTAATTCTCAATAAGAACTTCAGTAGATGTGTGACAGAAATAAAGTCAGTCTGGTTAGTAATAAGTGAAGCTGGTAATGCTGTTTGTGGAGTTGTTTAATCAGATCTTTAGAGATTGAATGTCTTTTATCTTCAGTTCATCTAAGGCTGTGGATGAAGAAAGTTGTAGTTTGTGCTCTTATTTCTCTTTCTTTCGGTGCTTGTTCATAGCAGGTGTTTGAATGAATGAAAGAATGTTTCAGGAACATCATACTAACCTTTAAATAACATTCTACTAACATTAAGAAAACTGGACATTTTCATGTTCTTGGAATGTTACAAATCAACGTTCCTACAATGTTAAATTTTTGATCAAAATTAAGTTGAAAGAACGTTTGAGGAACATTATACCTTATAAAAACGTTCCTGGAACATCAAGAAAACTGGACGTTTTTTAAGTTCCCAGAACCAACACTGAATATTTAGAGAACGTTCTTATAACAAAATTCTGTTAGCTGGGTTGGAATAAAATGGTATATGGACCTCTTCTATGATGATTTCCAGTCCCATTCATTGTAATGTCATGGAAAGAACAACCAGTAAAATAGTTCTAAATATCATCTTATGTGTTCCATGAAGAAAGTGATGACAGAGTTAGGGTTGAATCCATTTGTATAAAAAAAAAAAAAAAAACTTAACTTGAATAAAGTCAAAGTTATATAATTTTGACTTTTACTCATCTATTGAAGCCTCAGATCTGTCATCTCTCGTGATTATTGCAGTTATAGAACGTTTTCCGCAGATATAGCTGTTTATGCATGTTCATTACAAAGACAGCTTAGTTTTGCAGAAAGACATCATGTGTTCATGATTCATTGGATTACTGGATGGCTCACGCTCTTACACATGTTCACTATAGTTGTCCTCTCATACCAGTTTAGCTGTCAGTGAAGTGTCTCATGTTATGTCACCAGACGTAAGACTTATGACCCCTTCTCTCCCAATGCCTCTCTGTTTAACCATCTCCAGAAATAGAAAGGTTTCACTCATACTTTCACTCATCTAAAACAGTCTCTTTGTTCTCATTTTTATGATTTTACGATTTACAGTACACTAGTGTTCAAAAGTTAATGTTTTCGAAGTCTCTGTTTGATCAAAAATACAGAAAAACAGTAATATTTTGAAATAGTATTACAATTTAAAATAACTTTTATATTTTAATTTATTTTAAAATATAATTTTGTGTCACATAATCCTCCAAAAATCATTCTAATATGCTGATTTGCTGCTCAAGAAAACATTTCTTAATATTATGTTGAAAACAGTGCTGCTTAATATTATTTATTTGTTTTGTAAACTGAGATAAATTTTTTTCAGGATTCTTTGAAAAATAGAAACATCACAAGAATAGCATTTATTTGAAATAGAAATATTTTGTAACATTATAAATGTCTATACTGTCCCTTTTGATAAATTTAATGCATCCTTGATGAAAAAGTTTTCATTTCTTTTTTTCAAAGCAAACAAAAAAATCTTACTGACCACAAACTTTTAAATGGTAGTGTACATATAGCACTTTTTGAGTTCCTGACATAAACTATGGAAAAAAAGATAAACCCCAACTGCAGATGTCCTGGAGAGAGAGAGCACGGTCAAGCTGATGACCTTAAAGAAGGCAGCTTTCCACCGGGCTCTGAATGTCACTGAGCATTGTGCTCAATAGACTCTTTATGGGAAATGGGGAGCCCATACGCCGGCACTGTTATTGTAGAACCTGTGCCCTTTTCTCCAGAGATAACGGCAATAATCTGCGGTCTGGCCAGAGGCTCCCTTGGCTCTTATATCTGCCAGGGCCGGCACAGGTGCTGCTGTTTTAATGGACTCGGACGGTGTTGTATTATTGAGACAAGCACACCGACTGAGCAAAGTAAAGGATATAAACACAAACCATATTTTATTTGACAAAGGTAGATTGTTAACACTATATAGTCTTATTACACTAGCTTAGTGTAAATTATTCAAAATGTAACCTTTTTCTTGCATGGTATAACCAAGCAATCTACTTATCATACTTCCCTAAAATAATTTTTTGAAAGATCTCAATTTTTTCATGATTTTCGGTCTGTAATAGTTGTCTGTTGTAAGTCGTATTGTTTAAAATGCCAATTGTTTAATGTCTTTTTCATATTACTGAGGTAGATGTCTCCTAAAAAGTTCAATCGAGTCCCGTTAGAGACAGGCACATTGACATTTGTGTGTGATGTAAATGCCAAATCACCTCAGTTCACATAGCACACTAACCGTGTTAACTGACTAAACCACTGGATGGCAGCAGGTTTGCTGTGTTTTTGCTGATTTTGTATGTCCCCTACCGAGCATCAAGTGTCTCATGATGTTTCCTATTTTTAAAGCTTTACAATTAACTTGGTATAGTACAGCACTGAAAATAGTCATTTAACATGTTAAATGGTTTAGCAGTCTAGTTCAGCAATTATTTATGATGTTTACTGTCTACTTGAAATCTTTCTTTAAGAGAGCTTTTAGACCAATTTCTAAAGGATCTTTAAATGTTATCTACATTTTATTTAGTTTATCTATATCAAAGTGTTTTTATCTCAATTTTCCACTATCTAAAGAAAATTGTCGCATTTTCAACTCAAGTGCAACAGACTTAATGGTGATCTTGTCTAATCTTAATGAAGTTGGAATGATGTAAAAAATGCAAGAAAGGGTATTTTATACAGTATATTATGTTGTAAAAGAAAATAGTTAAGCCCTTTATCATTTTAAAAGAAGAAAAATGAATTATGATGAGTCCTATTTAAAGCACAGAGATGTTCAGTGGGTCAGGGATAGCTATCCAGATGGTTTTGATTTATAGGAACCTGCTGTGCAAAGCACTCTGCTTGTCCCTCCAGCTGCATTCAATAGCCCACAGTATTACATTGTTTGATAATTCATAATAATCTTACAAAGATTCCTCTTTCCTTTTTCATCTTTAGACAGTGTGCTGGTTTCCACTTGAGGTTGAGGCACATTGTGTTCACTTTAATCAGTGTGGACTATTCTAACTTATTTTACTAATAACATGGTCTTTTTTTATCACCAAATGTTTCCAAGGGGATTCCCTCTCTTTTTTGACATGGAAACTAATATTTATGTCAGTTTTCATGGCTCATGCAAGGAACAACCCCACTCCAGCCAACTTTGCTGTCCACCTTGCAACTATATAAAATTATGTGGATGTTCTGCAATTATGATTCTCTTGCTAGCATTTGCTGAGCAGGTGGATCAGGAGTTACGATGGGCTTGCCAAGAGAGGTTATTATTTTTGCTTTTTCATGCATTTCTTGGATTTCAGGCATAATTCTTTTAGGAATGTTACCCGGAGGTTGTATTTGATTGCTGGTCCAGCACTGACCTTTTACCTCCCCTCTAGTTTCGAGAGTCCTTTAACTCTATGGCAAAAGCCCACATTGCAACTTTTTGTGGGCATGAACAACCCACTTAGACAGGATGAGATTGTAGGGCTGACATGTAAAATGATCAACAGTTTGTATAATTTTTATGTGTTTTTTTTTGGCTGGTTTATCAAAATAGAATACCACAATATTAGACCTGTGTGAAAATTATTTAAATATCATATTATTTTTGATTACAGAATCAAATAACTGCAGTTTCATGCTCACCAAGACTGCATTTATTTGATCAAAATACAGTAATATTGTAAAATATTATTTCATTTCAAGACAACTGTTTTCTATTTTAAGATATTTTAAAATGTAATTTAAATTTATCACTGTGGTGTCAAAGCTGAATTTTTATCATCATTACTCCAGTCTGTAATGCTGCTTAATATTTTTGTGGAAAACATGATTATATATTTTTTGTAATATTATAAATTGTCTTTACTGTCACTTTTGATCAATTTATTTTATTTTAATGCATCCTTGGTGAATAAAAGTATTAATTTATTTAAAAAATTGATCCCCCAGATCCCCAAACTTTTGAACCATAGTTTTTATTTTCCATTTATAACAGAATTTCCTCTGACTTTTCACATGAAAGATGGTTTGTTTTTCAAGTGTAGCATCAGATGTTGCACTAAATAACCTTACAGTCTCTGCACAAGTGCTGGTAAATTATCTTTATTATAAGCTTCAGTGAGTTTTTTTTTTTTTACTGTTTTACTTGTTTGTTTGAAAAGTGTATTGTTCTTAACCTACAAAAATACATTAAGGTGCATTTACCAAATGAGTTTAAACTGACTTTTATATTAAAAATACCTGTTGCTGTATTCTCTATTGATTCCTTAAAAATTGTTCTTCATCCATCTAAGCTTTTCCACCTCCTGAGGTTGACAACTCCCCTACTGCCTTTTATCCTGGATTACAATACCTCTTGAATAGATTGAAACAACCCTCGGAGGGCAATCTGTTAGGAGATCTGGCTATAGTCACCCTTGTGTCTGCATGTTTGCCAGAGTCAATAAGCATTTTCACTTGTTCCTCTCCCTCTGCAGACTGGATCAGCTTTATGGCATGTTGAACCTAATAAGTTAAAGACAACTTCACACACTGTCTGCATGAACGAATTCCAGCACTTGCTAATTCCTTCCTTACGGCAGGTCACTTTAACCTGTTTGACTTGATTCCTGTTTTTGCCTGCACTTTAATGCTGCTAAATGGTGGTATCTATTGATAGACATTTTCTATGAAAGATGTAAGTCTAAAATGTTCAGTTTAATTCAGGATTATTATAGTTACAACTAAAACTAAAACAAAAAAAATACTTGTAATAAAATAAACTTTAACTTATAAAATAAAGTATTAACAAATATTTAGTTTTATGTGCTAAAATAACTAAAACTGAAATAAAAATTAATAAAAAAGTATTTAGACAATTAAAAAAACAAAAACTAATAATAAACATGATAAAAACAGACAACAACACTGGTAAAACTAATTAAATTAAAATGATTAAAAATATTAATTAAAAAATAATAAAAAATATTTGTAATCTATAATTGTTTCTCAATGATAAAACAACACTGGTTTGGAACATTCACAGACTACACCAGAAGGAGACTCTTTATTTGAGTGACAAATTTAACTCGATATTTAATTTTTTGATATCCACTAGGGTGCTACATCACTGCTGGGGTTTATGCATTGATTTAGTGACTTCCTTCTTGTGTAATTGTGAATCAGTGTGGTTGGTAAGCAAGCAGGACGGTGTGTGTGTGTCAGAGGGAGAGACAAAGTGAGAATGTATCCTGCACCTGCAAGGCTACGTCAGTGGTGTGGTAGTCCAGGCAGCCTTGGGGTCAGAGACAGCAGGCAGGGTATCTGTTTAATGTCCTGGTGAGCAGCCCTGAATTTATGAACTTGGGGAGAGGGGGAAATGATAACGTGTGGGAGAGGAGAGGATAGCTCATGCTTCTGTCGTCTTTTTCTGGTAGGAATCCCTCCTTTGCATTCTTTCTCCCCATACAGAGGCAAAGCTTTTAGTTTGGCCTCCCTATTAGTTCTGTGATGTCTATACAGAGAGGCTGTCATATAGTTTTAACACAAGGACGGAACAGACACAGTTACAAAGGGGAGGAGACCTGCTTCCTTGGTGTAATAAACACACAAATAAGAGATCATTAGTAGGTATGTTCAGTGTCTCATTTTAATGTATTCAACTAACACCATGTCCTAACCTGGGGCCAGTTCCATAAACATAGCCATTATGTTAAGACTGTTTCTTAAGTACTACTTGTATGATCAACTAGCAGTTAGTCAAGGGGCATCCTTAGTCAGTTAGTGAGGGGCAACCAAGGGTCTTACTTTTTAGCATCAAATTAGACCAATCTATGTTTTTATGTAACTGGTTTAAAACAGTTGTGAACAGTCTTAAAGAAAAAAATGTGATGACTAACTTGTAAGACTAATCTTAGCAGTTTATGTAACCGGCCCCTGGTGTGATGCAAAAATGTTAAAAGATTAGTTTGAGTTCACCCAAAAATTTGTATTCTGTCACTATTTACTCATCATGAATTTCTTCTGCATGTGAAACAAAAAGGGAGTTGTTTATAGTGGAGTTTCCAAGCTGCTCTTTTCCGTATAATGAAAGTGAATGGACCATGGCTGTCAAGCAAGATTTTCAGTGAATAATCAAAATGTTGGTCTGGTACTCATAGTGCCTTTTTTGTAGGGATGCATGATTTATTAGTATTGGTTATCAGCAAGGAGTTTTTTGTTTATTTACTGGAATTAGTCGATACCAGATTTTTAATAGTGCATCTCATTTCCCTATTTTTTACATTTAGTTTACCCTCCTTCTCATTCTTTCAAGTTAATCTTTAATAACACAATTTTTAATAACACTGTTAAATGTGATCTTTAGCAAGTGTCTTAACAATTTCAGAAAAAAAAAAAAACTTTACAATGTCCAGAAATCAATTTCAATAGTACATTCAGTTGAATTGACATAGAAGTCATGTTTAACGTGATAGTTTCATTCTTACATCTACTATAATACAATGTGTTAGTCCCGAGATTCTTCATGTTAGTGAATAAATACATAGATTCACACAGAGTACATAGATTCACACAGAGTACACATCTTCCTTAATGGTCTAGTGGTAGAACTTTTGTTAAGCGTGTCAGAGAGGTTCTGGGTTCTAATCCGCCCTTGTATAGTTGTTGATTTTTTTTTTCATTTAAAACCAAAGTTGTTCATCAGTGAACATATATCGAAAGCATGCATTTTGTTTCATGATTTCAACGGAACGAATAGGGAGTGTCCGCAACAGCGTTAAACGATTGAAGCGCTCGTCTGTGTGAAGACTGCATGAGCTAAACACCAAGAGAATACTGTTGCGCTGAATGTGCTGTTTCAAAAACAGCACATTCCAGCGCCAGATTGCTTCTTATTTAACACAAATGAACAAATTGATAATCAAATGGAAATGTTTCTTTTGTATTTGGTACATCCGTGCTACGAGATGTTTCAAAAAGTGGTAGGGACAATATCGACCCTGGCAAAAAGTGGTGGGGACAAATTACACCTATGATGGTGAGCATCATTAATATTTAAATTTCAGTCTGTTCCTTACACAAACTGAATCAGCTGCTTCAGAAGGAATATTTTACAAATGTTATGATATTTTTATGTGCTTTTTCATTGTTTGTTGAGCTTTAAAGCTCCTGGTCCCCATCCACTTTCATTGTATAGAAGAAAGCCATCTGGGTTTAGATCGACATAAGGCCGGATAAATGATTTCTGTTTCTGTCCTTAACAGCTGCGTCATGTCAAGAGACAAGACATTTTGTTGGTTGCTTGGTTTCTCTGTCTGTCACATTAAGCTGAGTAATCCTGCCCACAGTGAAATTTTATTGGTCTGCAATTGAGTAGTTAAATTCAACATCAAATATCTTCTGATTGGCTGTTGGTTTATTGATTTCAGTTTTGTGCAGCATTTTCACCTTCAGCATGAACAGAACCATTGGAAAGTGGTGTAATTATCAGCTAGATCAAGGGTAGAGCAATGTTTAAAGCTGTAGAGCACTTGTCTCCTCTTCCACCTCCCCTGCCCCTATAGATGAAATCTATCCGTGGGCCCATGTGTGACAGTGCATTCTTTGATTCCATCTGCCTTTATAGAGCGAGAGAGCCTGTGACTTTATTGTGGTGACTGGTTGGGAAAAACCTGCCATTTCTAATAACACTGGCTTGAAGCAGTTCGGACTTTGAGCATGTCAAGTCCCATCTGAAAGAGATTTGGGAATGCTCAGCATGAATAAAAACATACAAATGGATTTAATCAGTTTGAAAAGAGCTCGGAAGGGCTGCTGTTGGCCCTCGTCGCTCATATCTGTGCAGCGTATCTCAGCGTACACTGCTCCTGCTGTGAGGACTGGGGCAGTGGAGAGCTTTGCTTCACCAGCCCTGCTTTAACTCTATAAAGCCTACTGTATCATATTTGATACATGAATTTCTAAAGACTCAAAGTTATCAACATGATCAAAACTTTGCCGAAAAATCTGTTGCACATTGCATCTACTACATGGCTTCTGCCCTCTGATTGATAGTTCATACTTTTTAACAAGTAACAATCCTTCTTTAGGTCGTGGTACACATCTTTTATTTTATAGAACAATTAACTGTTATATTTTTGTTGTTATTATTATTTCAAGATGAACATTTACTGCACCAATACAACTTGTTTACTTGATTATCTATACATAAAAAAAAAAAACCCCCGTTAATGTCTAATATGATATAACAGGCTTAAGGTTTTGAAGAATGTTTATTTATATCTCTTAATCATCATTATGTTAAATTATATTACATTGCATTATATGTTTTGCACAAACACAATTAATACTACTTTGATTATAAAAGTAAGCATTTAAATATCATCTTATGCATATAAATTCATATAAATAACAGAATAAATGGAAGTAAATAAAAAAACAACATCTGCACCAAATTGCATATTTTTACTCCGTTTGGGCTTCTGGATAAAATTGAGGTGGTTTTTCCTCCTCGGGTGTGAGCTCTATCAGCCTTAGTATAGTATGAGCTTGATGTATCAAATATGATAAAAAACATAAAACACATGGAATTTTGTACACTCAAAACACATGCAATTTATATAACGTGTTAAACACGCACAAACAAAGATGAATCAAAAATAGTTATTAAACAAAAAACACTAGAAGATAGATATAGCAGTAACACATTCACATAAACAATATTGAACATGGAACAGACTGAACTAAAGGCTTAAATACACAAGGGGACAATCAACGGAATACAGAACTGGTGCAGAACTAATTAACAAACATGGAAACAAACAAGGAACTAGAACTCAGACAAACAGGCACAGGGAAAACCAAACTAAAACAATGAACTGACAGAATTAAACACTAACTGTAACATTAGCCCCGCCCCCCATCCCCTGAAGGCGCAAACTGATGAAAGTCCAACTGAGGAGGGAGGGAGGGGGCTTTGGAGGAAGACAAGGGATTAGAGAAGGACAGGGAACAGGAAATGCCAGGAGGAGAAACCAGGGCGGAGAAGATAGAGTGGGGAGCCAGGGAGGAGAGTTGAGCAGGAAAAGCCAGGCGGGGACCCAGACCACAGCCTGGATGAAGCCCTACAGTGGAGTCGAAGGAGAGAGGAGCCATGGTGGCAACTTGGCCGGCAGACCCAGGGGGGCGACAGATGGAGATGGAGCTAATGAAAGTGGAGACAAAGAGCCAAATAGACAACGAAACACAGATGGATCTGGAGACAAGGACGGAGCCGCAGCTACAAGCATCCGAGGTGGAGCCAGGGTGCCAGAGGACTGAGGAGGAGCTGGTGGGACTGAGGACCAAGGCAGAGCCGGAAGGAAGGCGGAGCCCAACAGAGCTGAAGGAGTGGAGGGACGAAGCTGAAGACCCGGAAGTCCATGGCACAGGCAGAGCAACTGACCAGGGGATGACCGAGGGAGCCCAGTGGAGCTGTAAGGACGATGGCCCAAGTGGATTGGAGAAGGACAGGGAACAGGAAATGCCGGGAGGAGAAATCAAGGTGGAGTGACGGGCTCAGTGGCTGGAGGCGGAGCCAGGGGATTCTCTTAACAAGGCAAGAGCTGGAGACCGGAAGACCCATAGCAGATCCACACAGCAGAGTGAAGTCAGGAGGAGCCGAGGGACTAAAGGGAACCAGCGGAGGCGGGGCTGAGGAACTGGCTGTAATGGGCAGAGGAGTTGGGAGAGGAAGGCTGGGCAGGACCCTGGGAGACACAGGAGACCTGGAGCTGGATGGGATCAGTGGAGTCACAGGAGACTTGGAGCTGTGTGGGACCAGTAGAGACACAGGATACTTGGAGCTGGGTGGGACCAGCGGGGATGGGAGACAGGGAAAAATTCCATAGTGTGTGAGGCATGCCAGATCTAAGAAGTCCTTGGTGTGGTCCTCTAGATTTTGCTCCTTCTGTTCTAGGCAAGTCCAAAACCAAAAAAACAGGGGGAAAAACGCAGCAACAAATCAAATCCGAGGTCCGGGATTCTGCAAACTGTTAGACATACGTGAACAAAGATGAATAAAAAATGCTTATTTATTAAACAAAGAGAAAACACTAGGAGATCGATTATAGCAATAACACATTCACATAAGAAATACCAAACATGGAACAGAGCAATCTACAGAAAACAGAACAGGTGTAGAGCTGATTAAAAACCATGGAAACAAACAAGGAACTAGAACTGGTTGGTATCAAAGTACATTGTGTTTTGCATGTTAATATAAATTAGTAAAAGTTTTGTCCATTTACATTACTCGCAATAGTCCCAAAATTTGTTTATCTCCAGTAATGGGGGATTCTTTAACACTTAGCCATCGTGTGAAAATTCAAACATTATTATTATTCAGACATTAGTGTGATGTGTTTTTGTGTCTCACCTCAGAGACACAAAACATTATGGTAAATGAATCCGCCTGTGAGGCTGCGGCCTGTCGATACTCTTTTGAGCGAGAGAGTGAATTCCCTGTGACCACACAGTGTGCCCATTGTTCTACACTAGAGGCAGCTGGGTATCAGAAATGCCATTTATCTCCTTATCTCCCTTCACTCGCAGTTAACCTCATCTGTGAAGACCAGCAGAGCTACGTCAGCAACCCTGGAACAGAACCCTGCTCTTGTCTAAACCAGGATTTTAGAAAACTGTTCTAAAATGTACCATGGAGAAAGAAGCACTAGAGCTTTTGTTAGCTCTACAACATTTTGAAGTTTATGTTGGCTCCAATTCTCAACCCGTTGATGTATTCACTGATCATAATCCACTTTCTGCAGCGTACGTGTAACAAAAACCAGAGACTTATGCGTTGGGCACTCATTTTGTCAGAGCTTTAATTTCCAAATTAAGTACAAGAAAGGTGTTGACTGTTGACAATGTTATTGCAGACTCTTTGTCCAGATGTAATTTGTAAACTTGTAACCATGTTTACTCTTGAGTGTGTGTGTGTGTGTGTGTGCGTGCGTTTTTGTGACATATCAAGACACAAATGTGTATAATGACATGGGTATGACATAGGTATTACAAAAAGAGGTGACTTATGAGGACATTACCCAATGTCCCCAGTTTTCAAAAGGCTTATAAATCATGCAGAATGAGTTTTTGTGAGAAAGTAAAAGTGTGCACAGTTTCCTGTGATGGTTAGGTTTAGGGGTAGGGGTAGTGTAGGGGATAGAAAATACAGTTTGTACAGTATAAAAACCATTGCGCCTATGGAATGTCCCCACAATTCACAAAAACGAACGTGGGTGTGTTTGTGTGTGTGTGTGTGTGTGTGTGTCTGTCTAGGAACATCATCCTGATTGTTTCCTGCAGGCTGATTGATGCTATGTCCTGATTGGTGCACAGTACTTTAAAAAGCATGTCATCACTTCCTCTAGACAGAGATCTTTTGTTTGAGCAGAGTGTTTGGTTGGATAGTGCAGAATCTGTGTGTTAAGAGAGTGTTTGAATGTGTTAAGAGTATTAGAGACTGTGAGTATTGTTTGATTGTTTGGTTGAATTGAAATTGTTTGTACTTGAGGAACTTTGTGATATTTGACCCATTTGCCTGTTTTGACGCTGAGTTTGGATTGCCCTTTCAATTTTTGTTTGCCCGGTTATATATATTGTAAATGCTGATTATTTGGTAAAGTAGGGAGTCTGATGCCATTTTTGTTTATTGTAAACTGTTTGATCTTTGTTTTTGGTAAGGGAGTTATGTTTGTATATTATATTTTTCTTTTCTTTTGGGTTAGGGTTTAGGAAAGAGGTTTAAAACAAGGAAGTTTTGTTTATTATTTTGGCCCAGTCAGCTCCTGAATCATAAGTCCCAAATTTCCATAAATTAATCATTGTTCAATTTCATGACATTTCTTTCATGTTGCACCTAGACGGGGCATAACACAGTTGTTTAGACTGAACTTTTTTTTTCTTTTTTTCAGGAGGACAGCAGGGCCACAAATAAAAAATGTATTCATATTTATATTATAATACAATAATGAATACATTGTCTCACCATCCTTATATTGAAGTGAGAAATATAAATATTTGTCTAAATTATGTTTTTACCTTTCCTCAGGTAACCCAGGTGTGGTGGGCTTCTACAAGACATACATGTGGACATTGTATCAGACATTCCTCCGGAGATATCCAGTGTGGGCTATGAGCCATGCTGGACATTGTATGCCTCCAGAAACCTTCGATATGATTGAAGGTGGGACATCTCCCTCTTTTCATACACTACATATCCAAAAGTGGACACCACTTTCTAATTATCTAGATTTGGCTATTTCAGCTATAACATTACTGACAGGAGCATAAAATCAAGTGTATAGTCCTTCTGAAAGTGTAAAAGTGATAGTGCATGACCTACAGTGAGGCAAAAGGAGTACAGTCATGCAATTAGTTGACATACCGTATATTCCAATACTGTCATTTAAAAGGTTGACTCAGATGAGTGCCAGCCTTTTCAAATGTGGACTATATTACAAATATCTGTGTGCAGATGGTCAAAATTATGTTTTTTCTTCTCATGAGCTAACATTTAAGCCTGTATAAACTTGTTTACATAAATGTCATTGTGAAAATGTGCCGAGTGACATCATAGATCATCTGTAGAAACCACTGTCTGTTTGCTCTCCTCTGACTCATGTGATATCATCACCACTGTTATGAGTCAGTAGATGGCAGCAGATAATTAAGTGACTTCAGTTATTCAGAAGAAGAATTATTTATCATCCTTTGCTTACCCCGCAACCTTTTGAAGACACTTTTTTAGATCTTTGCTTACCCCGCAACCTTTTGAAGACACTTTTTTAGATGGTTTTGCCCTTTATTGCCTGTTATTATTATTAATAATAAATTATTATTATTATTATTTTAGTCANATAATGTATCTTATTAAAATATATATATATGAGCAATATCACACGAGTAGCCGTGCGATATGGCTGTATATCAGCACTGCTGTGATTCGTCCGTAGGCACGAGGCCGCAGGCCGAGTGCCGTAGGTAATCACAGCNTGTTTATTTTTCTCACAAAATTTCAATGATGCTTCAGGTCTTTGTGTCAATGTTTTATTTTATTTTTATGTTTTCTGGTTTATATTTACACAGCCTTGGATATCTCTAAAACTCAACTGAATTTGTTTTAAATTATTAAACAGAATGTTATGGTACCTTGGAAGCCACTCTGAAACCAGTTTACTTTGGAGTTACTGTACCTTCATGCACAAACACTGTCTGTAAAGTCACTGACTGACAATTATAGGCACAGCCGTACTCTTAAAGACTGTTCTGACTGATATGCTGGTTTGTAGTGTCTGTCAAAGTACGGGATGCTCCTCCCGGAATCTTTTCACAGAGCACACAGTAAGGTGGAATGCATTCGGGACTGACGAACAAGCCAAGTTGTGTCTCCCTCCTCTGCCTGAACCAGTATATGACAGTCCGGCATGTTCATCCATAAAGCAGTATGGACGTTTTTATTGAGCTTGGTACGTGGGAAAGACATTACCATGCCCTCACCTGTAATAAGACAAACCACATGCAGATGGCTGGGATCTCCAAAAACAGCACTTCTACTGGCTTGCTTGATGGATAGGAAAGTCTAGGTGAACACTGGTCACGTTAGCTTTCCGGATAAACAAGCTGTAGGGATCTAGTATGTTTTATTGTGGTCTGTTTGCCACCTGATCAGCAGAGATTACCTTAATCAAATCAGTAGGTCTGCCAGAAAAATCTTCCTGAAGAGCATCTGAAATTTTCAGCAATCTGAAATGATCTCGTAGCTCATCCAGTATAGATTAATACTGTTACAATCTTAAGTATCAAACAATTGCTTTTTATTGTGAACACATGGAATACTTTTATCGGAATTATAGTCTTAAAGTATTCAGTGACAGACAGCTGATCTCTGGCTCACACAAAAGACGATGACATCCATTGCTGTTCATATCATGTCGTGCAATCACAAGCTGGATGATTAAAAGTCAAAACTCAGCAATGGATTCAAATGTGCCAAGAGATGACAAGCGGCAGGCGTTTGCCAAGGCAGCACAGATGAAAGCAGGGACACAATTAAAAGTTAAATTTCATTTCCCCAGTCTTGCTATTTGAGTGACATTCTTGATTACCATCAATGGCTGTTTTAAGCGGGGCGGTATCAAATATACTGGGCTTTTCTTTCCACGGCACATTGTCTTGTTCATCTCAATGATCCATCCCTCATCATGTTCTGCCATTTGGTTCACAGATGCCCCTGTCTGAGAAAATAGCTGCTTGTGTTGCTCTTCATTGGTGAGGATGTAGTATATCAGACTGTAATCAACTAAAAACTGCCAAAAAGTTTTTTTTGTCTGTTTTGTTTATTTAATCATGCAGGCACTTGCAGACCTTTTTTTTTCTTCTTTTTTTATGTTAGATTAAACTGTTTTAGTGATTTATAGTTTGGATTTTCCTGTGTTTCCTTCAGTAAATACTTAGATACTTACAGGCTGAAACAGCAATGTTGACAAATGGCATGGGTTGAGGGTGAAAGTATCTGTTTTGCCACCCAATGACAGATAGGGGTATGTTCAAGAAACCAATGTTAATTATTTTACTGTTCTGTTTATGGACAGTACTGGCTAAATATTTTAATTAATTAATATGCATTTTAATCAGGGTTAATATTGTTTACTAAAAACAATTTTTTGTCAATTTCAATAAAGCTGAAAATTAAAATAAACTATAAATATTAAATGCGAAACTTAAACTTGTCAAAAATTTGAAATGTTGCCTTGGCAAGTAACTTAAATAAGTTGAAGCACTAAATTACTAACTGGAAATAAAAAAAAACAATCTAAAACTGAAAAGATAAATACATTAAACCTAAATAGTTAATAAAAATTAAGAAAACTAATTATATTAAAGTAAAAATGAAAGCTATAAAAATAAAAGATCATTCGAAATATTAATAAAAACTGTAATAGTATATGAATAATACTAAAATAACATTGTTTGAATAAAAAAAGTTAAATAAATGTACATCATTAAATTACATCGATATATGCCATTTAAACCATTTGAAAACATTGTGATATTTTTATTATTCACTATTATCATGTTACATTTTTTTTTAAACTAGCTGATTGTAGAATTGTTGGTCTTCTACTTGATGTTTTCCTTAAAACCGTGGCGTCACTGACTTGGGTGTCAGATCTGGTTTGCGGTTTCTTCTTTAGATGACCCTTCAAACAACTTAAGGTTTTCAAATCCAACTTCCTCCTCCAGAAGTCACTGGTGACTTTCCTTGTGAATACTGCCCATTGATTTAATGCTGTTCAAAGAGCACTTGGTCAGCCAGCGGTCAGCAGCAGGCACAGCCATTCGAACCCACAGAAACCTCATTTCGTCCAGTCCAGCACAGCCATGGAGAGACTTAGAGTTCATTGATGAGATCTTAAACTCCCACCGCCAAACACTTCAGTCCCTTTGGCAATATAGGGCTGGACTTATTTAATGGCATATATTAAGTAATATTACATCCTTGTGTCTTGGAAACATAAACAAAAGCAGGGGAAACGGTAGTGGGGTAAACATGCCAAATCTCTGTGGAGGAACTGTTCCTGTGGTTGGCGATTTGTGATTGATGCCTTTTGATTACAGTAAAAATATCTGTTAATGCAAACACAGGGAACATTTTGGACTCTGCCAATGTCAATAATCCTGCCCTGGGTCAAGCCGTCCTCCAGACCTACACATCTCATTCATTTTGTCAGAGCGTATTAAGAGAGCTACTACTCAAAATCGACTTTCTCTTCTCTGATATGACTAAATTACCCTCTATTTATGCTCAGGCTGTTAAAGTAGGCATAAAATAGGAATTTCCCTCGTTCTTGTAAGATTGCCTGGGGTAAAGTAAAAGGGAAATAGATTGTTCTAAGCGGTTTGGTTGATGTGACCCTTTGTGACCAGTTGTAGTCAGGTTAGGTTTCATGTTTGTCTTGCTGATTGGAGGCATAGGCATTGGTGGGAAATAAATTGTCCCTTTTTAAACATTGCATTAAAAACAAAAGTTATCTAATACCTCTTTGTAATGGTTGTAACCATTAGTTGTTTTTCATTTTCTATGTTAAACATGGCCTTTTACATTAGCTGCTTTTTGGTTGTCTTTGGCCTTAGAGACTGATGTAGATCTTACACTCTTAAGCGTACATGCAAACAACATTCTCCTGTGTTTCATATACTGGCTATTTTTTTTTTTTAAGATCCACTGATCATACTTACAACAGCAAAAGGACAAGCCCTCGGTATCAACCCATTTTAATCAGTTACACCACTCTGTTGTGGTTCCTTTTGACATAAATATTCAGTAACCTGATCCCAGGATGAAACATGCACCACACATTTATTGTACATTTTTGAGAGGGGATATAATCATTTAACAGCCTGTTCCCTATACATCGCTTGCTCTTGCCAACAGTTCATTATTTTTATTTTTTTGAGGAATTTGTGTTTGCCATATGTTGCATAAATGCTTTTTGGATCCATTACAGATTGTTTTAATTTTGTTCCTGTTCCATATCCAGAAGGATATCCAAACTATAGTTTCTCTATGCATGTTATTGGTCTTATTATGCACAATTCAACAGTGCACATTATCTTAAATAAAATCAAAGTGTTACAATTAGACATAGTTATTTAGTTATATGCTACTTTTGTAGGTACAGTAAATCTGCATTTCTGAAAAATAATGGTTAATGTTAATATAACTATGATCTTACGATTACAATTCTAATTATAACCATCTTTCCAACAGTTCAAAATTGCTTTAATGTAGGTGAATTTAGGTAGGTTGTTGTAGCTGGATGTAGGTTTTGTATATTTAACATGTAGGATAGTCTTAAATGTTCATGAGGTAATCCTGAGAGGCCACTCATTGTGTGAACTGGTCTCATTGGTGTTTGGGCTCTGAGCTCATATAGTGCCCTTCTGTGCTGGTAGATAAACATGTAGGGCCCCTTTGTAGGCAAACTTCAGTGGGAACCTTTGGAAAAAAAATCAAGATCAGATTTGGAAAATGGGAAATGAGGGGTAAGGAGTGGTTGGGGAGAGCTAAATGTGCGTGCATGCACAGGTCACTGACTTCACGGCTCGGTGTCTGATCTCTCGCTTGTATTCATGAATGAAAATAGCCCTGGATTGAGAGCCTGTCAGTACTTAAAAAAAAATATTATTGGTTAAATAGTTTTTCCTAAAATTATGTGTATGCTGTAGAGTTGGTCCCCTTTAAGGTCCTACTCAGTATCCTAAAACAAAACAAAACAAAAAAACGGTAAAAACAGTAATAATATGAAGTATTTAAAATAACTGTTTTCTATTTTAATATATTTTAAAATGTAATTTATTCCTGTGTTGCAAAGCTGAATTTCTTCAGTGTCTTCAGTGTCTAATGATCCTTCAGAAATTATTCAAATGCACTGATTTGGTGCTCAAGAAACACTTCTTATTATTATCAATGCTGAAAACAGCTGTGCTGCTTAATATTTTTGTGGAAACTGTAATGCATCCTTTTCCAAGATTCTTTGATGAATAGAAAATTCAAAAGAACAATGTTTATTTGAAATAGAAATCTTTTGTAACATTATAAGTGTCTTTACTGATCAATTGATTAATGTGCCCTTGCTGAGTAAAATGATTAAAATCTTATCTTTTTTTTAATGTTATCTTATCTTGACTCCAAACTTTTGAATGGTAGTGCATAACATCAACATTTTAGGCTAAACAGCATCTGTCAGAAAGAATGCTAGATAAAACAGATTCAAACAGTGGTTTGTGAAATCATCATAACTCATAATATGTCAAGTGATTTGTTTGGTTTGGTGAACCTTTCTCATGTCAAAAATATATCCATATTTATGTTTATAAATTGTTATATCTTATTTATAGCCACAGAATCCATAATCAAGTCATATTTTCTCTTTTACATCACACGCCATGTGACCTTGATATGTTGATGTTTGGCAGTGAATTTGGCCTAGCAATTTTCCATCAAACCCAAAACCCAGCTTTAAACCATAATGTATATGGCACACAGAGTTTTGAATCTTGCATTTTGTCTCAAGCCCCTCTTAATGTGTGTCTTTTTTTCACCCTGTCTTATCTTATCATTCTTGTACATCCACTGGTATTTTATGCAATGAAAATGATTTAACGTTTTGAACTTTTTGAATGTGTTTCATTGGTTCCTCCTCTCTTCGGCTTCCTTTTTATCTCTCCTCCATGTTTCTGTACCTTAAGGTCATATGCACTCCTTTTGGTCTTAGTGGTCCCCCTCCTGCTACTCCAGCCCTCCCACCCCCTTCTGTTTTTTTGAACTCCATTTTTATCTTCTATAAAGATGTGAAGGTCGGTGAAGGTAGCAGATCTCTTTTACTCTATTGAACACTTCATAAAAGCAATGAAAAAAAATTTATATTCTTGCAAAAAATATAATTAATTTCTAAAATCAAACACTTTTATATTTTAATGATAATAATAATAATAATATTTGGGGTTGTCATTTTTTTCAATATGTTGCCTGTAGAGCAATTTATAAAAATTTGTTGATTTGTCTTTCAACAAGAGTCCAATCCGAGGTAATCTAAGAGACCCTTAGGATTTGTTATTCCAGCACTTCTCATCATAAAACAAGTCTAAGTAATTAGCCATGTGCAACTACGTCAGTTGAGATATCTTTATTATTTTAGAAAGAGGAGAAGATGCAGTGTGCTCCAGAAACCATATATTGTGAGATGTCTCATGAAGGAGCACTTTGTCTATTTATGTCTTGAAGCTAATTTGAGTTATTTCTCTCTCCCCTCTGGTACTCCTCTCTCCCCTTGTCTCATCATTAACAGTTCTGCTCTCATAACTCATCACAGTGATAAATGGCTCAGCCTCACCCCACCTCAGTCCAGCTTCTTCTCTCTTCTTCTGCCATTCTTTTGTTTCTGCGCAGTCCATTCTCTTTCTAATTCTTGCCCTTTCTCAGGTTCATACTGGTGAATTCAGCACCTGTAGGAAGATATTAATATCAAAGCCCGCCAAGCATTATCAGGATCTCCAGTTACTACGATTGTTCAATAGAGTGTAATTTTACTCCTTTCCAAAGAAATAATGAAGAACAAGATCAAGATGATGAAAGAAAACTTCTTATGTGGAGCGCTTAACAATTTAAAGTGCCTTCTGGATCCTTTACAGTTCTCATTCAGCTGTGATCGGAGCTCCACAATCGATCAAACTAAGCAGCTTTGTCTAATTATATTATTTGCTGTATTTACTAGTTCTAGGTCATGATGAAAGTACTGGCAACAGTCCTGGCCACCATGTGATGATGTACAACATTGGGTGTAGTATAAAAGCTTTATTCTGTTTTTCCCTATTTTTCCTTCAAAGATGCATCTGTGATGGAGAAGGAGGATGTTTTTGGGCTAAATGGGCAGATTGAACACAAGCTGGCCTTCCTTCGAAAGCATGTGCCTCGGGGCACCAACCTGCTGCTGATTGGCCACTCCATCGGTTGCTACATCATCTTGGAGATGATGAAGAGAGACCCAGAGCTCAAGGTATAAGCGCCTGGACGAGAAAGTATTCACTGAACTAAAATGCGGCTAATGTAGCACACACCCTACGAGTTGCTAGATAGGGTCTGTTATTTTTTATGGATAATTTTATAGAAATTAAATGTTGTAACACAAAAAAAATGCATTTATCTGATTTGGAACTTAAACTGAACGTAAAATACGAATTTAGAATTTAGAAATTTCAGCACAATTGCTTGAAATTATATCTCAAAATTACATAATTACATTTACAATTTATTACATAAATTAATATAATCATGTGTGANNCCCCCCCCCCCCAAAAAAAAAGATTTGTTGCGATTATTCACACTTATTTACATCTGTAATAAACTATATTTTTGCTTACTAAGGTATTGTGAATTGCGAATTGAAAAAAAAGGTCCCCAATGACCACTGACCACCCACAACATCTTTCCTGTTTCAATGCCCTTTCAAAAAACTATCCACTGATTCTGTTTGGTACTCCACATTAAACAGTATGAATAACAGTTATAGTACTGCTGTCTGTAGAACCACCACAGACCACCTCAGCTTTTTGTAACTTGGCGTTGTCACCTCAGCAAGACAATGCCAATCAGCAGCATAATAAAACACTTCTGTTCCCTTTACTTGCTGTGAAAAGGTCAGGAGATTAAATAACATGGAAAATAACCTTGATTTTCTTTCTTCCACTGGGGTTTTCCTGCTCTAAGATGTGCTCCTTGTCATTTTTATTTTCAAGCAATTTCTCTACCCAGGAATCTTTTCCTTCTTCTTTCTTAACCTCTTTTTTTTAGTAATTCCCCTCACTAGAGGGGTGTGTTTTCCTCCTGGCTAAAGGAAATGGATTTTAGCTACATTTAATAGGGCCAGTGCAGTTATGTACCCCTTTTTTTTTTGCAGTGCGATTAAAAATATGTTCTGATAGTTTTGGAGACAATCCACATCCAAACCACTTTTAGTGATTTAGTTTAGACCTAAGGCTAGTCTTTTTTTTTCTCTTTAATGGTGACACAATAATCACACTCATCGATTTGAAGGTCCTCTTTCATAATCTATGAAAAAGATGCTCATTCCAGGTCATTAAAACATTGGCAACCATGTAGACCTTTTGTCTCTTTTAAAATTTGAATCTGTTATTTTAAAAATATGGCTAGTTAAATCCCTTTACAATGTACAGATATGGCATGGCTCTACGTGCACTAAAGGAGAAAAAGATTTTCTCTCGTTCCAGATTGCAGGCTGCCAACCTGGCGATAATGCCTGGTAACATATGATGTGTGATAATCAGACACTGTTACTAGGGGCTGTAGATATTTATTTTGGAAGAGAAGACACAAGTCAGAGTAAATGATGGTAGGGGCTTCTTTAGTGCACTTCTGGATGAGAAGGTTTGCAGATTTCAGCCTCAGACCAGAAGCAGCATGAGGTAGGTTGGAAAACCTCCCTAAAACTTGAGGAAGTGTTTGATTCACTGCACACTGAGGTGCTCAATTGTTTGTCTCTGTCATGATTCCAGTTTAAAAGTCTTCCCTGTTGCCTTTAAAGTACTTACTTGTTGTAACAAAGTGACACCATATATGTGCCAGTTGTAGAATAGACAGTCTAAAGAGAGCAGTTGATTTGTTGCTTAGATGTGAGGCCACAGCAGGGATTGGAAATCTACAGGCCTTTTTCAAGCCGACACCTCAGCTTGAGGTAGAGCACTAGGGGCTGTTAGGTGAGGAAAGTGCTTTATAACTCCTCCTGCAGCAGCCATCTTGCCATGTGCCCTGGGAAGGTGATGTCATTTCCTATGTTTTTTGCATAGATTTATTATTTTGTGTGTTACAGAAGAAAGAAAGTCAGAGAGGGATGAGTTTCCCAAAAGCATCAACTATGGTCACAAGTTCTGTCATTACCAAGATGCTTCAACGATTCTGTGTTACTAATCAACGACAACAACATCTCCAAACCAATTTCCAACGAACTTTCGTAAACAGCACCGCAAAATTGTGTGGTTGGACCTTCAGGCCTCGACCTGTGGTTTGAAGCAAAGATTCTTGTTAGTATAACATCTGGACTTAAATGAATCATATTCTTGAGCAAAATAAGCAAGCTAACATGTAGTGCAATCTATATCTGTAATTTCATATATATCAGAGGTCTTGCTCCTGGGAACCCACTGTTCTGCAGAGTTTTGCCCCAATCAAACACAACTGAACCAGCTAATCAAGCTCTTTAGGATCACACAGGCAAGTTTGGAAATAGTCTTTGCAGGGCAGTCGGTCTCCAGGAGCAGGGTTGTTGAAAACCTGTGGAAAATTTCATGATAATATTCTTTCTGGATTGGCAGCTTGCTAGGTTTTAAGGTGCAAACATATTTCAAAATATGTTTGCACCTCATTGCTGGCTTCTCAAGGTGAATTTTTTTGGATCCTTTCAAGCCAACAATGTGCAATCTCAGTGCTACACTGTGTTGATGAAATACACATCGATTCAGTGAGATGCTAGACAAAATGCTTGCTCATCTGAACAAGATGCATTCTGCAGGATAGCTGAAGGGATTCTTGAAGATGCTTCCTGGGAAGAATACTTGGTGAGTCCTGTCATTCTCTCTAAGTGGACTTATGGCATGCTCTAGTTCCCCTGACACAACAATGTGTCTTTCTCTTCCTGGATGTGTGGGTTAACTTGTGGTGAGTGTGTTTTGCAGTGTTCTGGGTGGGCCTCCATTCAGGGAGCCGAGGTCAGACCGACAGTCCTGAAGTATTGGTGTGATTTCATACTGTACTCAAATAAAACATCGTTACAGTCACAGCTTGAGCCAAACACAAGCGTAAACATTACAGCTCACATCCCTGGCTCAGATTACCCTCACAACATCTCCAGATTTTAAAGCTTCCAGACATTACCACGGACTGTCCAGCCCATTGGAGTCACACGGTTGAGAAAACGCAAGATAATTTTTTTGTTCGGTCTGGCATGCAAGGTGTAGCGGTTTCCCTCTGCCTGGCAGAGTTTGAAGGGCATGATGGCCTGGCCTGGTGCATTCATTCATCAAAATTAAAGTGGCATAATGGGATTTCCCTTCTGGGATCTATGAGGAACTGACCAGTCTTTTCCTAAGGATTGCGGTGACAAGGTGCTTTTGACTTCAGGTGGACTTTTCACACAGTTCATTACAACTCCACTCCTCTACCATGCCCGTTCCAGTTGGGAGCCTGGCTGCAAGGCAGCAATCGTAGGGACGGAGTGGTGCTGACGTGAGGGGTTGCATCACATTACCATTGAGATACTCACTTAGTGAGTTGAAAGAGATGTGGTCTGGACTGCCGTATGATCCATCATGCTGTCTGAAGCTCCAGTAGATCTGTGCATCATTAACATTCCTCCACTATCAGATCGCACCCTCACATCACAGATCCGTGGAAGTCAGATTGTGACGTTTAAACTCTCTTCGCCCCTTCTCCAGATGCAGAGTGCTCCTTCCCCCTTCCTGACCTCAGCAGTACCAGAGAAGAAACTCTCTAAAAGTAGAAGTGTGTGTGTGTGTGTGTGTGACTGGCCGTCTGTCTCTCTGATTAAAGAGCCACTCCCAGAGACTCTGTCAGATTATTCTGTGTTCTCTGTTACATTCCTGTAACCTCCAGGAAGAGGAACTGCTTCTTGTCAAAAGCACTACTTGCACATCAAAGATCACCTGCTCCGCACACACTCCCTCTTCTTCACCTTTCCCGCTCTCTTTCATTGCCTCTTTGCTTCTCTCTCTCTTTGTCTGACAAATGATAAGCATCAGGATGAGCAGTGCCATAGCAGATGAAAAGCATTATGTGAGAGGGTTGTACGCTTCCTGTAGCCATATTTGGAATAGATGGTTTCGTATAGATTTATTAGTGGCCACTATCACTAATACTATTACTCGTACCTTAGCAGCTGCATAGTAGAATCCTGGAAACAATGCAAAACACCCTAGAAACTGCACAGCAACAAAACATTGCAATTGAATAGCAACCTGCTAACAACTGCTCAGAACATCTTACCAACTGGATAGTGCAGTCTTAGCAACCACCATGGTAGCAGGTTTTACAAACACCATTCACATTCACTCCAGAAAATTTAGTTTATAGTTGGGTAAACTGTATAGGTTTTTTTCTTTGCACACATAGACAGAGCAACTAATTTGATCTCTATTCTGAAATGATCTCTATTGTAATTATTATGATAGAGGAACTCTGGGATGTGAATCGCTCATCCATTTGGATTTTGATGTCTTTCCCACTGACAGCAATAGATATTTTGCAGTTCCTTAAGGCCCGTTCAGATGATAAATTCAGCGGCAGCAGAACTTTGCCTGTTCGCCTGTTGCCGGGGCGTGATGAAACCAGCACTCTTTCAGGATTGCAGAACTAGCTGAGTTTGAAGTTTAGTGGTTTGAAGTTGAATAGATTGCATTTGGCACTGCTGACAAAGAATTGTGCTGGCTATCACATATTTTACACAAGAGAATTGAAGATATTGCACTGTTTAGTTTCATTGAAAAATACTTGGCTGCAACTGCAAAGGATTGTAGAGACAGATGAAGCACATCCACTCTGTCTTACTCACTGAATGAGTCTAGCTGCCTTCTACTCAATGGCCAAACAGAGGCAGGTGTTTCCTGTTTCTGGAAGTCTCTCTCTTTCCTCTCTGTTCCCTCCTTCCCTTGCCTCTCCTATCGATTTCATAATATAGCGAGAGCACAGACATGTCATTTTTCATAGCTTTATAACTCTTAAGCATTGAAATGAAGACATGTAATTTGTTATGATTATAAATGCTTGCCATGCTGTCATAAATATAATGCCTTAAGGCCTGTACACACCAGGACGAATATCGTGCGTGTGATTATCGCCGACATGTAACGCCTCGTGACTAAACAAAGGGCGCCAATGTGAGTGTGCACACCGACGCAAAAAACGGCAGGCGTAAAAGCGTCATTTTTAAAAAAACGACTCGGGTTTGTTTTTTTGGTTTGACGCGCCGCGTTAAAAACTGGCAGACCAATGAGATTAGCGCTTTTGTTCACCTGCATGGAGCTGCTGACGTTACAGTAAAACACGACTTGGTGGCGCTCAAGCACAAAACGGTCTTGCTGAGCACACATTGATACCAAGACGACGAAGAGCAAGTAAGTAGACGAGGAAGACCACTACAAACTATCCCTGTGTCTCAAAACAGCTCCCTAGCTTCCTAGGTCGTGTATCAGTATACCGGGTAAATGAATGTGGCTGACTCCCTGATCAGTGCCCTGACTACTGAACTATAGGGAGCTGATTGAGACCCACGCTATGGGTGCTCTGCCAGTTCTTGGCCACACCAGTAGATGTGTATTATTTCTGTATTTTTACAGTTTTTTTGTTTTTTTTTCTTTTACATTCAAGAAATATAATTGAGAATATCTATTTCATAAATATGTTTATTTGCACTACCATTCACTTGCACTACTGTCATTATGTGACTTATTTGCACAACCGTTTCTGACTACCATCTCTCATATGTCATATATATGCCATATATGCCATTTTATATCTGCACTTTTATCTTCTTTAATTTTATTAGTATCATAAATATGTTTATTTACACTACTGTTAAGCACAAGCGCCATATACTGTCAGGGAGTGAATTTGCACGTTCACTCTGCGCATCGCCAGTGAAAATCGCTTGGGTATGAACACAAAAAACTTCTCGAAAAATGCTGACGATAAGCGCGTGCGATATTCGTCCCGGTGTGTACAGGCCTTTACATCTCAGTATGTAACATTTTGTTCTGCTGGTCTTGTATTTTTGTGTAAGTGTCAATTACTTAACTTGACCAAATGTAAATGTGCCTAGAGAAAGTGCAGGAATTGAAATAATTTTCCTGACCCAGGTTCATCTCAAAAATCTCCAAATGTACTTCTCATCCTTAGGTTGTAAAGGCAGTGATGCTCTTCCCCACAATTGAGCGCATGGCCTGTAGCCCTCAAGGCAAGGTCATGACCCCTGTGCTCTGTCGACTACGGTACGCCTTCTATTTGCCCATTTTCCTGCTCTCCCTCCTTCCAGAGAGGCTGAAGTTCAGCATGGTGCATCTGGCCCTGAAGAATTTATACGCATTGGACACCTCCATCATCCCATCCACCGTCAGCCTGATCAATGTAGACACTGCTGGTGAGTTTCCATGTGTTCTCAACTGTAAGCTTTTCATGGTCATGTTTTTTTCTTGTTGGGATGCATCTCAGAGTGTGATAATCATTTGTAGCATCTGTAATGTTTTGAGCACTAATAGACACTGCTAAAGTGTAACTCTCACCCAACCTTTCTGTTCACCTCAGTGATGTCCCCTCAGGTCTCCATTTCCATCTCTCATTTTGGACTCTGCTCCAAAGATCTAATCCTTGTTTCAATGTGGTGCTGAAACCTTTCAGAAGTTCACATGTTGGCATCCCTCCAAACCTTGACTGTTCAGATGCGTTGCTCTCTCTTTTTATCAGACGATAAGAAGTATATCACCACTTCAAAGATGATTTGGCCGATTTAGTTCAGATAAAGTCGAGGCCGTAGAGAGGGAAAACGCAAATAATATTTGAGTGGCAGCCAAAAGAGCAGTATCTCACAATGTTTTGAATAAAGTTTTATTTATCATAACTCATATTTAATCTCTAGGGCTTTCTGTAGATGAACTAATGGTGCAGATGAAGTGTTGTGAGTAGGAGTAATTAAGAGGCCTCTCCAGCGAGCAAGAGAGCAAACGGACCGCAAACTTAGTCTCTCTCTAGGTGAAAGGCTGAGTGTTTTCCCTGTCTGTCCTGGGAGGAGAGTGATGGATGTTGTGATGGCCAGAGAGTCTCTGCCAAAGAGGCCTCAGTAGAGCCCAGAGGCATTAGTGTGAGCTCCACTCTCTGGTCGCTCTGAACAACCAGTTTTCTTGCTCGCTCGCCGCCTTTTCTCCTTTTTGTCTGTTTTTTATGCTGTCAGCTCTACCTTTAGTTTCCTTCTCCCTGTGTTGCGCAGGGATTTGGAGTGTTGCTTCTGACAGTGCTTGTAAGCATGCTTTTAATCATTAGCACTTCTCATGTAGTGTCAATTGGAATGGATTTTGCTTCTTTCTTTTTTTTCATATGAACAAAATGTTCAAGTGCAACTTTCCTCCCCTTATTAAAAAGTAACAAATGTTGGAATACTGCTGCAAGGAAGTTTAATCTCTTGTTATTCATCGAGAAGGCCAGGTGGTCCTGTATGTACACATGTGCATGCGTGCGTTTTGTACCATTGAGTGCTGGCCCGTGACTGCATACGAAAAGCTGCTCTGACTCTCTGTCTTGCATTACATCCGTAATTAATGGCGAGTTGACAGACTTAATTAAGAAAGCATGTTGCTATTAGCTGGAACTTCCTGGGCACATTTAAGGATTTATTTGCTCAGAAATCCCTTTCCTTGAAACTGAGAATGTTGATATTTTGATGTTAACTGCATGTGGAGCATGCACACAATGTCTGTCATGCAGACATCAAGGTTCTGCATCTAGGAGCGTAAACGTCAATGAGGCGTGCCTGCTCGCAGATCCACAGGGAAAACGGCTATGTAACGCTCTCTAATATGCTTTATCCTTTCAGAAGTCTGCAACACTCCACTTCACTTCACACAGCTTCTGTTTTCACTCACCTAACCACTTATGCCAGTTCTCATGACATGGTTTTTATGATTGAACACTTTTGCACTCTTCTATCCAGGCTTCTGTTGACCTAATTTATGAGAAGCAGGAGACTTGACCCACCATCTTTGGAGATGAAGTTTGAACTCCTGTCTTCAGTTCCTTTTGCTGTTCAGTTCATAATTTGACTCACCTGGGAAAGCGGGAAAACAGAGGGTGGCGGCAAGTAGCTCCCTTTCCTGTTAGAGTGGAACAAAGTTAACAACGACCTGATTTTGGAACCTAGAGGCTAAACTCATGAACTTCTTATCTGCCACCTTACTTTTGAGTCATATTCGCTTCCTCCTCCGGCCACCTGTTTCAGCTTGAGAAGTCGGCTAATATGTGGAACACCTTTTCATTGGTAGACTTATAACTGAACAAAACATTGGCTGTTGATCAATTGTTGTTTCTTCCTGCAGTTTCTATTCATCATAGATTTAAAAACAATGGGAACATAGCAGTGCATAACTGTGACTTCCTTCTTGTTTTTTCCAGTGTGTCTCAAAATCTTAAAGGGTTAGTTCACCCCAAAATGAATATTCTGCCATTAATTACTCACCCTCATGTTGTTCCAAACCCGTAAGACTTTTGTTCAACTTTGGAACAAAAATGAAGATCTTTTTGATGACAGAACCCTGTCAGATTTCCTTCCATAGATAGACAGTTTAAAATAGTTAACTTAGAATTAAAAATTCTGTCATCATTTTCTCATTCTCATGTTGTTCCAAACATCTATGACTTTCATTTTTTTCTGTGGAACATAAAATAAGATATTTTAAGAAATATCTCAGTGATTTTGTCCATGCAATAGAAGTCAGTGGTCACCATAACAGTTTGGTTACCAACATTCTTCAAAATATATTTTGTGTTCTTTAGAATAAAGAAGATCATACAGATTTGGAACGACATGGGGGTGAATAAATGATTAAAGAATTTTTATTATTGGTGAACCTTATGCATCCTGGCAGTAGCCATTTGATATTTATGAGATAAGGCATGATAACCATAATGCTCTACCATGTCTAGGCATGATCAGTCTATTTACTTGCAGATCTTCTTATCGTTCAAGACCTTGAGAATCACTCAAATGGTGCATTTTGCTTAAACAAACAAAAGTTGTACATCGTCCTTCAGCTTTATAAATGACTGAGGCAGCCATACCAATAAGTAAAGTAACCTTGAAACAGATTAGTCACAGCGTCATGAAAGCTACAGTATGCTCGTATTTGCCTGCATATCACCATTAGATGGAGCAGGACACAATAAAAAGATTCAGTGCTCAATGTGGCGCCTAAAGAAGGGCATCTTTGAGATACTCAGTGTAACAGTTCTGCAAAACAAACAGGATCATCTTTTATAGCTTCAAATAAGCTGCTCCACACAATGTGATGAGAACAAATTCTCTTGGAACAAATTCAGATTGTCCTTTTTTTAATTACACTTATATAATATTGTTGCCTCTGTTTTTATTGTTAGAGTCAAATTGCAATATATTTTGTTTTGACTATTTTTATAAAGGTCTAAATGTCATCTATCTGTTGTGAGAACTTTATGTTTGATTTTATTATCTGTTATCGGTTTGAAGGATGAGGATTTTCACATACAACATTTACTCCATTTGAAAATCATTATATAATAAAATCGAGTGTCGGGACTTGATCATGTCAAAGCTGAACACAGATTCCTGATTTTCCACACTTCGTAGAACGTTGTGCTGCCTGATATTGAAGGTTTGTCATTTTATGACATTGTGTCCATGGGCTAGTCATTTATATTATCTTTATATTATTATTTTATTTGAGATCCAAGAACCACATCTGCAGCTCTTTTGCTGGCCCAGAGGGTTGTAAAAATCCCTCAAAAATGTGTTTTTTTTTATTTTTATTTTTTTTTATTCTCATCCAGTATGTAACAACAGTCATTTTCTCATTGTGGTTTTTGATATGTTGCAGACGGTTGACCTTCCCTAATAATAGGGCCATGCTGAAATTGTAATTTCTTTAGAACTTGTTTACACAGTCATAACTACAGTAGTTACTGTAGTTAATTTCATGACCTAGGCATCAGGTGTGATCTGTCATGAAAAAGAACACAAGCTACCCCAAGTGTCAAATAGGAATATCCTGTTCATTAGGGGTATGAATGAAAAAGTGATGACATGATAATGCAAGGTTTGTTTATCAGAGTAACTCCCCAGAATTTCTGCTCTCTGAACTGGCAAGTGACTTTACTTGAGATGCAATGGATCATGGCCACCCACCTTGTGTTCTTTTCAAAGTAATGAAAAAAGAAACCGGTATTGTATTTCAGTTGATGTGGCTTTCTATTACGACATGTGTTATTGAATTGGAAGGGAGAATATAATTGTCACATTCATTTAGCTCTTTTAAAGGAAAATAGAATAAAGAGAAGCACATTGTGACTCTGTGGTCTGTGCAAAAGGTGGAGAAACTTGAATATACGCTGTGCTTTCTGTGTTCATGAACATCAGACAGTTCTGCTGTCATGAACTTGTCTTGTTTGTGTTACTAATGCAAAGTGACTGGAGAAAAGTAGCAAATAGATGGTTTTAGAACCAATAGAGGAGTGTGTGGTGTAAAATAAATATCAACAGGACAATTGGGAAGTAAATCCAAAGAGTAAAGAGGCACATTAGGCACAGTGGAAGAAGAAAACGTTTTGTTCCCCATCTGCATCTTGGAAAGAAAAAACTGAACAGGATGAAACATTTAAAAGCTATTGTTTGTTTGTGAGGCTCCTTCTGCTCCTTGAATCACTATAGTCTTTTGCAATTGATTTTTTTGATTTTTTATAAATCTTTGAAGATTAGACATTACTTTGATTAATTGTTGAACATATGGCTCAAAAATACATTTTCGTCACAGTTTGAGCTTGCACTGTGCATATGGGTAGTTGACATGAAATACTTTAGGGAAGTTGACATTTTCAACATGTACATTTACTATATGGGAGCTTTTTTAAAAATGAATAAATTCATAATAACTTTTTTATTTATGAGCTAATATTAATGGAAATCTTGATGTTAATAAAGAAATTCCATGGACACGTTATGTGTCAACTGCCCATCTTGATTTTGTGCCTTGCCACATTGAGGCACCCAGGATGCTCATAGGAGACACTGAAATATCTGCACAGGTTTGTCTGTTTGCGTCTTTGTGTGTCTGTGTCTACGTTTTTGCGCACAGATCCCTGGGTTCTACCTCTCCAGTCAGTTGTTAACTAGGTGCATGTGTGAGGATGTGTAAAATTGACTGGAATGCTGTGCCCTGCCAAACCCCCTAGCCCGATACCCCCGTGGAGATAAGTGAGATAGAACAGGGGATGTCTCGCAGATCACTGCCCCAAGACTGGCACACCCATCTCCCTTCACAGATCTCAACCTCTCCATCTTTTTTTCCCCTACCTTCTCATGGGTTTTTCTTGCTAGCTGTCATCCCACCTTTTTGATTTATACAACACTTTAATATACAGAGTGTTCTAAAGGACTGTAATGATTATGAAGGTCTTTCTGATGATTAACTGTCATGCAAATAAGGTTAAAATTCTCTATTTTGTATGTTTACACACAACTTAAGGGGAAGTCAATTATTTACATTAAATTAGGAGGCATAAAATGATTGATTTAAGTAGTTTTCTAAACTAATATTTCATAGGTTTGAAAAACATGAATATAATATTCTAAATGTTAAAATCTCTTAATATTTAAATGAGTTAAGTCCGCTCTCCATTCATACTTTTTATTTTTTTAACCTACTCACCTGAATATTATTAATAATAATGTTTGTTTATCTATCACAGAATAATAATTCTGTTCTAACTTTTTTAAAGCTGCAGTCTGTAAGTTTTGCCTCTTTGTCGCCATCTGTTTGAAACCTGCAATTGCAGTTATTTGCAGAATTCTCATCATTACGTGGGTTGTGTATCGGCACGGCTCCTCAGCGCAAATGAATCTAATGTTTGCTGTCAGTCACCACATCAGTGTGGATACTGTACTTCGGAATCACAGATTCTACATCTTGGAAGTATGACCAAAATAAGAATTTTCACTGGAAAATGTCATCTGAACAAGTAACATGTCTGCCACTTTTGTTCTGACCAACTGAGGAAAAAAAGCATTGCAATAAATCCTGCTGCCAATGGTGATTAGATCAAATGATCGCTTAGCTCGGATCACATCAAACTGTGCAAATTATTATTGTTGTTATACTTTGTTCTCAAATTGTTCATGTTAACAACATCAGAATTGCGTGACTGTGTATTTAGTGTGTATTATCGTTACCTGTAGATATCAGTCTGTAGCCACTCCGCAGTCTGAAATCTTTTGCTTTTGACTACAGGTGACTCTCCAGTTGTCACTGATGATTGTCATTTGGACCTTTCTGGATTACAATCCACCATCAAAATAAGTTTAATTATTCCAGCTGCTGTGAGAAAAGGCTATAATGATCCGCTACCAGCAGCATCTAGCTGCCTATATAGCCTACTAGCAAAGACGCAAAGACGAACGGCTGCATTCTCGAATTTCTAGTGGAAACCCACTAGTACTGATTTTATTATAAAACATTATTACAAGCTTACCGTTGTGAATCGAGCTAAGGTAAGGAGATAGTTTTGAACAATGGCTGGTTATGTACTTGCTCAAAAATTGATGTTTGGATAATTCTTAACCAAAAAAAAAGTTATGGACTGCAGCTTTAAGTATTTTCAGCAATTCAGCTTTTTCTTTCTAATTTAGAAAAAATAAAGTTTCGTTTTTAATATGTTCTTCATTCTAGATCTAAAGAAATGCTCCCATCCCATCTTTTTGTTTTCATTGCATTTCATTAGATTATTTCATGAATATAAAACAGTAAAGTGGATTGCTCTGCATTCACAAAGTCACAACCTGAATCATTGATTTAGAATTAATCACTCATGAATAACTCTAAAAGTACCAGAAATATGTTCACCTAGAATGTTCTTATTTGGATACATGATATCTGATTGAGATTTAAAGTGCAGAATGATTCCAGTTATCTCACATAATCATGATTTGATTGAATAACTGCAACAGGCCAAACTGATTATGTACTTGCGTACAAAGATTCTTGTGTTTGAATCATAGGGTAAAGGTAGTGGAAAGGAAGTGAACTTTACTCTTCTGTTAAACCCTCTAGTTTAAACATCCTCTGATCCAGTTTACCTCAGTGGGTGGAGATGTTGTTTGTGATGTGTTTAGTGTAATAAAATTAGATGCCTTAGTAAGTCTTCTATGTGTTCATTGTGTTCTATGATAAATATTTGTTTGCACCTCATCTCGAATGACTTATGTCTCCCTTTAGTACACATCAAAATGCAAAGGAAAGCTTACATATAACTTTAACATTTATTTAGAAGCAAACAGCAGCCAACCCAAACACTTAAGTGGCTCTGCAACCTCTCTGATGCTGGGAATAAAGGAGACATTCTACCGTTAGTCACTTTTGCTCACTTCTTTGAAATATGACTGGCACACTCTGTTTTCTTCTTTGTGCGAAGGCATGCATTTAAGGAGGTTACAGATGCTAGATTTGAACGCTTTAATGATCGGTTGTCATGGTCTTACTAAGGTGTTTAGCAACACAAACCACACCTTAAGTTGTTAATTTGTGGGTTTTAGCATGTTGCTAGGCTGTTGCTAGGGTTCTGGGGAGTTGTTTTACTGACCCAAATAAAAATAACTCGCCTCCAAGTTTCTATGATATTCTGCATGTGTGTAGTATGAATACAATCTGAACATACTATATCCACCATGTTGGCATTGTTATGTGACCTACAACATCAGATGCACACTTCAGAATCTCAATAAAACAGTATGTCATCTGGGTATTTTCACTGTTTTATGAATACTTTGGATTCGGACATGGTACTAATTAGATTTTTTTGCATACTATTTAGTAGGGAAATATTCATACCAAGGACTGTAATAATTCTTTTCACAACCACCACTAATGAAATGTGGAAAATCCCTTAGTTTGCACAGAAGGCTTTCATTCAGTTTTCCCCATTTCCAAAAATCATTTCCTCTGTAAAATATAGTGCTGAATTAAACTCTCCAGTCTGAAAGAGAAAACATTAAGAATTAACTTACTAATGAAACATGGCGTAACTTTAAATTATTTTAAACATTTTTTTTTTCTGCTTTGAGAAAGGTATAAAATTGATTACTTGCCTTTTTCCCCCTTTTTAGTATGTGGCTCTCAGTCTTGTGAAATGTGTTAACAGTGCTGGATGATATAGTACACAGGCCATGATTAATATGATAGCGTTAGAGCCGTGCGGATGTGTGATCATACCCACACTTCCTCTTCACTCAGTGGAAGCAAGTCATTTGAGGAGTTTTTCCTTACACACACACACACACACACACTTTCTTCATGCACCCACACACACACATGTACACACTTCCTTCATAGTCTGAGGTTGAACAATCATCAACGAAATGTCCTGATGAGAAAGGATATTAACACATCTCTTGACCAAATGTTTGGCCCGCACAAGATCAGGATCAGTCTCTTTGAATAGTTGCCAAGGGCATCAAGGTCAAGCAGCTCGTATTTGCTCATGAATTTTAAGATTTTGTGTATGAATGTGTGTGTGTGTGTGTGATCCTTGTAAACCATACATTATGGGGACAAAATGTCACCACAAAGATGGCAATATCCAAAAATCCTTGTCCTTGTGGGGATATTTTCGGTCTCCATGACGAAAACAGCCCATAAATCATACAAAGTGATGTTTTTCGAAAATGTAAAAATGCAGAAAGTTTTTTTTTTTTTTTTTTTTTTTTTTTTTTTTTTATTGATTTTAGTGAATCAGTTTGTTTTTGCATTGAGCAAGTAAATGCACTGGTTAAAAGCAAATGATTCACATATTCAAGCATGTAATGTAGCTTAATATACAGTCAAAATAATGCAAAATAAACAGACAGGGTGATCAAACCAATGGAGACTGTGGATAAAGNTGTAAACCATACATTATGGGGACAAAATGTCACCACAAAGATGGCAATATCCAAAAATCCTTGTCCTTGTGGGGATATTTTCGGTCTCCATGACGAAAACAGCCCATAAATCATACAAAGTGATGTTTTTCGAAAATGTAAAAATGCAGAAAGTTTTTTTTTTTTTTTGTTTGTTTGTTTTATTTTTATTGATTTTAGTGAATCAGTTTGTTTTTGCATTGAGCAAGTAAATGCACTGGTTAAAAGCAAATTATTCACATATTCAAGCATGTAATGTAGCTTAATATACAGTCAAAATAATGCAAAATAAACAGACAGGGTGATCAAACCAATGGAGACTGTGGATAAAGGACACAAGACCACAGCAATGTATGTATATTTCCTAGATGAGCAGTCCTTCATACAGCAACCTTCATTATTCAGAAATATTTTACCTCTGAATGTCATGATTGTCCAATCAGAATCAAGTATTACATAGAGTCGTCTAATGAATTAATTTCTGCTGTTCATCATTGTAGTCTTGATTCAGTAATATTCCTCGATAAATAAAAGTATTAATTTCTCTCTCTTTTTTAATCTTACCACAAATATTTGAATGGAATAATTTCCACAAAAATATTAAGCAACATATTTCAAAATATTTAATATATACAAAATATTTCAACATTGATAATAGATAATAATAAATGTTTCTTGAGCAGCAAATCAGCATATTAGAATGATTTCTGAAGGATCATGTGACAATAAAGTCTAAAGTAATAATGCTGAAAATTCAGATTTGTCATTTCAGTGCACAGAGTCTGAACCCTAAAAAAAATGACATTATTATGCATCATTAAACTGTTAGTAGGAGTGTACATCCAGTAAATACAGTGATGCTCAGGATTATTGGCACCCTTGGTAAATATGATCAAAGATGAATATAAAAATAAATCTGCATTGTTTAGCCTTTTGATCTTTAATTCATAAAATGAGCAAAAATCTAACATTTCATAGAAGGAAAAGAATTGAAAGCGGGGGAAAATCACATTATGAAATAAATGTTTTTCTCCAAAACACGCGTCACTGAGCACAAAATGAAGCTTCTGCCATGGCCATTCCAGTCCCCTGACCTGAACCCTATAGAAAATGAGTGGAGTGAACTGAAGAGATGAAGCACCAACATGGAGCTGGAATCTGAAGGATCTGGAGAGATTCTGCATGAAGGAATGGTCTCTGATCTCTTGTCAGGTGTTCTCCAAACTCATCAGGCATTATAGAAGAAGACTCAGAGCTGTTATCTTGGCAAAAGGAGGTTGCAAAAAGTATTTAACAAAAGGGTGCCAATAATTGTGGCCAATGTGTTTTGAGAAAAACATTTATTTCATAATGTGATTCTCCCCCCACTTTCAATTCTTTTCCTTCAATGAAAGATTAGATTTTTGCAAATTTTATGAATTAAAGATCAAAAGGATAAACAATGCATAATTATTTTTATTGTCATCTTTGATCAAATTTACCAAGGGTGCCAATAATCCTGAGCACCACTGTATGAATGGGAACAGATGTAATCCATGATCTGGTTGCTGTTTCCGTGTTTGTACAAGCATTGGCCTTTGAGGTTGTTCCATTTTTGGATATGTATTTCATTTTGATACTCTACGTATTTAGTAAACTCTGCGGTGGCTGATGTGTAATGCAAATATTTACAAAGTTCTGTTTACACTACCTCATTTATTGAAATTTTGTAACATGCTAATTCTTGTGTTCTTCTCTGTCTCTACAGCCAATGGTATGTACATGGGAAGCCAAGAAATGAGATTGGTTGTAGAAAGAGACAACGCAACCATACGTCAACACCTCAGCAAGGTAATGAACAGTAAATTAGAGTGATGTATCAAATAAAAACAGAAACTAAAAATTCAGGACACATGGCCGAAAACCGAAAGCACTCATTTAAAATTAGCCTTTGTTTGGAATAACAATCAATTCTATTAATGTTTATACGATTTAGTCATTTATTTCAGATAATAAGGAAAGATGTAAGGAACAATATTTAAAATGCTGTTTGAATAAAATGACAGTCTAGATAAAATGGTTTAATTATGTCAGAATTGATCAAGTTACTTTAAACAAACTCTATTCTAAACAGTCTCAAACTGATTTGTGGCTAACACAAGAACATCTGTATCTTACAATGTATCACTGTCTCTATAATACATGCTTTATTAATCAGTCAATATACACATTCAGTGTCTCTTCTAGAAATACAATAAAATATGCATTTTATTTAATATAAATATTACAATTAAATAGGGATTTTCAATTTCTCAAAAATTCTAATTCTGTAAGTGATAAAGAACCAATAAATATACTATTTTGTCAGAATAAAAAATAAAATCAATAATTTGAATTGCTATAGTCATCACAACATTATAATGTACAGTATGAAAATGGATGTTTATTTTGAGATTTGCCAAAGATTGCATTTAACAAAGTTATTAAATTAATCATGTTTTAAAACTTAAAATGAGCGTTACAGGATGGCAAAGGTAATCTAAATGTAAAAAAGTGGAAATGAGCATGCGCATTTAAAATATGGAATATCGACTGATAAACCAAACTCTTACTGAATTTTAAAAAATAAATATTGTACGGATATGTTGTGAATCCCCCAAATTATTAATCTCATTAACTGTAATTGTTGAATATTTCTTTTTTCTTTTTTCTTTTTTGTTAAAGGGGTCCTATTATGCTTTTTCGCTTTTTCAACTTTAGTAAGTGTGTTATGTTGCTGTTTGAGCATAAAAAGATGCAAATTTACAAAGATCAAAGTCCACTCCAAAGGGAGAAATTTTATTTAACAGAATCCACTTTCCTCTTACTCGTTTGGACTACAATGCATTTTTTTCTGAGTTTTGTGAAGTCACCGTTAATCACAGTTAATCACAGTTAATAATCTTCGCCCACAGAATATGCACTGTGGGCGGAGATACTGAGCTTTCCTGTAGCTCAGTGGATAGAGCGTGGCACTAGCAATGCCAAGGTCATGGGTTCGATCCCAGGGATTGCACATACTCAGATACAAATGTATAGTATCATGCAATGTAAGTCGCTTTGGATAAAAGCGTCTGCCAAATGCATAAATGTAAATGCAAAAAAAAAAAGTGGGGACGATGCCTTGTTGAGCTGCATTAGAGAAGACAGTGTTGTCACAGTGTCAAAGAGATACTGTTTTTTCCACCCCGTTTCCAAATTGACCTTGTTTGACCTTCTTAAGGCTGATGAACAAAAATGTATTTTAAACACTGCTCCTGAACATTATAACCCCAGCGTTTATCTTTGTGCTGCACATTTCATGGAGAACCGATTCCAGAACCTAAGAGAGTACAATGCAGGATACACACAAAAGCTTCTCCTGAAATGGAGCAGTTCCCACTTTGTCGGGACAGTCTGTTGTTTGTGGATCACAACTTGTAAGTATGTCTTATTTGTAGTTGTGTTTTCGATTAACATTTTGCTCTCCTGCTAGCCAACATTAGTGTTGATAGAGTGCTTACTGTAGCTTTTGTAAGCTCTCGTTTTTGTAAGGCTGTTCACCGCCCCATAGGAAAATTAATCGTGGCTTTGTGATCGATAACTGTTTGTATTACCATAGTTCTCCAACAAATATCATGATTAAATGGTGTATAACATCGTATCTAAAATGTCTAAGAAAATTACAAAAAAACATATCTCTCTGAAATGTCCTGTGAAATCTGTGCATACAAAGTCCGTTCATGAAATCCATTCTGCACAATCCTCGTGTTTAGTTACATTGTTAAGTCTGAGTCAGGTTTGAATTTCTTGGATTTCTAAAATCCTTAACCATTTATTTCCTTAATTATTTACACCTGAGCTGAACTGATAATGATAAGGGGCGTGACATTTCCCGAAAACGCGCCAAACGGTGCCAATCACATCACGGAAGGAGGGGCTTCATTGAAACACGAACTATTTACCGCATTCGAGCCAGAATGGGGAGAGAGGTGCTGTAATAATGTAAAATATGTGAAAAATGATGTATTTGTTTTTAACAATCAAGCATGAAAGCATATTCTAGTACACCCCAAAAACTAAATCCAGACTTCGTAAAGGGCGTAATAGGACCCTTTTAATTTTCTTTGTCTGTGACCAAAATGTTGACGCATCACCAGTAGATGACTGTAATATGTCATTTGTAGCCAACAGCATTGTTCCCCATGCATGGGTATTTGTTTTTACTGAAACAATCAGATGACACAGCTTTCCTTAATTTCCTACATATTAAGGGCGTTGATCAAAGAGATTCTGGAAACCTCTAAACATGTTAGACGCAGATGAAACCCAAGCTGACTTACCCTCAGAGAGCTGATAACCAATCAAAAGATATCAGATCTCAAAGCACGTTCCTCCAACCCACCCTTCAGTTTTCTCAATGGAAGCATGGGTGGAAGAACCATGTGTACCTTTCAGTACTGTGGTGTGATGCAAAGCAGAGACTGTGTACACATGCAGAGAAGCTGCCGATGCTCTATATCCGTCATCAGTTAAAAAGGTGATATCTTCACTGCTCTTAAGAGTCACATACTCAAGGTCTGCTTCTTATGTTACTCATAGCACCTTGACTCGAACAAATTCTTTGTCAAAGCTTCAGAAATTCCCTTGAGTCTGGAAAATGATCATATGTTTTCCCAGTTTGTTCTGTTTATCCCACCCATAATTCCATGGAGGAAGGAAGCTCTTACTTTTCTCTCCATGTCTCTGACTACCATTGTCTGTTTGTCCGTATGGGTGTCAGAGTATGTGGCATTCTTTGGTATCAGCTTCACAGTCTGTCTAGCTTGCCAATAGCGATGCTAGAATAATTTTCTTCCAAAAAAGCTGAAGGTGAAGACAGGAGGTCATATGTTTAAACCCCTCTCAGCCTTAAACCACATGCATCTGACTCCTCTATTAGATTTATGGGCTGTGGTGAAATCGATCAGACCGACAGATGTAGAACCCATCACGATTAACTGGTACAGTCGGCAAAGGCTAAACATTATGCAGTTTGTCAGAGAAATCATGCAAAGCAGTTGACAAGAGAATTTGATCTTTCTATTGTGTACGGCTCTCGAGGTCTCACCAATAAATAGCTTTTAGAAATCTGCACGGGTGGTTTTTCCTTTCACATTGATGTTATTGGCATCATTCAGCCGAGGTTACGGCAGCCTAACTGAAGGAAATACCCTTCAAGTGTCCACACTGGTGTCCGAGGGGACGTGGTGGACGTAGCGAATTTAATGTCAATCTTTCTTATATTTTGTTTTATTGAAATGCAATCTTGATTGTTTTCCCATTTGGATCCTGTATGAAGTTCTCAATGTGCTACGCCTTTTTTAAAGACTTTCTCCAAGATTTCTTAAAGGATTAGTTCACTTCAGAATTAAAATTTCCTACTTACCCCCATGTCATCCAGGATGTTTATGTCTTTCTTTGTTCAGTCGAAAAGAAATTAAGGTTTTTGAAGAAAACATTCCAGGATTTTTCTCCATATAGTGAACTTCACTGGGGTACAATTGGTTAAAGGTCCAAATTGCAGTTTCAAGTACTGATCCAGTATCTACAAAGTGAACGTGCAAAGACTAAGTCAAATGCCCTTCACAAAAAAAAGGTAAAACAACCTTTCCAACGTGATTACTTCATGCGTGGCGCATCGCAGAGCTAGTGCAAGATGAGCATTTGTGATTAAAAAGTATATAAATTAAATTTTTTTTATAGAAAATGACCAATCGTTTCGCTAGACAAGACCCTTATTCCTCGGCTGGGATCATGTAGAGCCCTTTGAAACTGCACTGAAACTGCAATTTGGACTTTCAACCCATTGTACCCCAGTGAACTCCACAATATGGAGAAAAATCCTGGAATGTTTTCTTCAAAAACCTTAATTTCTTTTTGAAAGAAAGACATAAACATCTTGGATGACATGGTGGTGAGTAAATTATTAGAAAATGTTAATTCTGAAGTGAACAAATCCTTTAGGTTATTCTGCTTTAAAGATTTATGACACTTTACGAATAGGACTGTGATGTTTCATCTGCCAAATTATATTTGACTGATCATATCTGGAATCAAAATGAGAGTTTTTGACTAGGGCTGTCAATTTATTGCCTTAATTAGTACAATTTTATATTTGTGTGTGTATATATATATATATATATATATATATA
>RJVU01042615.1:792581-809222 GCA_003731715.1 Anabarilius grahami | reverse complement strand
ATTTATTTTATTACATTTTAAAACATTTTGAATAAATTCTTCTTTTTTTTTTAATTTACGTAAACTATCTTTTATTAGGGGCTTTTCTCAACAAATATTGATTTATTCGATTACTTAGTGTATAATTTAATTAATTTTATTAAAACTTTTAATAATTTGATAGCACTAGTTAAATTCTTTTCACAAAGAAAAAAATTTTAGAGCTTCAAATTATGACACATGTCATTCATTGATAGTTGCTTCTGACATCTTGAGGTGTGCTGAGGAATATGAAGCAGCGCATACTACAGACTCCAGTGGTGGTCTGAGTTCCTATGTGAATCACATGCTAGGGCTACTACTTTTGTTATTCTTACATCATAGATTGTGACTTTAAAATAAAAGACATACAGGTACTAGCTCGCTCTCAAATGGCTGTCAGAAAAACAGAAAAGCCTTGTGTTTATTGTTGAAGCTCTGCTATCATTATGATGCATGGTCATAATGGTGAATCCCACATACTCTGGAATAAACCTAAATCATGTTAATGTCTTAATCGGCTCTGGGTGTTCTATTGATTTTTGTTTTCCTCTGTCAGATTATTTTTTACTATGGAGCCACGGACCACTGGTGCCCTGTGCAGTATTACCACGATATCAGAAAGGACTTCCCCGAAGGGGACATTCGTCTGTGTGAGAGAGGCATCCGGCATGCATTCGTCCTGGATTCAGGGGAGGAAATGGCTAACATGACGGCTGAGTGGATATTTGATGACTTGAGGATGCTCTGACTACCAGAATAACATTTGTTTAACTTCAATGTCTATCAGACATAAATTCTAACTGAGCCCCCTGTGTGGTTTTTTTTTTAATACGGCCATTATTTTAGAATGTATTAAGACTAATTCACACTGCACCAACAGATGCCGACCAACGCAGACAATCACCAGATTACAGTACGTCACTTGTCCGACATTTCATGACCCTTTCATGAAGATGTTCAATCGGCAACAGATGACGAGAGGGGTAATACACTGATCCAACAAAACCCGAAGTAGTGTCTGTTGCCATTGGTCGGCACCTGTCGGTGTCACATGACACTTTAGTCACAATGGAGCTGTATGACTGATGTATTAGTGACTTTTCAACATGTGAAATATATGATATTTTAATTCTCAAATATGTGCAAGTAAATGTATCTTGTCCTTCAACTTTGCAATGTATTGCATTATTTATTTTAGTGGAACACTGTAATTTTTCAAAATTTACTTAACCAAACAAGTCACTTTAGAACAAGATTCTTATATACAACAACAGCCTGGCATGAAGATATTGTCCTCTTAATGAGGATTTTTATAACATAAAAAAATGATGTAGTTATTTTATGTATTAAAAAAAAAACAGAAGTTGAAATTACAAGTAAGCATGGTGTATAAGTAAAGTATGGTTACAATTAAAATTCTTAACAAATGTTAAAAAAAACATTTGCAATTGAATCAATAAAAGCTTGTAAAGTAGTCCAATTTTAGCATTTTTTGCTATTGATTTCTGTCATTGGGACAGAAATTTTGAATGTAACATTTCTATGTATTGCTATAATTTAATATAGTTAAATTACAATTTTGATGGTATGAAACGTTTTGAATATTCTGATATTCAGTATTTGAGGAGAGAGGAAAGCTTTTGCTGAATATTGCTTTAGCATTGTATATCACTGTAGGATCTCTTGAACCTTTTCTTTTTGGTTTTTCATTACATGTTTTACACTCAGAACATGTAACATGTGATTTGATTTCTGTCTGAAGAGAAATGTATTAATATGGCAGGAAATGCCTGTACTGCATGGACCACAAAATTATGAATTTTAATGAAACTGACCCTGGTTTAAAGCTGAAAAATTATGCGTTTGAGTCTCCACATAAATGGACCTCAAAATTAACCCTGGATCATTTTTATTCTCCAGACTGCATCAGCAGGATTCTGGAATAGTGTTTTACCTGTAAAGCTGCTATTCTCTTAGCTTGAGATCTGTTTGGATTATTTAGGCCCCAACTTGGCTCCTGACATGTCCCAAGAGTTTGCTTTATGGTGAGTGGGGGAGCCAAAGCGGGACGCCTTATATGAAAACCCGGCTGTAGGTTTGTTCTCCACTTGCATGGTTTCCTGGGGGTTACCAAGTGAAATATTTTGACAGTTTACCTCAACAGCCCAGGGACCCGTAATATTATTCAGTCCTCTAACCACCTCAGTCAATGTAATGAAACATCAAATCTCTCAAACGTATTTTACTCTGATGCTCAAAGTCATGTCATTTCAAACCTGTGTGACTTATTTTCTTAATTTATGAAGAATATCCTGTCCACATTTTACATACAATGATGATGAATGAGAACTGGGACTGTCAAGCTTCAAAATTACATAAAAGCAGCATAAAAGTATCATAAAATGTTGTATTCCACATCTTCTGAAGCCTTGTGATGGAACAGACCAAATATAGTTCATTATTTACTGAAAATTGTGAGATCCTCTGTAGTTTTCTTTGCTGCTTTGCTGAGAGAAGTGATATCCAATTCCTGAACAAATCATTCTTTTGAGTCAGATCTTTCATCAAATCAGTTGATTCAAAAACCAGTCTGAATGATTTGTTTGCAAATCAGATCCTCGAGTTTTCAAGTTCAACTCAATCTTGTTAAAACAGTTTACAGCCCACAAGATGGGCAATAACAAAATTTCACACTGCTTCAAAACATTTGGAATATAGTGCATAAGTCATTTGGACGATGTTTGTGATACCTTTAGGGGCTTTTCACACAGAATGCATTTTTGCATTTAAAAATAGAATCCAACTGCAGAAGCGCACTGCTGATGAAAAGAAAGAGCGCAGTATTTCAAGACTCATTTTGAACTGGAGCTTCTTTTAAAGGGTTAGTTCACCCTAAAATGAAAATTAAGATATTTTTGATAAAATTCGATGGCTCAGTGAGGCCTCCATTGACAGCAAGATAATTAACACTTTCAGATGCCCATAAAGCTACTAAAGAAATATTTAAACATGTTCATGTGACTAGTGGTTCAACCTTAATGTTATGAAGTGACGAGAATACATTTTGTGCGCAAAAAAAACCAAAATATCGACTTTATTCAACAATATCTAGTGATGAGCGATTTCAAAACACTGCTTCATGAAGCTTCGAAGCTTTACGAATCTTTTGTTTCGAATCAGTGGTTCGGAGCGTGTATCAAACTGCCAAAGTCACACCCCCCAATGGTGAACCACTGAAATTTCAAAACACTTATGATGTAACGAACCCTCTTTTACTGTAATCACGTGACTTTGGTAGTTTGATACATGCTCCGAACCACTTATTCGAAACAAAAGATTTGTAAAGCTTCAAACCACTGTAGTCACATGAACTGTTTTAAATACGTCTTTAGCAGCTTTCTGGGCATCTGAAGTGTTGATTATCTTGCTGTCAATGCAGGCCTCACTGAGCCATCGGATTTTATCAAAAATATCTTAATTTGTGTTCCGAAGATGAACGAAGGTCTTACGGGTGTGGAACGACATGAGGGTGAGTAATTAATGACAGAATATTTATTTTAGGGTGAACTAACCCTTTAAAAGAAGCTCCAGTTCAAAACTAGTCTTGAAATACTGCGCTCTTTCACTAACCCTTTAAAGTCAGCATGAAACGGAAGTTGTGATAGTGTTTTCTTCCTTATTGTGACATATATTCGAGAGAAACGGCTTCTCGAACAAGTAAAATTGTAGGGCGGGACTTGATTTTGTCCATGGGGAATTGATTGGATTGTTGTGGTTTGCTATTGGTCGATCTCATTTGGGTGACTGATTGTCCCGCCCTTTCACCAGTAAACGCATCAACAGAAAAGAGAAGAGACGTCGCTGCAAGAGGGTAGGGAAGTTAAAAAAAAAATAACGATGTGCACAGATTGAGCATTTATAATAAATATAATAAATTGTCCATTTTGATTTCCTGCTAAAAAGTAGTGGTGCAATGGTCAAAAATGACAGTTAAGCACATTAAAAACATTGATGAAAAAGACAATGATGTGAAACACAAAGTCACATTCTGTGCATTCCAGCCCTTTTTTGGCATTTTGGAGCTCTTATTATATGGGAAAAAGTGGCAAGAACATTCTTCAGAAATTCTCTCAAGGTAACTAATTGATGACAGAATTTTTCATTTTTTTAGGTGAGATATTCCTTTAGAAAAGGGGAATAGGCTTTGGCACAACACCACACAGATCCTCATCGAGTACTGACACGTGGCCCATCCACACCAACTTGTTCAGTTGATTTGAAATCTGTCTTTCTCAGTACCAGGACGTCCTGTTTGTGGACCATTCCGGCAGTAATTGGTGCATCTTGTTGCCGAGCGGCTCAGCAGACTGAGAGTAAATATTTCCAGCTGATCTGTTTCCCGTTCTCTCTGAGAGTCGGGACTCTCCGTGTAAGCCCAGGTCTCTTTAATCTTCCTTTCCAGGCTTCTCAAAAAAGAATGACAAAGCCCCTTAATTTGCTTATCCTTGATTTAAACCAGGAGGCAGGGCTAGTTCATAGAAGGAAATGGAGTAATCCTGCCCGGGTGGATTGAATTGTGGCAAAGCAAACAAGCTTTACTGTTTTACGTCTCCAGAGTGGTTTGGGTTCTCTTGTGGTGATGAAGAATCGTTCCAAAGACACTCTGGTATTTTCCTGCCAAATATCATCTGCAATAGATCATTTTCTTTTTCCCTGGTCTTTGTTATGTTTTGTTTTGACATTGCAATAGTTGCTCTTTGTTCCCCTCTCTCTCAATCTTTGTACCAACTTAACATCATCTGATATACGCTCTGATCCGGGGTTAAAATTGAAATCTTTTCTACTAAGTTAACCTACTCTATTTGGTGCTGTTGTGAGAGTTGTCTTCCAAAAAGGACTTTTCTTATTATAGCAGCACAGATACTATAGCTATTAACTATTCATATATATAATTCAGGTCCTACATTCTCCTTCAGTGACACAAACTGTGAGTGTAGGAAAAGCAAACAGTGCATCCCATCCCACAAGTCTGCTCTCACGGGAGTATTGAAAATGTTTTTCAGGTTGTGTAACTTACAGAGAGCCAGAATTGTCCCCCACGGTGGCCCATCATTGATTCAGTTTATAGGGGAATTAGATCAGTTTAAACACAGTATTTACATTAACATCAGAGTGTAATAGTGGAATCATGTGCTTTAAGAAGAAGTGAAGTGAAATACAATGAGCAGAAATGTATGAAAATCTTAATGGGAAAAACACACTAAAAGTCAAGCCAGCCAACCCTGAGTTTGATGCAATGAAACCTGCCTTTGCATTCAGCTATATTAAAGTGCTGATAACCATGTGCATGAAACCAGTTACTACTTTATGAGTCTTTAGTATTTTGTGGGCACCAGATTCGTAATTACATTCGGTGTAATGCTGTATAATACATATTGTACATTCAGAAGGGACACATGAAACAGGTGTGACAAATTTGGCAAGCTGATTCCCCGTGCTGGAAAAGCTTTATGAAATAGTAAATGCCCAATTTTTTGAGAAAAGTCGTGAATTTTATTATGCAGTTCTAGTTTTAGTGCAAACCAAAATGTATCCTGTTAGAGAACTGTTAGATAAATGGATGCAAACATTTATTTATTTAGTTATTTGTTTGATATGTACTGTTACAACATGCACTGGCCACACTTATACAATATTATACACTATATTTTAAATATATATTTCAATAAAAAGTAATTAAAAAAAATATAGAAAAGGATCAATGACATATAGGAATGCTGTCACTTATTAGCTAACTAAAAATGATATAAATAAATTTTTTGTTTTAAATTTTTATTGTATCATACTGTATTTTGTATATTTTACAGTTTTTATAAAAAAATATTTCAATTTTTAAAAAATTACAAAAATGTTTTTATAATTTAGTTTTTTATTTATCGTGTTTTATTTCTTTATTTCAATTAAAATTACACAAATATTTGAGAAAATGTGTAGCAAAAGATAAGTGACTTCTTAGATGACTAAAAAATGTTGTTTATAATATTTATTTTATTAATAAATTTAGCATTTTTTATTTCTTTAATATCATTTTATGCTTTCATCTTTAAAAATAGCATTGATACCTACTGCCAAGTGTCTAAATGAAAGATTCAGGCCAGTTGTTCCACAGAATCTGATTATATTTGTCCCAAGAAAACATTTGGTTGACAGCCTCATTATTTTCTCCATCTCAAACTGTTTATCAACTTTTTGACCTGAATGAGATTTTATATGGGCCAAAGTGGCTCTCAGGAAAAGACTTCTGGACCGATGTCAAAGTCTGGACACTGCAGTGCTTTTTTTTTTTTTTTTGGTCTCAGTTGTTTTCTTCAACATGATTCAATAAAAAAGAAACAAGCGTGTTTAAAAAGATCTTTCCTCTCTTAAAGAAAAACTGTATCCCCTCTAGTCATTGACTCCAGGCAGTTGTTCAAATATGTGGGGGTCAGTGTTCATTTAAAACCATTCCTAAAAAATGGATTTGGTGAGGGGCCACCTATTCTCTGTCTCTAATAATTGTTTGATATACTGTATTATTGCAGTATCTGTAGACTCAACAAAGGAAATATTAGTGAGCTTGATTCAGATTAGTTTTGCTATCCATCAAAAACAGATTAACAGACGGCATATACGTCTTTGAATAAGTTATCTCTGTTACTCCTTTTTAAATATTGGAGGTATTGTAATAAAAGTGAGTGATGATCCGTCTCCTCCAGTTGCACTTGCATCATAACCTTCTCTGGACAAGTGCTCAATGGCAGGGCACAGTCATTCATTTCGTTAAAAAAAATACCTCCACAGGGACCCTCCACACATTAGCGTTTCCTGAAGTTCAGCACACAATGCCGCACGGCTCCCCTACCAGCTCCGGACAATAACGTATCCCCCTCTTCACCCTGTGTTGTGTGGAATTTAGAATCACCTGGAAACTTCCTGAATACTTTCTGGCAAAAAAATGAGACAAAATACAAACCCAATAATGATTCCGGAACCGTGGGTGAGTCAGACAGTCACCGAAGGTTCACTTTCATGTGGATGTCTGGGAAAGAATATTTGCTGCGGGAGTGTTTTTTTTTCCCATCAATACTTTTTATACAGTATATAAAATCATCTATACAAAAATGACAATGCAATATAGAAGTATGAAAAGATGCTAAGTGTGTTTACTTTTTGCTTTTTAAAATTTTAAATTGTTTATATATATTATACATATACTAATAAACATTGTTCAAAAAAGCAAAAAAACAAACAAGAAATCAATATATTGCAGATAATTTACAATTGAATTATGTACACTTCCTTATCTAACAGTATACATACTCTTACATACACAGTGCATTTACAATGGAAAGTCAATAACAACAACAAAAAAGACATTCTCCCTTTTTAAGACAGTTTTGGACATTATTCTTGGTTTGTACTTTAAAATGATCATTTTTGCAGCCAGTTAAATACATAACACTAAATGCATTAAATTAAGAAAAAAGGTTTTTGGCATGTGTACAATGATTTACATTTCTATTTTAAGCCTTTGTTCTAGTAAAAAAAAAAAAAACTAGATCACGGCTTATTGTTCCCTCCATTTTTTTTTGTTTTTTTTGAGCGACATATACTTTACCAGCTTACAGTAAAATAAAACATATCAGTGAGGGTAAGTTAACATTGCTTAGCACTGATCAGAAAGTATATTCGAGGGGTGCCAAACCCCTCTACTGAACCATGACAATCCTGCAGGCTTTGCATTCATTTCTCTGAGAGCACTTGGCATGCTGAACTGAAACTCCTTCTCTACTAAATGTCTCCTAAGGCTTTTCACTTTAGTAAAATAGCGAGGCACAGCTGAAGTAACCCATGCAGCGCTTAAGCTGATAACCTCCAGACCTCCGAACAACAGAAGAGGCAACGGCACTCTTCATGCCTCTTTATCTCCTTGAAGCAAAGATGGCGTCCCGTAAAGTTAATCTGTTCCAGCTAGGTGTGCTATCACGATCGTGTCAATAGTGAAAGAAAGACTGCTTATAAAAAGAATCAAATTGTTTGGAGAAACTGCCTTGAGAGGAATTAGATTAAGGAGCAAGCACATACAGTCGGGAATGTTTACAATGAAAGGAGATAGAGACTTCGAAAGAGGGATATTGCTTGAACTATCTTTGACTGGCCAGATGAAATTAATTTGTTTTTAAAGGTTTGAAATAGATTTTGCTTTATCTTTTCCAAACAATCCTGAGTTCATTCCTGCAGTCTGCAGAACAAGATTTTGCCTCAGAACAAAAACAGACCAGCATGAAGTGAAGAAATATTGTGAGGGATGCAACTTTTTTCAACTTAATTTAAAAAGAAATGGTAACTTGAAAGTTAGGAACATATTTCTGCCAAAGTACTTAAAAACAATCAAAACAACAAACTCGTACACCAACAGTCACGACAATAATGTACCGTAAAACCACACAGGAAGTTTCCTTGAGAGTCGCACAGATTTCGTGCCATTATATTGTTCTGAAGTGCACAGATGCTCTGGCTAATTTTTCTGTGGTCCGTTGATTTAGGAATGTAACTTTCATAATGCCACCGTGGACAATTTAGGTGATTATCAGTCCCATTCAGTGAGACAAACATTGATTGAGGGGAATTACCATGGAGAAATGTCAAAAAAAAGAAAAACAGTTGCTGTTACGAATTAAAATCTGCTTTGTATTTCTTCATAGAGGAAACAGTTGTTATATAAACAGTAAGCAGGCAAATATTTCTGCCTTGACACTGAGATTAATGAACACTGGAAGCTTTATTTTGATTTTGTTCTTATGACTTGATGTCATTTAAAAGTGGTTCTATATAAAACTTTCATATAAACTAAACTAAAATGAGTTTACAGGAATAGTTCACCCAAACTTTCTTTCTTCTGTGAAACATAAAAGATATTTTTGGCCAAACAATGGAAGTCAATGGTAACCAAAACTATTAGGTTACCAACATTCTTCAAAACCTCTTCGTTTATGTTACGCTGAAGAAAGAATTTCTTGCAGATTTGGAAAGACATAAAAAGATAAAAAAAGAATTTTTAGGTGCACTATCCCTTTAAATCTTTTATGTTGGGCATAAATTAGGTCCTTTTTAGTTTTTTGTTATACAGTACTTATGGTACAAGGCGCTTTTTTACCTTGTGGCTTTCATTCATACATAATTGATATAAATCAAACATTTGAGAAAATACTGCAGATTTGTATGATCATCCATAATAAGGCATGACATTAAAGCATAAAATTAATCTAATCTCATTACCAGAGCAAGTAAACAAACCCTCTCAGTAAATGTAGGTGAACACTGAAAGTAGATCCTCAAACAGCCAAATCTAGAGTCAGGATAAAACAAAACAATCATTTTGATTTTGGCTCCACAGCGCCTTTCACAAAATAAGGTCTGAGGTCGCTCAAAGCAATGAAGTCATTTATCTTGCACATATTGCACACATCATGTACTATACTGCAGCATTATCATCCGACCGAAGCCAAATGTGGTGTCATCAACCTTTTTTTTTATGAAACGCCTGGTTTCTCCTTCTCATTAAAAAGCTTCATTTTAGTTTTAACATTTAGAATGTTATTTTAAGAATGTAAAATGATGTGCTGAACACAACGCTATCTCACGACCAATTTGTACGTATTTTACGAGGTGGCTAATTCGTACGAATTCATACGACCTCACTCGTACCAATTCGTGTGATCTGTCTAAACCCCAGTGATGAGTAGGTTTAGGGGCGGGATTAGGGGTAGGTCATATGTACGAATTCATACGAATTTGGCAACTCATAAAATACGTACAATTTAGCAAAAAACTTAAGAGTTTGTCGTTTGAGTGCGGTCGTACGAATTGGTTCGAATTAGCCACCTTGTAAAATACGTACGAATTGCTGTGAGACCGGGTTGGCTAAACGATGTTATTGGTTAATCCCCTTTTTTTTATGTGGGTCAATATAGCCTGATTTCCACCTTTGTACATCAAATGTTGGTGGGTTGTCTTGATATAAAATTCAGAACTGTCGTGCTCAATTATTACATGTGTCTTTTGGTTCTAGAAGCATCTAAAGTTCAAAAAAGGAAAACCGTACTGTGTATATATGATTAAGGAGGTCTAGGTACTAGGAGAAAGCTGTCAGTTAGTATGACAAGGACTCTTAGAAGTATGCAATTTTTAAATCTGTCATCTTTGTTCTGGACCCATAGTTTTTGAGCCAATCTCTTGAGCCCTAAATGCCATGTGACTAATCACTCTAAAGCTGCAGAAAAATTATGTCATGACAATGTGACAAAGTGACTGATGGGATCACACATGCACAGTCCCAAATCCTTTACTAGTGATTATCCTGCACTGTTATAAAAGACAGTGTAAAAATTGCCAGTTTTACACTTTAAAAAGTCTGGTATAACACCTACTTTAGTATAATGAAAGATCTGTCATTTAAATGTTGCTTTTAAAAATGTATTCAATTAGAATGTACAGCTTTTTTGAATGGCCAACAATTGAGAAAGCTGTTTTTGCAGCCACATAGTGTAATTATGACATCTACCAGCAGGAGCTAATGAGGCCATGCTAACCAGCTACACTTTGACCCCTTAGATTTAGAATGGAGTCAAAAGTGTTAACTTTCACTCAGTCAATGCCATATTTGATTAAGGCCACTAGACTCCTCAGAGAAACATTTTCAGAGGTACTATCGAAATCTTCAGAGCTTCATCTTGAATATAAGCTGACTGTCATGAAAAGCACCTTTACTGTTATATACATTATAGCTGCGTGCTACCACTGACAGATTCTCCGACTCTGAGTCTTAACGGGGCCAACATTTCTACGCTTGCTGCAAGGATACTTCAACACTCTATCACTGAGTTTACATTAACAGGATGTAAAATAATTTCTGGAAAGCCTAGGTTTTCACTCATTTTCTGTTGAGGAGTTGTTTATTTGTTGTTGTAAGGGAATTTGGAGCTGTTCGGCACACATGTCCTCCGCTTGCTTCTAAAACACAACTCAATGTCTTATCACCATCTGAACATACACACATGCTCGTTGTCACACATTTACACACCAGCTCTGACTGCTTCCTCTTGCCCACAATGGAGTGCCTGGCCTCTGCGTATGAGGCAGCGGCAGCTTTCGGATAGGGTCCAGGGGTTGCTCACCCCTCGCTCACACTGCTACCTGCAACCACAACTCTCCACCACCATGTCCTCATACTGTTTATAAACTACGTTATTCCCCGAGTCAATGTACAGGATGCTAATGGGACTGAGTTTAGAAGGAACACAACAGCTTGGAGGGGTGGACTCTGGGTCCATGGAGTTCATGAGAGTCTGGATGATGGCGTGGTTGGTCGGTTCCAGGTGTGAGCGCAACGGGAAGTCACACAAACCCTCACAGTGATAAGCTTCGTAATCTAGCGGCGCAATAATCCAGTCGTCCCAACCCAGTTCTTTGAAGTTCACATGAAGTGGCTTCCGGCTGCAACGCGTTCTCCGTCTGCCACCTCCCTTTCCTCCGCCGCCACCACCCCCAGTACCAGGTCCTACACCAGGACGGCCTGCTAGTGCTGTCCGTCTCCTCCGCCGATGTCTCGGATGACTTTTAATATCATGCTCCGGTGCAGGAAATTTACGACTTTTCATGGCCCTTATCTTCTCACGGATCTCCCTAAAGAGGTTCTCCTTCCTCCGAGCTCGAGAAAAGGCTACCAGTAAGGCTCTTTCATGGGTCTGCTGATCCTCATGGCTCAGACCCAGCATCCCGGGAAGCACGGCTTCATTATTTGAATCAGAAACGGCGGATATGCTGAAACACAATGGCCTGCTGCCTTCCACGGTCCTGTGCAACTTGAGGTGGGTCTTCACGCTTGCACCGACTTCAAACACATCCCATGTGGCTGAAGCGGTATCTAGAAGATCAATGGTCCTGGAGGTGAGGAGCAGAGGTTGGTGAAAGGATCCCGGGAGGGAGCAGGTGTGAAGGAGAAGTCGGTACAGGTTCCCACCACGGGAGAGTAAACTTAAGACATCAGGCGGTGGCCTCCTCAGAACCCGCAGCTCCACCTCCATCAGTTCGTCCAGTCTTGAGAGACCAGACAGGTCAAATGTGTACTGCTGATTGAACTTCAGGGAAGGCTCGTCTGGAGGTATAAGACAAAGAATGGATTAGCATTGAAATATGAAATATAAGTAAGAATTAATGCAGCAAGCCTACATGAGGCAAACACTAATGCGTTTCCTCACCTTACTATGAACAATCTTACATATGGCTTTTGTGAAAATGGCATAGACAAACTGTCATTCCTTCAACTCAATGAGAATAACATTCAAGGGCCTGAATGACTTCTCCAAACATGAGGTGCAGCATGCTCACGGAGACCAGGTGGAGAGCATTTGGCTGACCTGTCAGACTGTGAAGGCCTTTGGCAGCATCTGCTAATTACACTGATTGAGTGAGAAGAAGGTTTGGCAGGACATTGGAAATGCTCAGCTCTCAGAGAAGCCCTCCTCCTTCCCCTATATGTCCTCAGGAGGATGTAGTCAATTTGAAAGGTGGGTGGCTTAAGGGTGTAATTAAATGTTAGGTAACATTTCAAGCTGAGGTGGACCTCAGTTTTCTGTGGCCACCATGAAATGGTCTTTCATTATTCGCACAGCTAACCTGAAATCGCTGCGGGGAAGAAAATCTCTGTCTGCAAGATGTTGTCCTCTCTTTTTCTTTGTCTGGAGGAAGAAATTAGCTAAAAGAATACATCCAATACTCAGTCTCATCCGTGACTGAGATGATGCAGAACCAAACTTTGCTAAGAGAGACCAGACTTTGCGCTCAGAGTAAAACAAGCTTCGATGTTGACATCTTGACATACAGTTCAAAAATGGAACCCAGAGTACCATGCAACCTGATACAGAGACTGCAGTTTCATGGGTTACACATGAAGAGGATTCTTCCAATATGAGGTGGCTGCACAGAAACCCAAGGCCAGATTGGGACATATCATATTGACGCTACACTATGAGAGAGGCCTTCAGAATGATAATTGCAAACTGTTTAAAGCTAACAGACTTTTTGGGACTGGCCACAAATAATTTACCTGCCCTATGGTGCTACATGAGCGCAAGGAGCGCGCAAAAAGAGGTGTTCTGAAAGAAAAGCACTATACATTTATCTCCTGTCTGAGACAAAGGAATGCTATAAAAATGAAAGGTGAACAGAGGGGAGGGGTGTAGAGTAAAGCATCCTCCTCTGAGCTAATATCCGCTTGCCAGACTAAACAATGACATAACCTGGAAAATGAGCTGAGGCAGTCAGGGACTCAAGTTCCAGTACCTTGGGGTCTACAAATATTATCTGAATTTGCTCTTTTAAGTTTTTGGCTTCAGACAATGCACAGTCATATTTGGGTTATACCTTTAATACTTTTGGTTTCATTGCATAAATCATTTTGTTTGTTGGCATCATTTATGATGGGAACAGGTGGGACAATCTACACAAAGAGGCATGCTGCACTCCCAGGCCAGATTTGATTCAGAAACTCCACATATTCAAAGCAAACACATTACAATTGAACCAACAAATCACGGTTGATGATTAGACCTGTTTTGTGCACTTATACATACCAACAAAATTCCAAAAGCATCAGATGTATATGTAATGTAAATAGGTATACATTTAAATACACAAGTTCATTTTAGCACTTGAATTGGTCAGCAAGAATAATTGCTGCCTCATATCACCGTGTAACTTAGTTTTATGTCAGAAAAAGCACTATTAAAAATGTGGTTTATATGACTTTTGGGCATTACTGCTTAAAGGGTTAGTTCACCCAAAAATTCTGTCATTAATTACTCACCCTCATGTCGTTCCACACCCGTAAGACCTTTGTTCATCTTCGGAACACAAACTAAGATATTTTTGATAAAATCTGATGGCTCAGTGAGGCCTGCATCGCCAGTAATAACACTCCCTTTTTCAATGCCCAGAAAGCTTCTACAAACATATTTAAAACAGTTCATGTGACTACAGTGGTTCAACCTTAATATTATAAAGCGACGAGAATACTTTTTGTGCACCAAAAATAACAAAATAGCGACTTTATTCCACAATATAAAGTGATGGGCGATTTCAAAACACTGCTTCATGAATCATTTGTTTCAAATCAGTGGTTCAGAGCGCCAAAATCACATGATTAGGCTTCCTTACGTCATAAGTGTTTTGAAACTTCAATAGTTCACGTGACTCTGGCAGTTTGATTCACGCTTCGAACCACTGATTCGAAGCAAAAGATTCGTAAAGCTTTGAAGATTCATACAGCAGTGTTTTGAAAGCGCCCATCACTAGATATTGTTGAATAAAGTCGCTATTTTGTTATTTTTGGCACACAAAAAGTATTCTCGCCGCTTTATAATATTAAGGTTGTACCACTTTAGTCACATGAACTGTTTTAAATATGTTTTTAGTAGCTTTCTGGGCATTGAAAAAGGGATGCTGGCGATGCGGGCCTTTACTGAGCCATCGGGCTTACGAGGCATCGTGGAACGACATGAGGGTGAGTAATAAATGACATAATTTTCATATTTGGGTGAACTAACCCTTTAATTATTATTTATGATCTGTGCATTTGCCATTTCGTGTCGTCATCTTCACCACGGTCCCCCAATATTTTTTTAAAACAAAATTATGCCCATTGTTTTATATCTACTTTGTAAGAACACTGAGAGATCGAATCAAATTTCTTCACTCTTCATTTTTCACAAAATATTTGGAAATATGATGCTTGGAATTCATATAATGCAAATTATTACCCTCAATACCCTTAAACAAATGTGACATTGGGCACTTTTTTATTATTCAAAGGCTGTGGCCTCAAATGTAATAACTAGCCTGTCAATGAATGAATGTCAATTCAATATATCGAACAGTCAAGAACAGAAGAACCTCTTCAACTATGCTAAAAAAAAAAAATGTTTTCACGCATATCTCCATATATTTGGTCGGGCGGAGAGCTGACACGCTGCATTTCACAAATTTTGTATTTTACGTGACAATCTTTATTGGAACATAAGTTTTAAATTAAAATGTTTCTCTATCTTTATCAGCAACACCTGGAGGAGAGAACGCGTGCCCTGTTTTAGATACTTTAGCTTAAGGTGCTGCTGAAGTTTATTTTTCACAGATGTTGGAAATTTGAGACATTTGACTTCATATTTCTTTTTTGTATTTCGAAAATATTATCGGAAAGTAGATGTTCATGAACAAAAAATTTAACTTGAGCTTCAAAAACATGGAATCACGCATGCGTAAACTACACATGTATAGAATAGCAATCCAATTCATATCACATTTAAAATCGAATCCAAATCACTGTAGCAGAGTACTAAATTATTAATGTTCTTTTCAAGTTTAATTTCGCGTAAGTCTAATACACGCAGAACTGCGCATTTCTCTAATTAATTTATGCATAAACCAAATATATTTTAGTGCAATGGTGTGCCATCAGTAATAATAATGTTTGTGGTTCGTAATTATAATAATTAAAAATTATAATTATTATTATTATTGTTGTTAATCAGCAACAAATGATCTGACAATGATAATAACTAATATGACCCAAACCATCAGATAATTTCAAGGCTATATATCATGGGTGAAATATACCATAGGCCTACTGTCTTAATATATAAACTCTCAGTCATTGTCACAACGAGATCAATCATCTTACAGTGTCAGCTGTCATTTAGCCTATAAGCTACGGCATGATTTATTACTGCAGCGTGTACCTCATACAATTCATTACAATTTTGTGTGCCAAGTATAATATATCAAAATAAACAGACCAGGCTCAATCTGAATGTATGAAATCCGCACCAATGGCCTGAATGAGATCATCTTACACTCATCTATCTATCTGTCAGTCTCCCCGGCGGATCAATCTCACTCACCTTGTCCCAGGTCCATGAAGCTGGTCACTGTGTTGGCATATCTCCTGGAGCGCGTCTGGCTGCCGTTGCCTCCCCGTCGGTCCAGTTCCGATAGTGTCCTGTACAGAGAGATCATGTAAGACGGAACATGAACAGATGTGGAGTCGTTCCGGGAGCTCGTGCTGGCTTCTGCAGGACCGCGCGCATCCAGATGTGAGTGAAGCCCGTTATCAGAGGGGTACTCCACCGATCCCAGCACCACTGCCTCAATAATATTCCCAAAGCAGAAGGAAAACCATAGGAAGGGAGCGGCAGTCTTCTTGGGAGTCATTTTCAGTGGTCTCTGGCCGAAAATGGCAAAGTTGGATGGACTTGATGACTTTGGAAACTCCCCTTTGCTCTTTAGATAGTGTTAATATATTGTATGTGAGTAACACTGAATGCCTGTTGCTTAGTATTCAAAGAGCGCCCCCCGTAGGAAAGATATTTCGAAGCGGTAACGTTTGTTTCAAATCCCCAACATCAATGTCTGTGGACTAATATTATTGCCAGAATTACAATTTAATATAAATAAATTATGCAAAACCGAATGAGTTTAATTAAAAATAAACAATGAAAGGTGTCCACTTATTCTGTTTTGCTAAGA
>RJVU01042615.1:763912-792485 GCA_003731715.1 Anabarilius grahami | reverse complement strand
AAATAGACGAATTGGAGGTCAATAAGACCATTTTGATTTGAAGTTGGTTTTCATGCTGTGGCATCTTTTGCACAATCGTCCCCCATTTAATGCTCGCGCACTGCCATCTACTGTTGAAAAGACCTCAAATGCTGTAAGTTTATGCAAAGTTAAGTTGCAACACAGTAACCTACTTTAACATGCTAACAGTAAAATTAATTTTCACTATGCAGAAATAGTAGTCCATGCAGTTTGCTACAAATACTGCCCTGTTTCTTATACATTTAGGGGAGACTGAGGCTAGTTGTCTCCCATCTTACATCAGTGAATAGCCTAAATCTCAGTGTAGTTTTCTTTTTGAACGTGAACTTCTGTGTAACACAAAAATATCAAATAATTGTTTTGGCCAAAAATACAACCTATGAAAAGATGACTATAAAGTTACTAAAGACATTCACTATGATATATGATAGTCCCTCAGCTGTGCAACCCATTAGTGAATGCATTCATGTAGATTAAGAGATTTAGATCTGTTTCTTTCTTAATGCTATCCATTTTTCTACTAATTTACACTTTGTCAACTACCAAAAAATAAAGACTATCAAATGCATCATCAGTCAAGCATATGGTTCTTTTCACTTGACACTTACTGGAATAAAAGAGGGAACATAACAATCCATTATTATTTCATCACAGCTAACATGTGCTCAAGTTCTTAAACTGAAAATTGTATTTCAAAATGTCCAGCCTAAATTGTGGCATACCATGGAGATTCAATCTTGGATCACAATGTTGAGGTAAAAGCATATTTCCAATGTTACAACCTGAACACTTAATTTATATAACTTTACACTGCTGTACTGGGCCTGAAATAGATCATCCATGTCAACATGCAGCTGATTGTGTGTTGATTTGCTGTCTGGATTAACCAACACTATGCTATAATATATAGGGATATCAGATTAAACTCTGGAATTTTTGCCAGAAAGTACAATACTCATTCATCTCTGACCTCATCCATGTCTGTCATACTAATAACTAAAGTTCAGGAAAGACAACAAAGTAAATACATTCTAGTAGCCAAAGAAACATTTATTAAGCTCATGGTATGAGCTGTGTTGTCTTCATTCTGCATTTTGCACTCTTCCTATGACTGCTCAGTCAGATAAACAGATGTCATTCCATTAATGGCCTGAACAGTGAGCCATGCTATCACAAAGAGGTGGACTGGAAAGTATCTTGGTGACAAAACCTTATTGTTACCCCTCAAAACAATGGAAATATGTCAACATCCATAGTATGTACAATACAGTATTTTTCCACTCAACCATTTCTTGACTTGTGATCTAGACACCAGTTACAGATCTTTTCTCATTTATGTCAACTTGCTGACAAGATTTTTCTGTGTAAATTTGTATTATAAGAAGGAATGGACATGCTACAATGAGCAAACATGTAACTACATCTATTTCCTTGTGATTATATATTTTAAAGTTATTATATATTTATACATTAAAGATTATAGCCTCCCCGCCCCCTTCCACACACACTGTGTAGACAGAGGATCTTTATCCCCTCATAAGTAAATACATTTCCATAACTCCATCAACTATTAACATCTATTAATGGACAATATTTGTCAATGCATGACATTATATGGGGATAAACAAACAAATATGGGCGTTACTCCTTAAAATACAATTATTCAAAATAATCAGTCTGCTCTTTTTTAATGTATTGTAACCAACTTAAAAGTCTAGGTCTGAACCGACAAGAAAAAAAGGCAAATAACACCTAGTAATGACACTTACTGAACATTAACTTCCTCAATCAAAATAAAAGATCAGCTGATGGTCACGTGACTATCACATGATCAGTACATAAGAACACAGGCATTGGTGTGGTGGTGTTTTTCAGAGTCAGATATCAAAGTGCGTGAACGTGAAAACAATGCGGTGAGTAACTTTGTTGTTTACCAAACGTTATTTTATCGTAGTTATAGTTTATTGATCGCATTTGCAGAGACTGTTTGTAAGTCTCACAGACTATGGTTCACCTCGACGAGGTAAGATGGTCAGTAAACGTGTTTCCTTGTATACTGTTGGTTTGCTTTCTAACGTTAATTGTTTAAGTTGACGACTGGAGTTGAAAAGACAAGTCAGTAAAAGTAACCTCTTGCTCTTGTGCATTGACCATAAAATTAATTGAATGTGCATCAGAGTGCGTTCTTAAAGTGACAGTGTTCTATTTTTACAGGATTGCTGTTTTTGTGCTGAGCTTAATTTGGCTGGTCAGTGGGGAGTTGCTTGAAGCTGACCAAGATGCTTCGTAAGTCCAAACTATGAACTATATTTGTCATTTTATGTGACTTTAAAGTGACCGATATAAATGCAATATCTACATATTGCTTTACAATAGAAACAAGCCTTTAACAATAGCTGTTTTCATCTACCTCAGGGGTGTCCAATCCTGCTCCTGGAGGGCCACTGTCCTGCAGTTTCGCTCCAACCCCAGTTAAACACACCTGCTAATCAAGGTCTACTAACCATACTAGAAACGTCCAGTCAGGTGTGTTGAGGCAAGTTGGAGCTAAACTTTGTAGGACAGTGGCCCTCCAGGACTGAGTTTGGACACCCCAATCTACCTATTTTTATATGCATTTTGGGAAATCGCATACAAAACGCCGGATAGAGATGCAAAGATGCGCAAATTCTAAAAATGTGTTTTAAAAACTTGTGCACTTTTTTTTTTTATCTGATAAGACATACATAAACCATGATGGAAACACATGTACCGAATATATCCCCCGATGTGTAACAAAAACTCACTTGACTTTGTCTCACCAGTGGATGTGATTGAATAACTGGACTAACTAGCAGATCAATTTCTTTGCACATCATCTCAAATGTCGGTTTGGTCATTCTGAAGTGCCTGAGCCAAAGTCTGTCATCAGAATGATTTGGTATAATGAGCTCCCAGAAGTGTTTCCCATGAACAATTGTTTGGGAACAATCAGCATCCAAACGCAAGATAACATGACAGCATTTAGTGCGGTTAGTCTACGTGTTCTAAGATGCAAGTCATTTATGATTTAGGAAAAAAGAGCCACAGTGACTTCCCTTTTTATTACAGATATTTTGCACCAATTTCCCAGGAAGTGATGATTTGTTCTCTTGAACACATGGGATGGGATGCTTTATTTGCAAATGTTATATGTGATATTTCAATTTTGTGCACAAGTTAAATTCAAAACTTTGGATGGAAACATAGCTAATGTTATTCCCAATGTTTTAGTGTGCCTGAGAACTGGCTTCTGGTTGAACGGGTTGGACCTTTGGAGGAAGTGGAACTTACATTTGCACTAAAGCAGCAGAATGTTAACCAGATGGAAGAGTTACTGAACCTAGTGTCGGACCCAAATTCACATCAATATGGTATTGAGCCTCTCATTTGTTATAATGAAAAATGATCAAATAAAGAAATCAGTTCTCATTTTCTCATTTATATTTTAGGGAAGTATCTGAGTTTGGAAGAAGTAGCTGATCTTGTACAGCCATCTCAGCTGACGGAGAAAGTAGTGCAGAATTGGCTCCAGAGTCATGGGGTCAAAAACTGTCACACAGTTGTAACACGGGACTTTCTTCAGTGTGTCATGACTGTACAGTAAGCACAATTTGTGTGAACTTTACCATATCCATAGAAAAAAATCCACAAAAAAATACTTTTTTACTTTTCAGAAATTGTAAAAAATAAAATCTAGTTTGTTGTTCTTTCAAATAAAGCATGGTCCAGTTCTTCTATATATTTACTTTTGATCTATCTATCCATCCATCCATCCATCTATCTATCCATCTTAGGGTGGCTGAAGCATTACTCCCTGGCTCTAAATTTCACCGCTACAGAAGAGATTCACAAACTCTTTTGAGGTCAACATCTCTATACTCTGTTCATGATGATGTGCATCAGCATCTAGACTTTGGTGAGCAGCTGACACCATTCATCTCCATCTTCAGTCCTATAAGCCTACTGTATCATATTTGATCCATTAATTTCTAAGGCCTTTAAATTATGAACATTATTAAAACAAAAATCTCACTGCATGCCTTTTGCCATCTGATTGGCTTTTAAGTGTAATGGTAAAGATGTCCTCCTTTAGGTTGTGATTTTTAGTAACGTAAACTTGAGAATAGCTTTGTTTTTAAATTGTTCTTAATATTTCAACATACACACTTATGGTACTGAAGCAACTTAGGCTTACTTTATTATCTATACATAATTTTTTAGAAAATCATGATAAAATGTATGTATCAAATCTGATACAACAGGCTTTTTTTAGGAATGTTTATTTGTACATCTTTCAGTGATCGTTATATTGCATTTCATTGTTTTGNCCCCCCCCCCCCCCCACAACAAAACTATAGATTTATGTACTTTGCTCATAAAACTAAGCATTTAAATATCTTACTAAGACATTATTAAGAGATATAGAGTGACAAATGACTTAATATGCATTTTTGTAAGTAGTCTGCTATACTGTTAAAAAGATCTCTTTGATTTACATTTTCAACTTATTTTTTGGTTATGTAAATATCAGCTACTGCATCAAATTGCTTATTTTTGGTCCGTTTGGGCAAAAAAGGTTTTGGTGTGGGTTTTTTGTTTTGTTTTTGTTTTTTCCCTCCTTGAGTGTAAGCTCCATAATCTCACTATTATTATACTATTTGAGCCATAAAAGCCTGATGTGTGAATTATGATACAAAACATAGAACTCTGCAAACTTTTTATATTTAGATATTTACATTTTTTTGTAGTAATTTTTGTAAAAAGGTTCAAGAAACTCGTTGATTTATTTTTTTATTTTTCACAGTATTTCATATGTGTGGATTTACAGGGTTATAAGGACTTCAATAATAATCTGCATTTAACAACTGCATTATGTTTTGCATTACTTTTTAGTGACATGCATTATTTTATCCTAATGAACATGCACCTAGTATTAATGTTCCTAATGGAAAATCTTTGATGTAATCACTCTCAAATCTACGATATGAATATCAATATCATCTTTTTATTTTTTAGTGGGTGGTGTTCACCGTTTTCCACCAAAAGGAAAGGATATCAGTAAAGGCTGGGAAGGAGCAAGACAAGCAGCATTAGGCTTTCACTTGGGTGTCACCCCCTCAGTCATTAGGAGTCGTTACAACCTTACAGCAAAAGATGTGGGCACTGCCACTAACAACAGTCAGGCAGTGGCACAGGTACATTTCTCATACTCTCTACTTTACTGTTGAGATGTCACTGACTATGGTGCTAAAACTGTTAATTTCATGATGTGAATATTATTCTGTAATGTTCTTCATGGTTGTCAAGTATCTCCATTAACTTGAGGCTGTAAACTGGTTAGTTCTTGGAGCAGTACTACCACCCTGCTGACTTGGCTGAGTTTATGAGTCTGTTTGCCGGAGGATTTACGCACATGTCAGCTGTAGAGCGGGTCGTGGGCACTCAGGGAGGTGGGAAAGCCGGCGTTGAGGCCAGTCTGGATGTGGAGTACATCATGAGCAGTGGAGCAAACATTTCTACATGGGTCTTCACAAATCCAGGTATGTGATCCTTGGCTGTGTTATTTAATTATCCTTAAGATGCTATTCTACTTTTTGTTAATATTTTAAATTTAGTTATTTTTCCTGTTTATTTTAATTGTAGTTAAAGTTGTAGTAATTGTCTTTTTTGTTGTCATTTTTAATAGTTTACAGTTTGTTACTTTAGTGCATGAGAAGTAATTTATATTTGGACTATTTTAGACCAGGCAAGACGACAACCACTGCAGAGTAGCCCAGTATCTTCGTGACTTGCCGTTTATATAAACAGAGATGTAGCTCCTGCTACAATGTTTTTCTGCAAGATGCATGCAGTTTTGTTTATTAACTGCTAGTGTGGCAAAAAATATATAGTGTACCTTTAACTAGAATAACTCTGATTCATGAACATAATTTGCCTTATTTCAGTTTGTTGTTTCGTTAAAGTCAGCATGAAACAGAAGTTGCGACTGGCTTTTCTTCCCTGTTGTGACGTATATCCAATGAAAAGGCTTCTGAAACTAGAAAAAATGTAGGGTGGGACTTTTGTTCATGGGCAATTGTTTGGATGGTTGTGGATTGCTATTGCTGTGATCTTATTTGAGTGACAGGTTTTCCCGCCCTCACGCCGAAAATCAAGTCATCAGAGAAGAGATGTCAATGCAAGAGGGTGGGGAAGTGATTGTGATTAAAGATTATGCGGGCACATAAAAAACAAAAAAGAAACTATATACATGGATAAATAATTTATAATGAATTCTGCAATATTCCATTTAAGAAAAAAAAAGAAGAATTGTCCATTTTCATGGTGTCTTAAAGGATCATGTCTGCTGGTTATCTTCTCAAATTACCCGTTTTATGCATTGTAAAGATCACAAACGTCATCATGGTCTCTTTTACAGGTCGTCATGAGTCCCAGGAGCCATTCCTTCAGTGGATGCTGCTGCTCAGCAACATGTCAGCGGTTCCTTGGGTCCACACCATCAGCTATGGAGATGATGAGGACAGTCTTTCTGATGCCTATATGAACCGCATCAACAATGAGTTCATGAAGGCTGGCCTCAGAGGGATATCTATGCTCTTTGCGTCCGGTAAGATAACTAAAGTCAAGAAATATGATTAACTGTTAGTTCCATCTCAATGGTACAAGATCTCAAAGCAGGCAACACTCTTTAATTAGATCTGTTTTTTTTTTTGTTTTTTTTTTAAATCAGGTGACAGTGGAGCTGGCTGTAGACACTTGACCAAGGAAAGAAATACTTTTAGGCCAAGTTTTCCTGCTTCCAGGTAGACATTGCTCTCTGGATAATCTTTGTAGGACTGATATCTTTTAAATTGAAAATAATTGATGTGTGAATTTGTGAAATGAATCTCTTGCCTATCTAGTCCCTATGTGACCACTGTGGGTGGAACTTCTTTCAAGGACCCCTTCAAACTCAGCTATGAGGTCACAGATTACATCAGTGGAGGTGGCTTCAGTAATGTGTTTGCAATGCCAGATTATCAGGTAACAATCCACAAGTCTGTATCCTTTGCAATGTTCTGAATGAAATATTGTCTTGCTGCTTAATGAAAACCGCTCAGAATATGCTGTATACTGTATTATTTGCTCTGGATTAATATTGTTACTGGGCTTGAATTTCGGCGTGGTATTGCACGTATTGCGCATAATTTTTCTCAGATTTAGCGCAAAATAACCGCAGATTTGGTGCTCACACCCAAAGTGCACGCACATAAAGCCGCCTCTCAGCACTTAATCGAGTTCTTTTTTTCGCTGCTTGAACAGTTAAATACACACAAAATAATGTCAAAATGCTGGTCTTGGCGAGTATTCACTTTAACACAGTCAGTTATGTTTGTAAATTTATGTAAGTAAACCAAAACAGAGAAAGAAAATGCATTTGTAACAGTATAATTGTTTTGTGCATTAGGTCTTAAAGTGACAGCAGCCTAATATAACTGCTGCCACATTGAGATAATATCTATATGGCAGTTTTTCCCCATGGTATCGATATCAAAATTGTGGCCGGTGAAAATGCTTTGTGGTTAGTAACTTTGGAAATCCACTTGCCACAGTGGCTGGTGAGGAAAAAAGTTAATGTCAAGCCCTGGTCTCATGACTTTACAGTTTTTGTCCCAGTTTAGGAAGTATTCTGTTATCAGTCAGAGATGAGTGTGTCAAAGTAATGTCCATATGGCAGAAATATACAGCTATAAGGCAAAAAAAAAGTAGGCAAAAAATGCTATCATTTGGCATAATGATTTAAGAAAGAGATCATAGTTAAAAAAATCACTGCTTCTTTTACACGTCACACTGGAAACCCATTTCCCATGCACTGTGGGATTCTGTATTCAGGGCAGTGCTGAATTGTCTTGACAAACAAGGTTGTGTTTTGTTCTCTATAGGTTGGTGCTGTTGGAAAGTATTTGAAGAGTGTTCAGCCTCTGCCTCCTCAGACATATTTCAACACCACTGGAAGAGCCTACCCAGACTTGGCAGCTCTGTCTGACAACTACTGGGTAGTCACCAACCGTGTGCCTGTACCATGGGTTTCTGGAACTTCGGTTAGTAAATAATAGATATAATGATATTACAGTGTTGCTCATATTTATGATTTAAATACAGAGAAACTGCAGTGTATAATACTAAGACTTTATATTGACTAAAAAAAAATAGACTACACACTACCATTCAAAAGTTGGGGGTCAGCTAGAATTGTTTTTTTTTTTTTTTTAGAAATGTATTATCAGCAAGGATATTAAATTGATCAAAAGTGACAGTAAAGACATTTATAAATTTACAGATGCTTTCTTTTTCAAATAAATGTTATATTCAGTTATTTTGAACTCTCTTCATCAAAGAATCCTTAATGTGTCGTGGTTTCCACAAAAATATTTAGCTGCACACAACGTTTACATGTTAAGAAATGTTCGGATGATTTCTGAAGGATCATGTGACACTTAATTCTCGTCTGCCATTACAGGAATAAATTACATTTCAAAATATATAAAAACAGACTAAGGCTATTGTTAAATTGTAATATTTCACAATATTACTGTTTGTACTGTATTTTTGTTCAAATAAATACAAGCTGGGTGAGCACAACATTAAAAAATGTTACCAACCCCAAACTTTCGAACAGTAGTGTGCAGTAGAAAATGCAAAAAAAAAAAAAAAAGGTACAATATAAAGCAACTTTTTATGGTACAGTACCCAGTAAAGTCTGACATTTTGCAATCTGGATGTTTTTCCAAGGCATCAACCCCAGTAGTGGGTGGAATTCTCTCCCTCATAAATGACAAGCGCTTCCTGAAGGGCCTTCCTTCCTTAGGATTCATCAACCCTCGCCTTTACAAGCTGCAAGGCAAAGGTCTTTATGATGTAAGTTTGAACATCTTTCTTTTTTTTTTTTTTCTTTTTTTTTGGGATGTTTGGACAATAGTCACTCTCTTAGCCCTTAGCCTGTGTTCAGCTCAGTTCTTTCTTCTAGTGGAAGTCTCAGAACTGAACTCAGGACTGTTACACCAACAATGTCCATATTTAGTGTCAATGAAGGGATGTTTTAAAGTACAGTATAGCGCTGACCCTTTATTAATAACTGAAAAGATCTTTAAAAGCACTGTAGTGCCCCTTGTGGCACACTTTTCATAATGCGACAAATGTGTGAAATTGAGCTTGTGTAACGAAGGCGTGACAATTAAAACATTTATTTCCCCTTTTCTAGTAACTATATCCTCTAAGCAGTGTTTGGGAGTAGTTAACTACATGTAGCGACGCTACTAGTTTAACTAAATTTTCAGTAGCTTGTATGTAGTTCAGCTACTTTTAAAACAGTGTAGCTTTTCCAGTAGTTCACTACATTTTCCAGCAAGTAGCGGTGTAGCGCGACCAAAAGCTACAAGCTACATTCCGTTTTGCGTTCTGCGATGCATTGAAGTAGCAGATCACAAACTAAAATCGCGCATTACCGCCATCTATTGTTATATAACGCATCTTGCGCCTTTATCAGTTCATCAGTAGTTCATCGCAAAGAGATCGTCTGATGATTATGTAAAGGACAGGAGTGGGTTCACACTGCACGAATCGATTAGTAAAGGTTACGCTTAATTTATAAACAAATGATTAACTCTGTGTGTGTCGAAGACTTAAAGCACATACAGGTGAATAATAGAATAATAAATGATTGTCCTGCTTTATTGCAGTCTATATCAAATGTATGCGAACTATTTTATTACAGTGGTGACCCACCATAGTCTAATCTGTCCAGCCAGTTTTATAATGAACATAAGATCACTAACGCTGTGTTTTGCGTCATTGCATTGGCAAAGCATCCGTCAATTGAACAGAAAACAAAATTACGATATAGCTTAGTTCGCTTACCACATGGCAAAGGCTGATCTAATAAAATCGGTTGCTCGGGTATAAGAATGTTCACGCGAGAAGCGCATGATTCGCGTCTCAAATCTTTATCACTGCATGTGCTGTGAGTTTAACCTGCATTTTTCTGTGTATCCAATTTTAAAGGTGCTATAGAGGATGTTTTGTTTTATACATTTTTGCAATATTACTTGAAACTGTCTTTACTAACTGATAAGACTATTTATTAGGTGCACTGAAAGGAATAATATCAATATACATCATCTGTGCACGAGGTAGGGCCTTAAAAACATCAGCCAATCGTTTACGTGATCATCGCATAAACGATTGGCGCACGTCTCTCACAAGGAACGTAATGGCAGTGATTGACAAGCCAGAGGGCCAATCGTTTATGCGATGATCACGTAAACGATTGGCTGATGTTTTTAAGGCCCTACCTAATAAATAGTCTTTTATCAGTTAGTAAAGACAGTTTCAAGTTATATTGCAAAAATGTATCAAACAAAACATCCTCTATAGCACCTTTTTAAGTTCCGGCTCGGTTTAAGTGCAGGTCCGGTTCCAGAATCAAATCATTAAGGGTGCTTCTGAAATAAGTGAGGGTGCTATAGTAAAGTGCAGATGTAATGTGTAAACAACGGCTCCACCATAATAAGAATAGCAATGTATAGTGAGACATTTAAGATTTTAAGTCATTTAAAAATAATTTTAAATAGAATTTCAAAAACATTGATAGAAAAATTCTAATATTTTTCTATTCTGCATTTCATTGCTTATTATTCTTATTATTGCGTGAATCCTGCATTTATATGTAGAAATCAATTCTGAAACTGCAGAGTGCAATTGGTGGTCGGTCCTCTCTTAGCATTAATAACAAAACTTGTATTAAAATTCTGAATGTATTATATATAAAGCGTGCAAAGAGTAAATACATTTGAGTATTGTATCTTTTGATAGTTTACAAAATAAAACAGTACGCTTTGAAATCATAATTGTAGTGCATTGCGTTGTTTTAAACCCCAAACATCTTACTTAAACTTTCTTAACAGTTATCCAGTTATTTGTTATAAGCTATGTCATTTAAAATAAAATGTAGTTTAAATGTAGCTAGCTACTTTTTGATAGTAACTTGTAGTGTAGCTAACTACTTTTTCAGAAGGGTAGCTTGTTTGTAGTTTAACTACTTTAATTTGAATAGCTTGTAGCTTGTCAAACTACAGTTTCAGAGTAGCTTCCCCAACACTGCCTCTAAGCAATTTGTTGATTCAATGGTGTTTTTTCCTGCTGCTTTTAGGTGACTGAGGGATGTCATCTGAGTTGTCTGGATGATAAAGTTGAAGGGAAAGGGTTCTGTGCCTCTCCGTCATGGGATCCAGTAACAGGATGGGGAACACCCAATTATCCTGTTCTTCTTGCATCTCTCATGGATTGAGCTGCAGCTGCTTTTTATTCCAAGAAACACACCGATATTGGTTTTTCATTATTTTGCTGAAGCCTCTAAATGACAATGAATTATATAATCATATCAAGATTTCATAGATGTCAATCATCTAAGAATCATTCTTGCAAAACAAAGTCATTTCAATGTAAACTCAACCTTTGATGCCTGGTTGATTAACCTGTCCAACAGGTCATATCGCTTCAGTTCTTTCAGATGAGGTTGATTTGTCCTAGATGAGTTAAGGATCTGTGGATTCCAGGTATAGACCACAACCAAATGTTTAATAAGCCTCTTTGATTTAAACAAAACAGTGTGACAGAGACAATATAATTTTATCTACTTCATATACCAAATGGCTTTTCTTTTTTTTTCTAGAGATTGGTCAATGTTCTGAAGTGCAGTATTCCCTAATAGTTCATTTCCTTTCTATGAATGCCAGTTCCTTTTAAAATGCAATTAAAACAGGTCTTTTTATCATAAACATTAGGTTTAAATGTAGCATGTAATGAAACCAGCCTAAATATTGAACATACTTGAGAGCTGCATAAACCTGTTTTTGTCTTTTTTTAAATGGGTTGATTTCAGTTATTGTAAATGAGGTCCTCAGGGAATTAATCACTGAATAGATTTGTTCTGGAATTACTTGGTCACTGGAGAGATTGAGGATGTTTTTCTTCTAGACATCTTGTGCACTGAATGTTGTTTGAACAACTGGTCAAACTTGTTTTTTGAAAGATGCATTGCTTCCAGGATTCCCTCTGAAAAGTACATGAATATTTTGAAGATGTTTCTTTGCTGAAAAAATACAAATTAAAGGTTTTATTTTGAAATAAATGCTACCCTTGTGTACTTAAAAGTGTTGGATTAAAGTAGATTCAGATACTGTTCTAAAACATACATGAAAATATGCATTTTTGTGAAGGAATTACAAAAGCTTTAGCTGTATTGGAATTGGCATTTTAAGTTGAGATTTCTCAAGTCAATTAGATGCTCACAAAATATACATTCTTTAAACAATGGGGGGAGACATTGTTTAAACGCAAGCAAACAAATTTAAAGGGACGGTGCACCCAAAAATATAAATTGTCATATACTCAACCCTCAAGTTGTTCCAAACCTGTATGAATTTATTTCTGCTGAACACAAAAGATATTTTGAATAATTTCAGTAACCAAACAGTTGATAGGACCCCACTGAAGTCCTTTTTTTTTCTTCCCCAAACTAGAAGTCAGTGGGGCTTATCAACCGTCTGGTTACCAACAGTCTTCGAAATATATTTTGTGCTCAATAGAAATAAATTCATACAGGTTGGTAACAACTTGAGTAAATTACAATTTTCATTTTTGGGTGAACTATCCCTTTAAATCTATAGGGTGTAAGTGAGAAAATTTGTTCAGATTAATAAAGTTTAATAAAATGTTTTTTAGGGTTTTGCAAGGATCGCCAGTCTGTGATACACTTCAAGTATTGGCAAAAGCAAGCCATCTTCATCGCCAATAGCATACTAGCACATACAAATATTTTAAAAAAGCATACATGTGTAATTTCATACAATTTATAACTGAATATTGTGCATATATTCATATACAAATTCCGAGTATGGGACATCATACTTAGCCTCATACTTAGACTCACTCATATTCTAAGTTAGGATGTTTTAATATTAGCTTGATTACTATGCAATGTTAGAGCTGTGATTTTGTTGTTGTTACTGCAACTCAATATAATTGTTACATAAAAATAAAAAAAATACATTTTCAAATTGTACATTCACTGCTGCTTGTCTACTAGATGCAGTAATACTTTTTACCATGAACCAGACCCATATCACTTTCAAGTGGTCATTTGTGAAATCAAATTAAAACAATTTTAAAAGCAAGGATTGTGCAGCTTTAAGTCAATTGAGGGCATTTAACATACAACAGCATGATAAATTCAGGCTCTTGGCAACTGCACAGGGGAGTTTAGCTTTATTCCATATCATCAAATAAATTAGAGAATTCGATGGAAAATTGTATTTTCACATACTGAGTAGATTGTTACCGTGTTACAAAAGAAGGCATGTGTATGTAGTAGTACTTCCTGAAGCTGGATAAAACTTTTAATTGGTTAAACACAATCTAATCAACATATCTATTATCTACATGATTTCAAAACATTTATACAGGTCAGGTATACAAAATGAGATACCTGCACAGGATACCTCTCACAAAGAAAAGCTGTATTTACATTGAGAAAAAAAAAAAAAAGAAAAGCTGAACGCCAACTCATTCTCCTTGAAGAAAAGCATTCACAGATTTTAAGTCTCAGGGACAACACACACACGCGCACGCACACACACACACACACACATATTATGACAGCTCTACGCTCTAAAAAGTGTACAATATGCACACTTTGAAGACATCTAAAAAGCAGTCTTTGTCTTTGCAAACCGGTAGAAACAGACACATTGATGGACAATTTGCTTCTTTGGGCTCAGGATAATGAGCATCTTGTATGTGAATGAGGGTCCACAAAAACAATCACATCTTCGAAAGAAGAAACTCTCATAACCGGGAAGTTATTTAATTCAGGTCTATACCATGAGAAGGTTGACGGGATAGTTTGGTATCAGGTCCTCATTCACATTTCAAATCCCATCAAAATGTGTGCTGAGATTCTCTTAGAAAAGAATGGTTCTAGAAACAACATACAAAGTGGGTTTTGGAGCAGGAAGCTGTTGTCAGAGTCTTTAGGGAAACTTTCCTCAGCGAGCGATCTCACTGATTGTTTTTAGCTTTTGCGTGTGTCAAAATGTGAGACTTCAGGTTGGTGGACTGAGCAAATTTCTTGTTACAGCCATCAAACGGGCAAACATACGGTCTGTCTCCAGTGTGAATCCGCACATGTGTGCGCAAGTTAAAGTCCAAAGAAAAGCGCTTTCCACATCCTTCGAAAGTGCACTGTGGAGGAAAAGATGATAAAACATTAGGACATTTATTATTTATATTTAATTCAGTTCCACACTATTCTGAATAGCATTATCCATTTTTTTTTAAGCATTAACAAAAAATAATCTTACCTGGAAAGGTTTTTCACCAGTATGAACCAACTGATGTCGTTTTAGCTTGGAACTTTCCACAAACGCCTTCCCACATTCAGCGCAGACATGAACCCGTGGCCCATGGGTGTGCAAGTGCTTTCTCATAGCGGAATTGTCCCGAAACATTTTTGTGCAACCCTATGATAAAGACAATGATGATAAACAACTCAATTCCTAAAAATCAAGATAAACTAGAAATAAAAATCATTAATAAATTAAACAGTGATTCCATCTTGATATTGAAGCACAATATCTTAAATCAGCACTTCTGCTACAGAAATTTAACAATTTCACATAAATGCTAAAAAAAAAAAAGGGGGCACTCACTTTGTGGGGGCAGGCTATCGTCCTTGGAGAGTCGTCTTCTTTTATTTTCCTCGGCTTCATTCTGTATTGTGAAAAATATTAAGGGTAATCATTTGCATGCGTGTTGTTTAATATAGGAGTTCGGTAATAAAGGACATAAGTAAAAAAACTAAAATATAATTTGTATCTAAAACAACTACAGACTGAATTTGGAAGTTAAACTTGATATCAGTTATACATTTTTGTTTTTTCAAAATGCTACATAAAAATAAAATTAATGTAACAATAACAATGCAAACACAATGAACTGATTTATTTGCTGGGCTAATCGGTTTTAAAATCTGCAAACATACATTTTCTCATGCATGACTGCTACTTATATAAGCTCGTACTGATGATTGACAGGAATGAATGATTAGGCTCCTACGTTTGGAATTTCATATAAAGTTTCAAACTTTTTGCTGAATACCCACCTTGCAAACTCTGCCAGCTGTTTTGGGTCTGACAGGTCAATACCAGGTATGCCACCAGGGGGCAGTTTTTTGCCTGTCATATACTCGGAGTAATCAGGAGGAGAGTTTTCCCCAATGATCTGCTCCTCCACCACTGTCTCGTGATCAACATCTTTCTTATCATCTGTCAAAACACAAGATGAAACGTTTAACAAAGTACTTAATCAAATCACACACACTGTATTCATAATGAGAAAAACGTTATAAGGACAGATATAGCAAACAAAAACTAAATGCACTGATAACAGTCAACACTCTAGTCATGAGTGATTCATCTTCAGGGTAAAATAAGTTACCTCTTCATTTTCATCAGCAATTAATATGCTGATTATGCGATTGTGGTGCACTTTAAACTTCAGTCAGGTATTCCGCACCCAAATATGGTAATTTTGAGAATATAGAAATGCAATGAAGTGCGCATTTAATGTCTTTTCCCCCCGGTTAAGTATTGCGTTGTGAGAAACTGATGTTTCAAATAAACAGACGCGTGACGCGCATGCGCAGTCTGTGATGGATTACGGCACACTCGTGAACGAACAAACACTTGAACCTGCACCCTATGCTCATGTTCTTTACTTTAATATTCAAGTAATGCTAAACATTTTGGTCGTTAGAGGCCGGATTCCCAAAAAATGGTGCATTAAAGTGGAAAACTTAAACTAATGCATAATACCCACAACAACAATAACGGATATTACTAATATAATGCAACATCCTGTAAAGCTGCTAGGCTCCAAACGCCGACGTAAAAGAACTGGAGTAATAGTAGTTTAAATATTTGTACAGGTTTCAGTATTTAAACAACACATTTTATTAAACTTTTCCAAGTTCAAAGAGATGACATCTTTCTACACAAGTTCACACTGTCGTTAACCACAACGTTACAATCGCCAAGATTTCACAGATACAATAAATACTTGTGTATTTTCCCAGACTACACAATTTGCTTTCCACCATAAATATATGAATATGTATTAATAATAATGAATACGCAGCATTTTAAACATTAAATAGCATTTTAAAATCAATGCGCAAAATGAACCTGTCCGTTAAATGTGTACTAATGCTAATCACGTCTAACTAAACTGAGAATTATCGCCCCACGGCACAAGAAACGGCTAGCTAGATGTATCCTAATTTGTCAGTTACAACATTTAAATACGCGGTAACATTTGCGAGAATGAAGCGCCGTGAGACAGATAGTTTGCAGACAAGCAGTAGATCGTGTGACTAGGTCCCTCCCCTTCTTCAAAATGAGCTGCGCCATTGCGGCCTGCAGCAGCGCGGCGGACTCACAGCGCCTCTCTCCGCTCCCGCCGCCATCTTTCCCCGCTCACACAACCGCCATGTTTCGGGGCCGCCGCCATAATGGTCTGGAGGAATATGGCGGCGCCCATCCACACTTAAAACATGGCTTCCCATCAAAACAAAAACATTTAGACCGGGGCCATCCTTATAAGTGGCTTTTCGGTCAGAAAATCGTTTCTGGCACTCGGCTATCTGGCAACTTTATAACAGGCTCGAGAGGAAGAGGGCCCACACGAGGCCTGCGCGAGAACAAAGCACTTGATGTGTTGTCAAAACTTACCAGATGCCCACATAGTGACGGAAAACTCCCCCTCCAGTGTTTTGATCTGCACTTGCTTCTGCTCCCATTTGCGTCCGCTCGCCTCGGCGGAGTTAAGGAAGCTCTTTTTGACCACTCTTTTCCCGCTGCCTCCCCCTTTCTTCATCCTACCCGACGGGTTCTTGCCAGACACGGTCACCAAAGTCTGCTCGATATATTCCTCCTCAGCCACCGGAACAGGGACGGGAATGAGGATCTGGTCCTCGAAGCTGTCGTCTCCGTGGAGGTCTGAATCATCGCAGCCAACGACCTCCTCGCGAGTTTGAACCAAAATCACCTCCTGATGGTTAACGTGGTTAGGATCGTCTGTAACCAGAGGCTGCAGAGCGATCATCGGCTGGTGCTCGTCGTCGTCTCCACCGACCACTGTAGTCTCGATGGTCTCAACTTCGATTTCGTGCAGTTCGACGATCTCGGCCGGCATCTCCGAGCCGTCGGTTTCAATGTACAGTGTCTCACCCGACGCCATTCTTGGCTCTCTTGCTCTCCGAACTGATTTCAAGCAAGCCCTGTGTCAAATCAACGACCCGCTCTCCCCCTCCTTCTCCACTAACAAACAGACAAAACTCCGTCCCACATTGACTGACTCCGTTCACGGACTCTGCCTGAGAGGATCAGCCAAGCGAAATCTCGCGAGATCTTGTTCTTCGTTTGACCTCATTCTCACCACTAAACTTTTGTAAATTAGTGGTTTAGTTTTTAAATCTTCATTGGCACATAGTTTGAAGAACAGCTGATAAACTGCATATACATAACAAAGTAAAAGAATTTTATTTTGTTCTGAAACACGTAGTTTTAAGTTCAACATTTGTTACTCAAGTAGGCATATTTCTTTCACAGAAACTTTTTCATTGTATATATAAGCAAATATATTTTGGATTGACATAAAGGGGATTTATGTCAATAAACCTATAGATTTACAACTAAGTGGAAGTGATATACTAAGTTCCATATATTCATTTTTATACATAGCCTACAATTAAATGGTCCGGATACAAATATTTTACTTTAATGTTTTGTATTTGTTGTGTAATGTAAAAGCAAAGAAATGTGATGAGAGCATGTAATGTTATTATTAGGTATTAATAGTGAAATGGCATACTTTTCATAATTTAGTTTTATATTCTGGCACGTTTTTATTTTGTTTTACTATATTTTCTTAATCAGCTATACTTTGTTTTATATATATATATATATATACAGTGCACAGCATAAATGAGTCCACCCCCTCTGAACAAATACAAAAGATGTATTTTCTTTATGATCACTAATACAATTCATGGAAAGATGGCAAAACTAAAATGTATTAAACATATACATAATAAAAACTGAGAAATATATGTCATTAATAGCCATAAAATAAGTAAATTTGCCAATTTTGTTTAAATTAAGGATTGCAGAAATGAGTACACCCTAGATTTAATTCAACAAATGTATAATATTCTTGCACTTTGTATGCTCTCCATAATTTTGAATATACTGCTCTGACCCTTCTTGGCATGGAGTGTACAAGTTCATGACAAATTGTCACATCTGTCTTGTTTCACTCCTGGATGATGAGCTCCTTAAATGCCCTGCTCTTTAATGGGGAGTGTTGCTCAACTCGTCTCTACAGAATCCCCCACAGGCGCTCAAGAGTGTTAAGATTGAGTGCAATACATGTCCACAGAAGGTTTTTCACCTTGGGAGAATGCATATCCTCATTGTCATGTTGAAAAAATGCCCAACAATGCAGGGAATGAGGAAAGGGTAACATCTTCTGTTGTAAGTTTGTGAATTAAATTATACAGTGGTGTGGGAATTCATGACAGCATTAATAAAGCACAACTCCCTCACACCTTCAGCACTCATTCATCCATATTTAAGAGCTTTACTACCACTGAACTTTACTGTGGGAACCAGGCACTTCTCACTGTACTCCTCCTCTAGCAACACCATAACATTTTGGATGCTGTTAGATCCAAATTGATTGATTTGGTCTCATGAGACCAGTGTATTGATTCCCAGAATCTATATTTTGTAAATATGGACTTTGGAAATGGCTAACGGACTTTATTGTGCTTTGACTACAGTAGGTCGTTCCAGTGAGAACAACAACCATGCATGTCATTTCTGCAGGCTGCATCTTACTCTGTGAAATAAACATTCACTCTTTTCATAGCTTTTGCTGGCTCTGAGACACTCGCTTGGTATTTTTCCTGCTCTTTGTCTAACAACATCACTAAATGAAAGCTTAAAATGAAGCTTATTTCAGGGGCCTTGTCACAAGTCCATTGTTTTTGAATTTCTGTGTTACTTTTGCTATATTTTCACACTTAAAACAATGATTTGGTAATCCTCTTGTACCACTGTCCTCTTGTTCTGCTAAGAAATAAGTCTCCTGACAGTTCTCTCCCAAGTGGTTCCATTGTTGTCAGCATGAAGTCTGAGAATGATTCAGTGGGCTATATAACACTTTTAACTGTCATGAAATTACTTCTCTTTAAATGTTTTGGTTCAACATACTTACCTGTTGATCAAACATTGCCTTAAACTTACACCAGAACATTTTTATTTAGTTTTATTTACTAACTTTTGTACTCATTTTTGCTACACAACATTTTATCACTTTGATAAGAAAATCTTATTTTCCTGAATAATTTTGACATGCTTTTTTGGTAATTGATTAAGCAGACTTGCTGGAACATTGTATCTCTAAAGAATCCTAACATGTCTTCAAAGTAATTGAGAAATTGCTGACTTTCAGAAGTTTCTGAGGAGTTGTACTCATTTATGCTGTGCACTGTATATATATATATATAGTGTATATCTGTTTCTCGTTTTTTTAAATTTTCGTTTCTCTCATTAGGCCTTTTAATACATTAAATGACACAAGCATCACATTACATCTAAATTCGTCTGTTATTAAATGCTCCTTAGGCTATGTGATGGAGTAATAATAATAATAAACGCCCCCTCGCGGTAAGGTGACGAAAACCTGTCTAGACCAGAATTACAGGACTGTGACACTGCTGAAGTATATTATAAAGGGAAAAGAAAAAAAACCTTTAAACTAACCTTTACTGTACACTACATATATTACCGCGCGTATATTTTAAATCAAATTGCCAAACATTCCTCAGTCAACCGATTTGCGTCTCTGGCAAAATGTAAATTTCTTATTGGGATCAAGCAAACTGTATGGGCTAGGCTGCTCTCTGACAGCTTGATCTAGTCACTTCGTTAGGGTTTCGGCTGAAGTTAGTTACCGTTGGTATAGACTCTCAGGCACACCTTCCATACTTGTCTTATCTAAGAGGGCGTGTCCGAAACGAGTCTAGTAAGCGAGGAATCACCTGAGCGCATTACAGCAGCAGCACACAGGTGTGAAAATGGGGAAAGCAGTTGGACGCTGGGACTTTGAATGGGTTTATAATGAACAACCGCACACATGGAGAAGAAAAGAAATATTAGGTAAGTGTAAATCAAATAACAGAAATACAACTGTAAGTCAGCAGAATTCGTTAAACATGCTGTAGAAGTCATGTGGTTTTGGCTAGCCGACTGACTTAAATTGAGTTTAAATATCCGCTTAATCATTTGGGAGCGTGTTAAATTTTGTTATCTGGTGGTATAACTTGTGTTGACAAAGACATATATAGCTCAAATGTGTACCAAGAAGCACTTTATCTCATCATGACTGCCTATCACGGCATAACTCAAAATAATCACTGATTATACAGGAATTCGAACGATTAAAATGACATTTTAATTCTAATGTACATCTTCCCGAACTACTTTAACATTCTAAAAAGTATATTTAATGCATTGTCCAATATAAGAAAAAAAAAAAATCTCATCTTCCCCGGAAGAGTGAGCGCGTGCCGGCAGAGCCGGATTAAATAAATGGACTACACTAGGCAGGCTGCATTTTTTGGGCCCCCCTCCATCGATGTTATTTATGAATTGAAATCTGAAACTTACCAAAGTTACTAATAAAAGTTAATTCACATTTTACATAGCCTAGTCTTTGGTTACAAATTGGTTGTGTTGTATATTAAACAGTCTATCAGACTATTTTTTGATATTCATTATTTATACGTCATTACACGGCTCTATTAAATGCTATTAAATTATCCTCATCCATTGGGAGTGTCATTGTTAAGGCAGTAGTACCAGTAAATAACCAATAGGTGTCAGTAAACTATGTAAACAGAGCAAATAAGTTTATCTATATTATCATTTAATCAACACATTTAATTAAGATTTTCTGCAAAATGCAATAGCTTACAACATTTACAAATGTTGTAATTAAGAACAAGAAGGCAAACATGACCCCTTCACATTCATCAAGACCATTTAGAAACTGTCTAACAATAAATAATAATAAATATAAGGATGGAGGATTTAAACTATGGAAAACTAAAGGTATTCAGACTATTAAAGACTTGTATATGGATGGAATACTTCTTACATTTCAAGAATTGTGTGATAAACACCAGATTCCCTCAAAACATTTTTTTTTAATATTCACAGCTTAAAAGTTTTATGTCTTCCAGGTCTACAGATATTATGTACATTCCCAAACTGTCATTAATTGAGGAAATAATTGAAAAAAGAGGTGAAAAGGGCCAATTGTCAAAATATTATAATTTAATAATGTCTAACTCTAAAGAGTCTGCTGTATACAAATTAAACGCATGGAGGAAAGACATTCAAGAAGAAATAGAGGAATTTGAATGGACTGAAGCATGTTTAAAGGCGCAAAAACAAATCATAAACACGCGGCTTAAATTATTACAGTATAAATGGTTGACAAGGGTTTATATAACACCTGAAAAACTCAATCATATGTCTAGCAATATTCCTGATATATGTACAAAATGCCAAAATTATAAAGGAACTCTAATTCACTGTCTATGGGAATGTTCTGATATACAGAAGTTCTGGAAGGATGTCATAAACTGTTCGTCAGAACGGTTTAATCTTAAAATACCACATTGTGCCAAACTTTGTGTACTGTTCTTCCATCAGTTTGTCGTTCTGTGACGGCGCTGATGTTGACGGCGCGGGCGCCGCATTTCCCGTCGCATCTTCCACCGCGTCTTCGGGCCGTGTCTCCGGGCCTGGCTCTGAGCAGGTTCACAGCTGTCGGACGGCTGCCCGACAGAAACTTCTGTAAAGCCCCCCGCTGTCTCTTCTTTTGTTCCTCTTCATTTTTTTTCTTTTTACGTTTTGCCGCACCCGAAAGCATCTTGAATGTTAGCCTACTCAAAACACACCTGCCTGCTAGCTTTGACCGCCGCTGACGTCTCCTCGGACATGGGCTGGCGTTAATGTGACGTAATGTAACAGTCTATGGTTAAGATAAACATCGTCACTATTTTTAGTTAATTAATAAATATTGAAATAAATTGTAGATAGGACATTTGTACATTTTATTTTATTTTTATTATTTTTTTTGTCCCTCTGTCTGGGCCCCATCCCGCCAATCGGGCCCTAGGCACGTGCCTAGTTTGCCTTTGCGTTAATCCGGCTCTGCGTGCCGGTGAGCCAGCGTGATTATGGGTGTGCTTGTATGTATGAAGTGAGAATTTTCCAATTTAATTGTTTTTCCCCCCCTTTATATACTCTGTCGTCGTGTGTTATATATGCAAAATATTAACTCCTCTTATTCTACTTGTAATTTAGGTCAAGCACTTGCCGTATGTTTAGTTTAATGTAGCCTAGTTAGACAAGACAGGCTAGGTGTAGACAGGTGCACTGCAAAAAATGCTGTTCTTACTTAGAATTTTTGTCTTGTTTCTAGTCAAAATATCTTAAAGTTCTTAAACCAAGAAGCATTTTCTTGACAAGTNTAAAGTTCTTAAATCAAGAAGCATTTTCTTGACAAGTAAAAATTATTTTCTTGTTTTCAGGAAAAATAAGTCAAAATTAAGTACGTTTTTCCTTAAAACAAGCAAAATAATCTGCCAATGGGGTAAGCAAAATAATCTTATTTCAAACCAAGAATAAACTATATAATCTTGTTTTCAGTTTGGACTAAGTTTATTTTGCTTACCCCATTGGCAGATTATTTTGCTTGTTTTAAGGAAAAAACTTACTTAATTTTGACTTATTTTTCCGGAAAACATGAAAATAATTTGTACTTGTCAAGAAAATGCTTCTTGATTTAAGAACTTTAAGATATTTTGACTAGAAACAAGACACAAATTCTAATTAAGAACAGCATTTTTTGCAGTGTGAAACATATAGATGTGTTTTTCCTGGATCTACCAGACAATAGCTTCAGGGGATGGTAATTTGTGTAAACTGATTCCAGGCATTATTGGCTTTATGGCAATGGGTCTTATGACCATAACAGTAAATATATCATATCACAAGCTCAGTTCCCCTATAAAACACATTTATGAACAGCTTGGAGATTTCAACACAAAAATGACAAGACAGAAGGCCAAAGGGATCTTTTATTTTTTTTATTTTTGCACAGAAATAGGGAATTAAAAAGTTGATGCTTTTTCAACAGACCTCACTGAACTGTAAGAACGTCCCCTTCACTGTAATTCTCCATCATTAACCCCCCCAAAACACCTCTTGATATTGATAAGATATTGTGAAGTCACACGGATAGCTTTACACCCCAAGCTCTTTAAATATTAATAGTGTATTCTTCTATCATCTTCGGACCATTTTAGAAGGGATGATGACTCTGATACTATTTACAAACTTATATAAATATTTGATATATTTTCAGTAACATGAAATACATTTAAAATATTATATAATATTTATATTTAAGTAACAGAAATATTTGGTGTTAAAAATTAGTGGTGTCAGTGCAATGCAAAATTTTAAATTATTTTGCTTAGTTATTTTTTTATGCCAAAACATGACTTTGGATTGTAATAGCATCTGGGAGTGGAGTTTGTGGTACCTTTATTTACACATTTTATGGTATCTGGTTACTCATTACATGGATGAACTTGTCCAATGTTCAGAAACACTGAATTCAGGTTTGATTACTTGAGGCTTACAGAAGCCGAAACACAAACACTTTGTTCAAAATAAACCTGTTTGTTCATTTACGTGACAATAAGCCATGACAGGTGTGATCTTGTTCAGATTACAGCAGAGACTCAAGGGGCAGGAAAAGGTGCATCCATCAATCTTTAACTGCATGTGTACACCTGCATGTTTTGTGAGCGCCATTTGTTTGACATATGTAAAATGCAAAGGCAAAACAAATACACAGATAATTTGACATATGGAACTGAAACCAAGAACATGTCCATGTTTAATGGTGCCCATTTCATGATTATCACTGCTTGTGACTGTATATTAGCCCTAGATAAAAAAACAAAAACAAAATATGATTCACATATTACCATTCACTCGAGCATAAACCAGTTGAAAACCTAGCAATGTGAACAGTTTGCATACAGACATTATGTAAATTGCATGAAAAAAAAGTGTTATGGCAGATTTGCATTCAGGTCACATGTAATTGTGCAGGTGAAAGTGGTCACTTTGAAATAGATGTTTGTGGAACTTAGATATTCTGCAGCAGTGGATGATAAACATAACATTAGTAGGGTAAACAAATCTACTAATTAAAAAGGCACACTGTCAGGGGAGCATCTCCCGTGTGGGGAGAATTGGTAATAGGTTGACTACCTACGCAACATAGTGCCTTAACATGTTTAATAGGTTACTACTAGCAACTGTAATAGTCATAATATTTTTTGCAATGCTAAGTATAAATAACATCGAATTAAGATGTTACTATAATATCTTAATTTAAAAAATAATCCGCTTCAAAAGTGATGCAAGCATAATTATTTAAAGTGTTAATTTAATGAGGTTGTGAAGGCTTAATGTCAAGTTTAACACATCCTTAAACATGAATAAGACTTCAATAAATATAATATAATAATCCCTGTAACAAGAAACTAATTTCAAGAGCTCAAACAACAGTTTATATCCTTTGAAGGATTTTTTTTTCTCTATTGCTGTCAATATAGGGACTGTAATGGAAAAGGATGTTGCTTGTTTTTTAGAAAAAAACAAATCCTCAGATTTTTAATGTTAAATGGTTAGTTCACCCAAAAATGAAAATTCTGTCATTAATTACTCACCCTCATGTCATTCCACACCCGTAAGACCTTTGTTCATCTTCGGAACACAAATTAAGAATATTTTTAGAAAATCCGATGGCTCAGTGAGGCCTGCATCGCCAACAAGAACATTTTTTCAATGCCCTGAAAGCTACTAAAAACATATTTAAAACAGTTCATGTTACTACAGTGGTTTAACCTTAATATTATAAAACGACAAGAATACTTTTTGTGTGCCAAAAATAACAAAATAGTGACTTTATTCCACAATATCTAGTGATGGGCGATTTCAAAACACTGCTTCATGAAGCTTTGAAGCTTTACGAATCATTTGTTTTGAATCAGTGGTTCAGAGCGCCAAAATCACATGATTTCAGTAAATGAGGCTTCGTTACGTCATAAGTGTTTTGAAATTTCAATGGTTCATGTGACTTTGGCAGTTTGATTCATGCTCCGAACCACTGATTTTGAAACAAATGAGTAATTAATGACATAATTAAAATTTTTGGGTGAACTAACCCTTTAACAAGACACTGGTAGTTTTATGTGTCTCATATCACTCTTTCTGCTCGCATTATAAAAAATTGTCCCTCGAAGATGTATTTTTGTGGCCATTTGGTCATCTCAAATCTCTTTAGTGATACAATTCAGATCATATGTGTGTATATATATACACACACGTTTGTGTATATAAATGATGATAATAAAAAATGTAGCTTTTTTACTATTTAATCTATTTTTATCTTGACATTGTTCTCTCTCTTCAGCAAAGTATCCTGAAATCAAGTCTTTGATGGGTCATGACCCCCAGCTAAAGTGGGTCGTGTCAGGGATGGTACTCACCCAGCTGCTGGCGTGTTACATGGTTCACGAGCTCTCCTGGAAGTGGGTGTTGTTTTGGGCGTATGCATTTGGTGGCTGCATCAACCACTCTCTGACCCTCGCCATCCATGACATTTCGCACAACGTGGCCTTTGGCACTAAAAAGGCACGCTGGAACCGCTGGTTTGCCATGTTCGCCAATCTCCCCATTGGCTTGCCTTACTCGGCATCCTTCAAGAAGTACCACATCGACCACCATCGGTATCTTGGAGGAGATGGCTTGGACGTAGATATTCCGACCGACCTTGAGGGCTGGTTCTTCTGCACCCCAGCCAGGAAGGTGCTCTGGCTCTTTCTCCAGCCTTTGTTCTATGCGCTCCGTCCGTTGGTCGTGAACCCCAAGCCCGTGACCAGGTTGGAGATGCTGAATGCAGTCGTGCAGTTTGTGGTAGACATTATCATCTACTATTTTTGGGGTCTCAAGCCTATAGTCTATCTTATTGCTGGCTCTATACTGTGCATGGGCCTGCATCCCATCTCTGGACATTTCATTGCTGAACACTACATGTTTATGAAAGGTCATGAAACCTACTCTTATTACGGCCCTCTCAACTTGATAACCTTCAATGTGGGATACCATATGGAGCACCATGATTTCCCCAGCATTCCTGGCAGCAAATTACCTGAGGTACGAGTTTGGCTGTATTCCATTATTTTTAGGGATGCACAATATTAAAATTATGATATGAGCTGATAATTATGGTAGATCTTAAAATGTATACTTTTTTTTTTTAAAGTCACTTTTACACACAAAGTCAAATTTACAACATTATAATGTACACAATGAAAATCATTCATGAATATTCAATATTGAATATTAATTCAGTGTTTTAAAGATGAAGGTTAGATGATGGCAAAGGTGATATAAATATAAAAACGAAGGAAATTCAATATCCAATACTGACTGATATTGCAATAGATGCCAATATTGGCAGATAACCAATATTGTATTTAAACTGACACTTATCCAATAGGCATATACTGTATATAGAGTTGCTGCCTTGGTTTTTCTCACTCATATAAGATATTCTTCATGCATAAGCTTATAGATGTGGTCCACTATGATAATAAGCTGCCATTAACATAAGAAGACCAGATTTTTATTCTAAGTAAGTTTACTTTTCAGGCTAGTGCTCAAGTAGAGACGTCATGGCAATGTAATGCTCTGTATTGATTTTGACAGTTACTGATTAAGAGGAAGAATGTGACATTTGGCATTTTGATACTAACTAGAAAGACAAATATTTGCTAAACTCTTTTTCATTCTTCATCAGTGTCCATAAAGACAATTTAATTGCGTTCATAGCTTACAGAAACCACACCTTCAGTGAAAAAGAACCAAGGCATGTCTGTAAACTGATTGCTTATGCAGTACATTGTGTCTGTTAATGTTTAAACCATTAAGTATGTTAGCATTAGAGACAGGAAACCAGCGCTTCATCTACACTTTACAATCTAGCTGCATTATTCTTCATTCATATTTCTTGGTTCACATAATGCATGTCATACAAAGTATATAAATAGAAATTTTGTAAGTAATATTTATGATTTATTTATGGATCTATCTCATTTTACAGGTCAAGAGGATTGCAGCAGAGTACTATGACTCACTCCCTCAACACACTTCCTGGATGCGAGTGCTCTGGGACTTTGTATTTGATGACACCATCGGTCCCTATGCCAGAATCAAGAGACAATACAAACTTGGCAAAAAGGAATAAATTGGGTATTAGACTACTGATCTAACCAAAGAGTACTACACAGATCTGCAAATGAAACATAACTGGCACTTGCAGGCTATTAGTTGCAATGGAACAAACCTTTTCACACATGAACCTGCAAACCTCTTCATTCTGTCACAGCATTTCATTATAGAGATCCATCTGAACAATATCCAAACTATTACTTCACATTCCCTGCAACTGGGACCATGTTACATGATTTGTAATTTACTGTTTCGGTGTATCAAAGCCCAGTTAACCTTCTAAAAATATTTTCCATACATTCATTCCTACCCAAGACGTGAAACTTTGTACTAGATTCTGATATTGTTCTTATGGTATATATATGAACAAAATGAATGCAGTTGTTTTTGTGTATCATTGCCAAGTCACTCAAATATACTCAACTTCTGAGATGCCAGTTAAGATGTACCTGAGGAAAGAAGTGCTGAGATGAAATGTGAGTTTAAGCAGATATGAAATTCCTTTTCATCAGTGAGGCCTTTTTGAAAATCTAATATTTTGTGCAATGTTGTGTAACTAGAAGAGTCTTTAAATTGTTTAATATGTTCTGTCGTTTGCACTGTGACAGTTTAACTCTGAACACCACTGTGATAAACGTTGTGAAATATATTTGTTCAGCATACTGTAGTTCAATAAAATTCTCTTACAAGATGAATCTGAATAATGGCAGACAGATTTGTTGTTGAATTTTCAATGAAAAGACAAGACTTTTTTTAAAAGGGGGAAAAAGCTTTTAAACTTTTAATTCCATCAATCTCTCACTCTCGCCATGTGATTAATTTAATTGTAATTTTTGTGAAATATCAACATCAACTTTTAAAATCAGGATCAACCTAATTAAACCAGGATACATTGCACAATCAAACTTTTCACCCAATTCTTTCAATTCATCTCACATTGTTGTTTGTGTATGTATATATATATATATATATATATATATATATAT
>RJVU01042615.1:743984-763830 GCA_003731715.1 Anabarilius grahami | reverse complement strand
TATTTAACCTCATACCTCCAAATTAGTTTAAAACAAAGTTCTGGGGCCTCATTTATAAAAAGTTGCGTAGAAACCATCCTACGTTTAATCTAAGATCATTTCTCAAATGTGCGTACGTGTGATTCAGAGAACATACGCACAATAGTACTCTCTTCCAGATGTGAAATCTATAAAATCACAAATGATCTTGAAATTGTGAGAATCTGAATGGTTTTAGATCTCCGCCCTGCAAACGCCCCCTAATTAATATCATTAACATATAAAAGAGCACCAGTCAAACAGCCCAAATCCTTTTTTGTAGAGTGGAGAGTGGAAAGAATTACTTAGATTTACAAATACCTGCAGACTCTCTGCCACAAGGCAGTGCGAACGCCTGCTTAGAACCTGATGTGGCGCTAAACACTTTTCCACGTCAAAGACCGTTTTCATAAATCTGTGAATGTTGGTGTGGATTTAAGCGTAAGCACATTTTATAAATGATGCCCCAGCATTGGCCAAAAAAAACAACCACCAAAATGTCTCAAACTTTTTTACTATAGTAGTTTGCTGACAGTTCACTAGCACAAATGTGCGGAGTTTGTACTTATTAAACCCAATGATTAAGAGCAGTAATATAAAATATAAAAGGCTGACAATAACTGTCGTGCAACTTTGTCTCTCTCTCATTTAATATAATACAATTCTTAACAATAATAACAATGACCGATGAAACAATATAAACTTAGAAAACAAAAATATCTTCATTAATTTCCAACTTGTTGACTTTAAGACTTGAAAGAGCGAGCGCAGTAAGCTGCACAGTGGACTGTCTCAACGTTCATACTGGAGGAAATAGAAAATTCAGTGTGAAGGTCTATATTTCCATCTGCTCATCCATACACACACTCACTCACTCAATCCATCACTCCAATTCCTTCTGTTTCTCAGCTTTCCCTTGTCCTTCTCAGTAATTCCTTGTTTCTGCACAACATTTCTGCAACTGAATTTTCCGTACCATTGCAGACATGCTGCGAGAACGTTTTCAAGTTCGCGTTCCTGTACTTCCCCGAACCTTCAGTCATTATCAGTCGTCGTCATTAAAATTTCATAAGACTATGTGGAGCCAATTCTCAGCAGTTCCCTTCTAATGGCTAAAAGAAAGAGAAAAACATGTAAATATTCTAAAAAACTGAAAAGATATGTACACATTTGCTTTAAACGATCATGCATCTCACTGTTCCCCCAAAACTTACCATCAATGATTTCTTCTTTTACTTTCTGCAATTCTCGCACAACCTCCTCCAAGATCTCCTTTTGAACACAACAGATTTTATAATAGTTAGCAGACCAGTCCATCTTCATTTTTTGCACAATAATAATACTTTCTGAATGATATTCTGAACTAACCTGTTTCATTCTGTCAAAGTCAAATGATTCTGCATCACTGGTGCTTCCGATTGGTTTTGCCCTGTATAATGTCCATCATAAATATTTAAATACAATTTGAATGATCAAAGTTTTACCTGAAAGTCATGTTTGCTGTAAAAAAAAAATTCTGGATGTATTAAATATTAACATGGCTTTCTGATGTAATCTCAGTTTTTATAAAGGGTTCATTTTCAGGGTTCAAAGAGGTCATTTTTTGTGTGTTTACACAAACACTCAATGCTAGCTTACACAAAACATAAAACCTGCATTTTGCAGTTTTCAGAAAGCAAGCAGAACCGGGTTTGTTTGCATTTAGGTCATTCCAAGCTCATGTTGCCCCATGCTTTACTTCCTTAACATGAACATTTGTGTTGACAACCGAGGCATTTACTCACGTATGCAAACCCTAAACTTGATAAACTCATTCACTTCAGTGCTCTGGTGAAATCCATCTTGGAATGCCTCAACAAATGTCAATATTAAAAAGGAACCGCATGTTGTAAAATAACAAGAAACGGTAACACTTTACAATAAGGTTCATTAGTTAACGAACTAATAATGAACTGCACTTATACAGAATTTATTAATCTTTGTTAATGTTAATTTCAACATTTACTAATATATTATTAAAATCTTGTTAACATTAGTTAATGCACAGTGAACTAAAATGAACAAACAATGAACAACTATATTTCCATTAACTAACGTTAACAAAGATTAGTAAATACAGTAACAAATGTATTGCTCATGGTTAGTTCATGTTAGTTAATACATTAACTAATGTTTAACTAATGAACCTTATTGTAAAGTGTTACCCAAGAAACTTTACAAGTCAGGAGACAAAAAAAAAAAATGTTTACTGCACCATAAACCTGTTAAAACATACCTGGACACAGCTGAAGACTTGTCTGCAGAGTTTGCTCGTTCCCATGGCTTCTTCACAGGATCTAGGAAGAACATTTAAATAATGGATGATTCTTTTGCTCACCAAACCTCCATACACTTTATAACTAAATGAATATATTTTTATATGTTAATTTTCTTTACAATTTTCTCTTTACAAATACATGCGGGTCAGTAATATTTATTTTGAAAGAAATTAATACTTTTATTCAGCAACAACACATTGAATTGATCAAAGGCCCTGTTTACACCTGTTATTAAGATGCGTTTCGGTCGATCGGATCACAAGTATACAACGCCAAATAAAGGTGTAAACTAAAAAGTTTTGAGCTTGTCCACTTTTGACCATTTCCAGAGGTAGTCAAAAGCGCATTAGACCGGATTAACTTTCTGTTAACCAATTAACAGTTTTTTACCATAACATTTTTACAGTATTTTACCATTAAAATCACAATCATTATTATATACCGCCTACTCTCTGCCTACTGACCTAATGTGTAAACATTATGGAAAGCTTGCTAGCCAGACAGGATATAGACTTTGTCAGCTGGAGACCCTCGATTGGTTTGAAAATGAAAAACGTATCAAGCACAAAGTTCTCTTACCATTCCTGATTTCTAACACCACGTTCGGAGTGGTCTTTGCGGATATCAGAGCGTAAACGAACGCTGCTGCTCTCTGTATGTTTTTCTGTGTTTCGGTCGTGTTCATATGTAAACTGCGTATGCTTATTTGTCCAATAGATCGAAAGATCTGAAAAACCTCATACAATTTCCCACCCATAGACCCTCCCCTCTAAGAAATCAGGACAGAAGTGGTCGAAAGTAGATGAAAGAGACGGATTAAAACACCAGGTGTAAACGGGTATATGTCTCCCTCATTTACTTGTGATCCGATTGACCAAAACACATCTTAATACCAGGTGTAAACAGGGCCAAAATTGACAGTACAGACTTTTACACTATTCCACATAAATACAGTGCTTTTGAACTTTTCTATTCTTCAAAAAAGGTTTTCTCAAAATATGAAGCAGCACTCTGTTTTCAACGATAATAAAATGTTTGTTGAGGATGGTATCAGACCTGCATGAAGTTGGCCCCCCACCCAACGCAAAACGTCAGCAAAATAGTCTCAATCGTTTGTGCTCCAAATTCACCCCAAATAGTCTTGTTTGTTTGTGCTTCGTTTGTGCTGGCTTGTAGACCGCAGCATGACCTAGAAATATTTTTGTAATATCCAAAAAACCAAAGCAGCACAAACGAACATTTTTACGGCACAAACGATTAGAGACTATTTTGCTGACGTTTTGCATTGGGTGGGGGGCCAACTTCACGCAGGTCCAAAACCAGAATATTAGAATGATTTCTAAAGGATCCCGTGACACAGAAGACTGGAGTAATGATGCTGAAAACTCAGCTTTGCCATCGCAGAAATAAATCAGATTTTAAAAATATATTAAAACAGAAAAGAGTTATTTTAAATCTTGATACTATTTTACAATATTTCTCATTTACTGTATTTTTTATTTAAAAAAAAGCATTGTTTTAGTGTTTTAAAAATATTTAAAAAATCTTACTGACCCCAAAATCAACAAAAAATAGGTTTTGTAATAAAAGAAACACCACCTGAATTTTGTCCACGGGACGAAGGGGATCCATTAGAATCCTCCTGAAAGAAGGAGATATCAGACTGATATGATGTGATATAAAAATAATCACAGAATAATAACAATACAATAATAAAACATTGAGAATTATGCAATCAATGTGTGTTTAAATGAATAGTGTACAAAAATCATACATTTTGACTGTCTTCTGGTTTCTCTGAGGCCTTCCTCCTACAGAATGACCATATTTAACATTCAAAATTTGTATAACCACAATTCATGCATCATTAGTTATGAAAAAGAGACAGGAAATGGATGTGGTCTGACCTCCTTGCTAAAAGGGCATTCATTTCCTGCATGAGACCCTCTCCACCTCCTCCACTGCCACCACTAGAGCGATTGGCATCATTTTTGCTACTGCTTTCCTCCGGCTAGAGAAGATAAAACATGTAATAATCAGGCACCAAGACACCCTTATTGCACTTACTGCATAAAAAAAGAATTTACGTGAAACATGTTGAGGTCCAGGAAAGTTTGGGATAAATACCCGCTGAACTTTACGCAGCTTGGCACCAGCCAGAGCTGCAGCCAGGCCTGCCGGAGCAGGACCTCCACCAGCCGGCAGTGGAGGTGGGGCAGGAGGGGGCCCTGTGGCGGGTGGTGGAGGCCCGGGTGGTGGAGGCCCAGGTGGTGGCGGCCCAGGAGGGGGCGGAGGGGCTGGTGGACCCGCCATTGATGCTGAGGTAGGGGGGTGAATAGGAGGGGTGGATGAGAGCATGGAGGGATGACCCGGTGGGATGGGAGGACCTGCTGGAAGAAAGAAAAGAATTACTGTTGTATTCTAGACTTGAGTGCTTAATTACATATTCATTAAAATGAAATAGACTGCAACAGTGAACATTTGTGTTGACTTAAAGGTGAAGTGTTTACGTTGTGCATCACTAGCAAAATTGTAGAAACCGGAAATGCAAACAGATTTCTGGTTCCCATCATCTGCTATTGGTCAGAAAAACAGATAGCCCCGCCCCAAACTCACACTAGGAGACGCTCAAACAAACACTGCAAATGTTCTGATAGCACCACAGTGTTCTATAAATAGACTTAGCAGTAAGGATTTTTTTTTCCTGCTGGCTCAGTCGGGCTGGTACTTTCAATTTATTACCCAGGCCAGTTCTTCCAAAAGAATGACAAATTGTTATTTTTAGCTGCAGGTTTTGTTTGTTTGTTTTTTTTACATTTTTCATTAAATTATATGTTTTCTTTACAAATATGTTTCTTCAACATACACTACTGTTCAAAAGTGAGGGGTCAGTAAGATTTTATTTATTTATTTTTTAAATAAATAAATACTTTTATTCAGCAAGGATGCTTAAACTTTATTAAACATTACATAAGATTTCTATTTCAAATAGATGCTGTTCTTTTGAACTCTTCATCAAAGGATTCTGAGTTTCCGTACATAAATAAATAATTAAATAAATAAAAATCCACAGAAACACTAACCAGTACAACTGTTTTCAACATTGATAATAATAAGAAATGTTTCTTCAGCAAAAAATCAGCCAATCAGAATGATTTCTGATGGATCATGTGACACTGAAGACTGTAATGATGCTGAAAATTCAGCTTTAAATTACAGGAATGTAACAGGAATAAATTATATTTTAAAATATATTCAAATTCTAATAATATTTCACAATATTACTTTTTGTAACTGTTTTTGATCAAATAAATCCAGCCTCTGTAAGGATAAGAGACTTAAAAAATATAAATATAAAAATCTTACTGTCCCCCAACTTTCACATAGTGAATATTGTTTCTGTATGAAAATTATTTCATAAGCAATTTCACAAACACACTGCTGAAAAACAATGGCATACAATACAATTCCGATTGGTTCAAAAAAAAAAAAAAAACATTCTAATGCCTCCAAGGCATTTCTGCAAATTTGACTAAACTTTATTTATGTCAGCCAACTAGATAATATTAACTTGACAAATCAACAGAATTTGAATTTTAATACATCCCAGAAAACCAAGCATTTAAATTTGCAAAGTGGATGTACAACAATGAACATTCAGTGGAACAAAAGAAAGAACAAATGACTGGTCTGTCAAATGGCCCAATTCTCTCTTGTTGAGCCCTATCTTATTGTTAACCAACCGTTTTAACATCAAACAATTGACACATTTCACTTTTATGATCTGCAAAGAACAAAAGCTCTGAGAAAAAAAAGGAACATAGGGGTTAGTTTAAAGTGTGACGCATCGCTTAAACCACACAAACAAATCACCTTTGAGCAAACACAGATGAACATCACTGTGATGTAGATGAATGTTTACCTTAAAATCTTAAATCATCCTTCCTTTATTCAGAACAAAGAAGGTGAGGCAGCTGCCATTTGTTCAAATGAGCTGCTGTGATTTTGTCGTATAACACATGTACAAAAGTCAACAGCCTCACTGACAATGCTGATGGGCCATTATTTGCATATGGTTTCAGTACAAAGACTGTACTGTTCTCTTTGGACAGCTTTTGAGATCAGCATGTCATCAGCCCAATTCCACTGGACAGGTGTGTGAAGTCTTTTGGTGGTGGGCAACTAATTACGGAGGGGGCAGCTGATGGGTGTCTGAAATACTTACTGCTGGACGCTGTGGCGTTCTGATAAACAGGCGAAGGAGACGTCTTGGGCATGGTGTGAGAGGTGGGTGTGGTGTCGAAAAGGGGTGTGGCCTGGTATAGCTGCTGTGGGTGGAGGGCGGTGCCTTGGATGGGCTGGCCAATGAGAGGGGGTAGGGGGCAGGACGATTCTTGCATGGGATACTGTGGGTGCAGTACTGCTCCGGAGGTGAACTGCGTAGGAGGGTTTTGGTATGGGTAGTACTCCTCTGCCTGGCCATTGGATGACTGCTGGTGGTGTGTTACAGGCACCAAGTGGGAAGAGTTAGCGGGAGCTTTGGGGCCACAGGTTGGGCCGTTGTTTAGTGGTGGCAGGGGGAGGGCGACAGGCAGGGCAGGTTGTTTGACTGGCACTGCCATTACAACGGGGGCCGATGTAGCGGGTAATGGGGCATACATGTGGGCGGAGGACCAAGTGGCGTGTTTGGGGTCCAGTTGGGCTGTTGGAGGAGAAAGAGGGATTTGCTTGACATTGCGAGGTGGAGGGGCGACACCTGGCTGTACGGGGGAGAAAGCAGAAGCCAGAGAGGTGGAAAGCTGGGAAAGCTGCTGGGCCTTTTTTTGAGGGGAGTCCACCGTACGGTAGCCGCTCTCCCGTTCCTGGGAGGAAGAGGAGGTGTGGGAGGAAGGCGGCGTGGGGTTAAGGTGAGCATAGGAAGGGGGGAGAGTGTTAGCCCGATACTGTCTGAGGTCATGCAGAGCGGTTTCGGACTGAGAGGCAGATGCTGACACTTTAAACTGAAGGGTGGAGACTAAGAAACAGAGAAAGAGACAAACGGTTCAACACAAATGACAAACGAAAAGAGAGAAAATGTGAGAGTGACGAAAATCAAGCATCAAACTGTACAAAGCAACTGAAAAAGAATGATGAAATGTGAGCAAAATATAAGATTTTTAAAGCACGTTATATGCTACAGGTGAATCTCACAAAAACATCTACATGTAGGTCAGATTTTAGAAAAATAAAAAATGGAAAAAAACCCAGAAAATTAAGCATATTTTATGACCAAGATTTTGTTTCATTGTAACTCTATTTTCATGACAATTACTGTAAACCCCCTCGAAAATTTTCATTACAATAATGGATGTGTATATTTTACTTTTGAGATTTTTTTTAACAATATTAGTTATTCTCAAAGGTGATTCAGATTCTCATTAGTGTGATACAAAAGTACTAAAATTAATAAAAGTACTTGAACTTATTTTTTTTCAACTGAGTACATACATTACAGACATTATTTCACAATTTTAATAACTAAATAAATAATAATACATAACATATATATAGTGTTATTTTGCATTAATGAAAATTTTGCAGAAATTAAAGTGAGATCTGGATTAATTATCATGAAATAATGAACAAAGAAATCTTAATTGTCCTACAACAGGCTTAATTTTCTTCAAGCAAAATGATTTTAACATGTTCTTGACATGTTTCATGAGATTCACCAAAACAGAACTCACAAATGCTGCTTATGGCATTGTGAAAAACAACTGTCTTGAACTGATTAATGCTTAAGCAGGTGCTGAAACAGAAAGAGAGCATGTGTATGATAGAGGATGGGCAGAGTGTGTTGTCTGAAATAAGGATCTATTCTCCGGCCAGGGAATTTGATATTCCTCAGTGTTAACATTTGTCCAAGCAGACAATAAAGCCTGCAGGGTAACTCTGTGGTGGTTTTACGAGTGTGTGTGTGTGTATGTGTGTTTTAATTGCACAATGTGTAGTCTCATATTATATTTCACAGTGATGTGGCATCCTTAGCCTACCTGCAGAGCCAGATGTTCGTCGTTCCCTTTCCATCTGCATCTGATGCTGGTCCATCATTTGCCTAGAAACAAATGTTAACTCACTTAAAAGTAAAGTGAAATCTAAACACTCTCAATCCACTGTATAAACTGCTTACTGACATGCGCAATGGAAAATAAACATTTATGTGTGCTCACACTTGTCCTGTTGTGCTCATCAAATTTTAAAAAAATCGCAGGTTTACATTTGACCACTAGAGGGCACAATCTAGACTTCATGTCATGACAGCAGTTCAGAAATGCACTCAATCTTCATGACAGCAATATGTGAAGAATACCGAGTGTAAAACCAATGAATTGAGTAATTTCTAAAGCAGTAATACACTGAGCACACTTTGACCTGTAATGTTAAAAATAAAGTGTGTAATTTCATTGCCTGTAGTGGCACTAAATGAAAATTCAGTTTTGATTTAGTTTCCCAAACACTCCACATCTGCAATTGGTTGGGCAAACCGATAGTCCCGCCCCATACTCAAGCCATTGGTTGAGCCACTGTCACTGTGTCAGAATGGTCAGGATGCTTAAACAAACAGGAATATTTTGAAAGTGCCACAGAGAAACAGTGTTTTGCCTTTCAGGGAAACCAGAAATACATTACAGGCTTCACTTTAAAAAAGGAGCATATTCTGTAATTCAGGCCAATGTCCAATGTTTAAAAGCTTAATTAACATGTGACAGATGTCTCAGAAAGAGTAAATGTCATTAGAGACGTTCCACACCTCCTTTGAGCCTCGGCGTCATCTGTCACCGGTCCATTCTGACGATGTGCTGCTGGACCTGAAGAAAAAGAAAATAATTGTACCTCATCATTTAGATATTTTATTTAATTGTCTCAGGAACTGTAAAATGTGTCTGATTGACTTAATATATCTTGACACCTTATGGCAGATTTGATTAGTACAGTATTTTTCAATTGGTTTTGTTTCAGGACAGATTTTGCATTGGGCAGCTAGTTTATGTCATCTGACACGTCTTGTATTCTTCATTATATAGTATGATTTGGAAATTAAACATTTGACACTGGTCAGTACAAACCATGCTGCAGTTGAATCTATATTTAATACAGTATCGGTCATGCTTTTAGTTTTATTAGTAAAAGCAGGGTATTTCACAAAAACCGGTTCAAATTCATCTGCCTACTTTGACTAGCTTCTAATTGACAACTGAATAAGTTTGATTGGACACATGGCCAATCAACATCAAAACAAAACAACATCAAAAGATATATATATACATATATATATGTAAGTGATAACTAATCAAACTATTACAGTCAATAAATTCATCATGAGACCAAACCATATTACGCCAAAACTACTATAAAAATCAATAATGTCATGTCACAATTGCCCTCATACCCAACACCTCATTACTGGTAGACTTAGCAGTCGTTCTGAAGCCACCATAATTGTTCTGTTGAATTTGTTAGGGTGTGAAGGAGCTCTGCTAATAATGGCAAACATGGATCTCAGGTTACTGAGATGATGACTATTTACGTCATATGACATTCAGGAACTCAGTATGGGGCATGGAAGCTCAAGGGAGTAAGGAAGGCCCTTCTGTTCAGAGAAAGGTCCTTAGTGTGGGCATATCTAATGTGGTTGATAATCTTTGGTTACTAGGCACCATCAAACATAATTGAATTTAGCTCTCTATACTATGAAATTGAAGGTGGTGAAATAATGAGCTGTTCACACAGCTAGAGTATGCAGGGGTCGCAAATCAAAAAAAAAAAAAAATGTTATTAAATAAAACGCTAAAAAAATGCAATGGCCTGTTGTATAGAGAAAAACAATGGCCCGTTCACACCAACAACGATAACTATTCACACCAACGATGATAACTATAACTATAAAAAGTTTTGAGTTTTAATAACCATATCAATTCTAAGAGAAGAGGAGTCCACACCTGAATGATAAAAAACTCTGACAGCCAATCAGAATCCACCTTACTTTAAAGATCCTGAGAATTTAAAGTGGTAGATGACATATAAGTGTGAGCTTATGAGAAATATAATATAGTTATCTTTATAGTTATCATTATTGGCGATTACCGGGCTTAAAGCCACTTTTTTAATTTCTGAAACATTACACAAATACCCCAGCCAGCATTTCAACGTTTATTCTCCCATGAATCAGTATCATGTATCAAGAAAGAATCCCTTTGGAATTTTGAAAACTGAATCAACGTCAATATCGCAACATTGTTTCAACGTCTTAATTTTAGTACAGATCTTCAAATTTCAACATTGATTTATAAATATTTTGTTAACCTTATAACCATTTAGCATCAAACATTGCAGACACAAAACACACTGATCACAGTGACGGTTTATGTTTTCTATATTATACCTAATGAAACTGAAAGAACCACAGCATTTAAACAGTTAACAATAAGGCAGCACTGCATATTATCATAAACAGCAACTCCTCCGCAGCGCATGAAATACATATAATAAATACTAAATACAGTTCTGCTTGATGAATAAGTAAGGGAGTAACATATGCCGTTTCTTTGAACAGTTATTGCAGATTGAGTAAATAAGCATGACAAACGAGACAGCTCGAAGACCTTGGCATTAGCAGTTGTCAGCAGGCTCAGTCTAAGTCTAAACAAGCTGCAGATGAAGCAGATGACAGGTGCGATTCTGCTTCCACATTTAATGATTAAATGATCCATGTCCTTAAGGTGATTATGTGAGCTAAAGTCTCACTGAATCACTCGCATTATGCAGCGTCATATCCTAAAACGCTCTTAATGATTTCCAAAAATAACCCTCCTTCAATTCAATACAAGATCCATATTTTAATGAGAGTACAAAAATATTCGACATAAATCACAGTGTAATAAAATGTGCTTATTTAGAAAAAGGAATAGCAATAATAAAGTATGTACTCATGCTGATTCTAAGAGGGAAAACAGCTTGCCGTTGGCAAAAAAAACAAAAAACTGAATAACTGCAGCAGGCCTGAATATCAAGTCCCTCAAGCAACAGGAATGGGAATATATTCATACGTCACACGAAAGCAGCATTTCACACAGTGTCGCAAACATGCAATCCACCTGAGGTCCTGTCTACAGCAGATAGTCCCATTTCATCTGTCCCTAAATCACTGATTAATATTATAACAGACACTATATAACTACTGAAACTCTTGAAATATTGAAAAGAAACATCACATACATCTTAAACTATAGGAAAAACTTCAAGTTAGCCAACTTTATAATATAACAAATTAGTCAATATATGATCTCCATAAATGGAACAACAGCATAAAAATCAGAGGATCAAGCTTACTTAGAATAAAACAAATATACAATATAATTTCACTGACAGATCCTTACTGAATAAGACTGCATCAGTACTATGAGAACTTAGTATTTGTTTTATGATAGGCTAGAGATAGCCAGGGTAAAGAGGAAATTCAATAGAATTATGTATAGAGATTTATGAAATGTCAATTTCCAGACCATTAATCCAAACCCTGGTGAGCATTTTTGGGTAATGCCGTATTGTCTCACTTCACCAGTGGGCAAAAATGTAAGTATCTTTGCGCTAAGAGTTTGGCCCAAGAAGTGAATGAAATATCTTAATATGGACACTTCTCCAACAAAATATAATTCTGTGTGCGATTCAATCATAATGCTTGATATCACAGATGTGCACTGTGTAACCACACATCATATAAAGCAAAGATATTACTCCTGATCACATATCCATCTCTGGTGCAGGTCGTGGCAGCTTAATACACTGTGTGATTTATTTCATGAACTCGAAATGAATCCCTTGCAATAGCAACATGCTGATAAATGGCTGCAGTATGAGGGTATTAAAATGGTTGGTGCGACTCATGCTGAATAAAGTTAATGGATTCTTAGTTTTAAGTGCTTCCCGAGAGTCGAATCTGGAGCTCTGGATTTTATTGTGATATATGGTCAAAGGTCTGGAGGAGAAACACTAAAAAATCTTAAGATTAATTTGTGATGAAGTCTTTGGAAAAGCTTTTGAAGTAAAGTATAGTCAATATTTACAGTGTTTTATGACGCACATACCATATCATTTGGTGGCTGCGTGCAGCAGTAGAGTCCCTTTGTACCAAATACACATACCCTGGTGATCACTGATCTGAAATGATGATGTCCACTGAGATAACAAGAAGTGGAAACACAGATACAATCTGATTGGATGAGAGGAGCTACTGGTTATTTTTTTGATAAACCCTGCCATTTGTTTATAACACACCACTTGCATAATATAAATATGTAGAGTATTTTAAAATGTTAACATAAAAAAAACTAAAATTAAAACTAAATTTAAGTGTTATATCAGGTAGAAATAGCTGTTTAAGGTAACAACTAGTGGTTACGATTTTTTTAACTTTGTCTTCAATTACTGAAACTGATCTAATAATTCAGACACTCTTTTAGCAAATACAAGTATCTTGCATCAAATACCAGATTAAATCTGTTTCTTCTGTCCTTCCAGGGCTTACCAGAACTTTAACTGAACTGAATAAACACTGTTTGCACATGCACAACATTTATTTGATATTCATGTGGGTTTAATAAAAGTTTTTCCTCCATTTAGGAAATGTTGAGATTTTTTTAAATGTTTTTTCAAAAACTTGACAATATATTTAATGAAAGGATATTTGTCAGCTGTTTAAATTATATTTAAAAATTTAGCAAATAATTAAAGTAACTTAAGTAACAACAACAACAATTGTAATAATCTTATTTTTATTATTAATGATATTATTAGTATTGTTTTTGTTGTTTATCATTGTTATTATTATTTTTTATTAATTTGGCTTTAATGTGACTGATTAATTTTTTGCTATAGCCTGACAAACTCAATGAAACAATCATATTATGTTTTAAAATAAAACTAGCAACAATATGAATTGTTATATTTCAATTTAAATGGCCATATCAGTCATGCACTAATGATAGTCAAAAAATAGTCACAACAAACACACTAGATCCCAAACCCGCACACGCCTCATCACGAGCTTCTGACAGGCACTGTGCCAAAAACCACTGAGCAGCTTCCACAACCCCATCCTCCATCAAAGACAGCACAATGGCCCATCAGAGGCACCGCATCACATTAACACATGCAAGTGAAACCTCCAGCCCTTCCTCTTAACAATACTTACTGCTGAGTTTTATTACTGTGGAGCTGATCCGTCGGATTGGCCCCGGGGAAAACTCCGGTCCAAGCATGGCTCTATAGCCCTCTTAGGTGCCTTTAATCTATGTACATATATCTATAATGGTGCAGTTTGAGCTCCACTACCAGGTGGGAACTGGTAATAACAGTCAGGACTCAGGACAGGTGAGTTCAGGCAGGTGAACACCAGCTTCTCTCTTCTCTGCATGCTAAGGTGCGAGTAGCACTTCTAAAAACCTTTGCAACTTTGTCTAGAAACATGCAGCACCCGTGGTCTGAGACTGTTTGGCTCCATGGATATTTTAACCAGGGCTATGACCCCCCCACATACATCTTATAAGTAGCAGCAGCCTGAAACCAGAGAGGCCCATGTGCTGTTCTTAAATAAGAATTATACTACACTTAAGAGTACCACGTATAAGACCCAAACAACAATATTATCAGTGTGAATTTACACTATATTACAGACTACTAGTTGCCATTTTTTTGCAAGGAATTACAGTGAAATGATTGTAACACAGTGATTTATTTGCATGTTCATAGATATTTAAGCGATAAACACTGCAAACTATATTTAAAAGATAACACCCAAAATTAAGATATTTTTGATGAGAGCTACGTTCAGAACGTCAGAACGCTGGCTTATTATTGGCCGACGCTGTTCGCGTGAGCAGCACGACGCATGCTTGTGATGCTGACGTAGAAGCCGGCCAATAATGAGTCGGCGTTCTGACGTTGATCCTGGAAGCGCTGAACGTAAACGGCGTATGAGAATGACACAGAAGAGAAGATATTGTTGAATAAAGTTGTTATTTTTGTTTGGTTTTTCCACACAGCAGTGTTTGTTATGTTTTTACAGTAATAATTTAAGTACCTTTCTGGACCTTGAAAGTGGTGGTTGAATTGCTGTCTATGGAGGAGTCACAAAGCTCTCGGATTTAATCAAAAATACCTTAATTTGTGTTCCGAAGATGAATGAAGGTCTTACGGGTGTGGAACGACATAAGGGGTGAGTAATTAATGACAGAAATTTCATTTTTGGGTGAACTAACCCTTTAAGTAGGTTCGTATAGGAAGTCATTGCAAATAATTATTCCCAAAAACTTACTTTGAATGCCTTTAAATGTATTACTCATATCAAGCTGATCTCTAAAAATAATAAATGACAGAAATAATCCAAGTAACACCTAATCAAACACCACGCAAGAATAATACAGCAGAGTGTGGCACGGAGTAAAAAAAAAATACAAGGTCATGTAATTACCTGCATCCTGAGAGCTCAGGACATTGAGCGCAAAGAGCATGGCAGTGGAGAAGGTGGTGGCCTCCTCTTTGCTGGCAAAATTCAGCCCGTAAACTTGTCGCGCATCACGCCATTGGTGAAAAGTTGGCGTGGCCTGGTTATATTTCAGACCTTTCACAATGGAGTAATTTATAACGACCTGGAAGAGTGGCGATATGTGGTTATGTATCTGCATCTGTGACATTTTCTCTGTAATCAAACTATTTCAAATGCTCTTCAAGCAAAGGGTCAATTATACATTCACATAAATGGTGTTTTGGGAAACTACAGAAACAGAATTTAGATGTTAAGATGTAAAATGACACAAACCGAATGGAAAGTTCACTGAAAGTGACTGTAAAAACACACTGTGTACGGTAAGATCATATCACACAGTCTCTTCTTTTTGTGTTGTTGTGCCATGTTCGTATCTCACCTGCTGGTCCTGCAGTTTGACTCCCACCACACGGAAGCTATTGTTGACAGTATTGTGGTAGATGTTGATGCGGCTGAAGCCTTGCTGGCCCGGTTTGACTGGCACCCATTTTTTGCTGGTGTCATCATAGATCATCACAGAGGCTCGGGCTTGACATATACTCTGTTCACTGTGAGGAAAAAAACAGGGACACTGGTTAAAAATTCACTCTGCTCAACAACAAAAACCACAATGATAAATTACAAAATGAGACAATGAAATACAGATGTCAGACAGAAAGTGTCTCTTAGCAACTAAAATAATGTTGCAACTTGATTTGTGCATAATATTTAGACTCTCAAATAGTCAATGACATTAGATACAACCCGTCAGCTAGTTATGAAATGAAAGATTTTGAAGAAATCTTGTAAAAGAATGTTAATTCCAGAAGACAAAAACATCCAAACCCTTGACAAACCCTTCAAAAATGTCCTTCGCCCTTACTGTGGCATTATGGCACAGTAATTGCCCCACTGAATTTGTTTGAAGACACTGAGCAAGGAGCGGGTTTGTCATCTAAACTAATTATATAGTGCAATAGGCAGCTAACGAGCGAGGCAGGAATGTAACCGTGTTGACTGCTTGATTTAAGACCAAATTTTAATTAAACAAATGAGGTTTTCTGCTTCTTTAAAAATAAATATTCTGTTGTCAGGGTGAACAACTAACATAAAGAGAGAGTAAAAAGAGTGTACTGTATGATCAGCTTTGATATACCTTGCTAGCTTACACACACAAACATAATTATTAGTTATCCCATATATATTAACGGTCACACTGTAGTTTAGGGTCCAATTCTCACTATTAACTAACCATTAACTATGACTTTTGCCTCAATAAACTCTTAATTACTGCTTATTAATAGTTAGTAAGGTAGTTGTTAAGTTTAAACATTGGGTTGCAGAATGTGGTCAGGCAGAATAAGGCATTAATATGTGTTTTTTAAGTACTAATAAACAGCCAATATCCTAGTAATATGAAAGCTAATAAGCAACTAGCCTAGTTAACAGTGAGCATTGGACCCTAAACTAAGGTGTTACCATATTAACATATAATTATAAAATACAAATTTTTATATAAGGAGGCTTGTTATTGTATAATTATAATTATTGCATAATACCCATAATACACATACATACATACATACATATACATATATGTATAATGCATATATATGTGTATGTGCGTGTGTGTATATATATATACATATATACACACACACACACACACACACACACACATATATATAACTACCTACATACATATGCATTTTGTGCACATTAGATTGTAACACTGTGATCAGCACATATAAATGACTGTATATTCAAACCTTTCGCAAACTTCAAAAATCAAGAGTCTGCAGACTGAAATTATTGAAATACTACAGCCTTGAAAGGTTCACACAAAGAAGATCAGTTTCCTGTTGGTGCCAAATTAAGCTAGGCAGATTTCCACCATGACTTCTATACACCCTAAAACATGCTGTACCACCACACCCATCTCCCACAGAAACACCCAAACCCAGCCACACGCGCCTTAAACCCAGCTGTATAACTGGAAGAGCAGCAGCACATGACCAAAGCAACTCTTACTGACACCAAAACCAACCGATAAGATACAGCCATTTGAAAATTGATCTGAGAATTAAAGTAAGATGAATCAGACTCACCTGTTTTGTGACATTATGCCAAAATAGAAAATTCAATGCATAAATGGACTTTATATAGAGTTGATTAGTGGGAGCTGGACTACCGAAGAGAGAGAACTTAATGAAACAAGCATTTATGAGAAGTGAAATAAGTGAGTTTCTTTCCATTTTTTTTAAAGGATGTGTTTGTTCAAACTCAAGCTCAATTAAATACGGCTTTATATCTGCACGTTTGATTTTCAAAATTTGTATGTTTTACCAAGTCATGGATAGAGGACAGGAAATACTTTTGGGATCGATATACTCTATCTATATCTATTTTAAACAGCATTTTGTATTCATGCAGCTTTAATGAGCTCATACTAATTGTATTAAATATTTGAAAAAAAAGTAAATCTATCAAGTATTTGTCACACTAGAGGGCAAACTAGTATAGAGGAAAAAGGTGATTAAAACTGATTAAAAAACAATAAAAATGGCCTATATATTTTTCCCCCATAATATTATTTGAATTTATTACTATATATTTTAAACTTAAAACATGATGTTAAAAAATAAAATAATAATGCATCAGCCACCCTCATACAATGTTACTTTCATATAATGTTACTCTTTAAAGATTGAAACCGCACATTTGCACATTTCATGCTTTCGCAACAACATTTTCTAACATTCACTACTCTCGGTTCTTCATTCTCCGCTCTTTCATGCTTGCCTTACGACAGAGCCTATTTCTAGCATCCATCTGGGGTTAGAGGGCGGCACGGTAGATTCTTCCCTGTCCTCTTGGTTTCATTTCCCCCCCTAGAGCAAGTCTGAAATAAAGTACACAGTCTCTCCTCCACCGATGATGCTTGGTCGTAATAAATTACATCGTGACGGCTCTTTGCTTCTATAAACATCCAATATATTTAGACACCGGGCTATCTCGGTTTACTTGTTCTAATAACACATCACGCAAGGCCTCTCTCTCTCTCTGACTATTTATGCATAAAAACATGGAAAAACTTGCCAATGTTGTCTCAAATGGAACAAGAATAATTATCAAATAGAATCAGTATGCCAGGACTTTCCAACAAAACCTGCACTTCTAAAGGGTCAGTGTCAGTAATAGCAAGCTATAAATATCAGTCAGACACATTTAAAACTTAGAAAGCTTTATAGTTAGTCTGTCCCAGAACTACAAAGACAGTAACTGAGCAGAGTTTTGATGTTCAAAATGTGAAACTTGATTTTGGGATCCACCAGATTAGGTTTTCTTGCCTGAATGTTAAAAAAAAATAAATATATATATATATATATATATTTTTTTTTTACATATTTTACATTGTTGCAGCACCTCTCTCCCCAGCCTGTCAGTAACACTGTTTAGTTCTTGTCTCTATGAAGGCCCACTTTGCAAAAAGTGCAACATGCTCTGATTGGTCGGCTAGACCAGTGTGTTGTGATTGGTCAACTGCTTTGAGGGTGGTTAGGAAATGTCCTGCCCCTAACCATAATTGGGAGTTTCAACAAACTACTAACGCAACTCAATCAGTTCTTGCCCACTTTATTTTTTGTATGTTTTGGCCAATAATTATTTAAATTGTGAATATTGTGACGTCTTTGTTCCCGGAAGTAAACTCATGACTAATCGAGGCATTTCAGAAACAGTGCTGCTTACTGATATAGAGAAAAACTCTTTGGAGTGGACTTTGTGCTTTGTAACTTTGCAGAACTTGTTCATACTCAAACAGCAACATTACACACTAAATAAAGTTGAAAATGTAAAAAAGCTTAATAGGACCACTTTAAAATCTCATGGGGTACTTTAAGCAAATATTTTAGGTCAAAGAGGTTCCCAAAAAAGTTTGTGAATCCCTGATTTAAGGGCACAGGTTGGAGCTACAATTATTTACAATATATGTCAATTTCAAGCTTTTCATTGTGTCTGAAAATCTATAATATCTCTGCTATTTTTGAATGGCTGTTAATAGAGAAAGATGGTGTGGCTATAGCATCTATACCTGCAAACTTAGATTTTTTTTTTTTTATTAAAAACGAAACATGAATTCTTGTTTGTCATTTTAAAGCTCTCTAAATTTAGAGCAAAGAAATTTTATGAGTAACGCGCTGCATTAAAATGTTTGTGGCTGCTTTGGTTCACTCTTACAGTGTCATACTTTATTACATTAGACACAACAAAACCTTGTCAAATGAGAGCAGATATTTGATCACTGATAAAAATGCACTAAAAATCATTTTGCACTTGAGTAAATCTGCTACAGTGCCCAACAGGCATTTGTGGCTGAAAGGAGGCCATGCTGAGAGTCTGAATACCGCACAGATCTAATGCTATTACTCCATAAAGCACCACTATGGGGCAGGGACCTCCTGGGCCTTCCAGCTATGACCCCATTAGCTGAATGCTCTATGTGAGTAAATGTGTGCAACTGTTAGTGTGTGATAGAGAAAGCCACATGAGCCTGACTTTGTAAGGACACTACAAGACATGGATGTATGGTTGAATGTATACACAGTACTCACGTCACAGGCACAATATACTGAAGGAAAGTTTTCTGATGGCTTACGGTTGCCATAGGAAAGTTTGGGAGAGATGAGTGTTGCTAAGCGATGGCAGGGTCAGGAACAGGCCAGACTACACCGTTTGTCCATTACACAGCACTTTGGTGCATAAAGAGTATTATTTGCTTTTTATTATAAAATTGTTTGTTGAGCTCTAGACTGTTCTGCACACCTGTGCAAGTTTAATCTGCATAATTTTAGTTACAGTATATGTGAAAAGTGGGAATTGTTCCAAGGAAATGAAAGAAAACATTAAAAAAAGAAAAGAATGCACAGTGACTAGTTGATTAGTAATT
>RJVU01042615.1:714172-743750 GCA_003731715.1 Anabarilius grahami | reverse complement strand
TGAAAATGTACATTATAGTTATATATATAGATATATATATATATATTTTATTTGTTTAAAAATTTAAAAGAAAAAATACAAATTTAAATATATTATAAACACTTTTATACATTTATTTATTAATTTAATGCTAGTTAGTTATTAAATATCTGTAACAGATTTTTGGGTGAACTATCTTTTTAAAACCAATCAATAGTTGACTACTCATTCAGGCAACTCACCAAACTAATACATTGAAAATATGTAGTTTTGCACATTCCAAGCCAAGATTCTTTGAATTCTTTCAAGACGGTATAAGAGAAGGGCGAGAAAATCTGTTATCGGCCTTAGACTCCCAGTTGATAAGCTGCCATAATTAATAAAAGCTGCGAAAAGCCTGGCATTTCCCATTTGGCTTCTGCCATCATCATCACACCCTCAGTGAACCTGGTCTCCAAGAGAGAGCTTGACAGGGCTAGGCTCCTTTTAATCTCATTTAAAAAACATTTTGTCTCAGCTCAAGGCCAAACACAAGGTCCAACTCTACTTATGTCTGGTCATAAGATCTTCAGTGCCTCGTTTGCCCAGATTTCAGAGGAAAATAACAGAATGTGCCTGAATTGGCTCTAAGCCTATAGTGTGCTTGTCTAAGCTGTGCATCTGGATATATGCCGGGATGTTACACTATTCACCATCATTTGATCATCATTTAATGAAGAGCTGCTGCCAGGATTAACAGATGTACATAAACATCACTTTTAAATTAAATTACTTTTACCGCCTGCTTTCTGCGAGTGGTAACAGCGCAGCATTAAAGGGATAGTTCACCCAAAAATGGAAATTCTATCATCATTTACTTACCCTCAAGTTGTTCCAAATCTGTATAAATTTCTTTGTTCTGTTGAACACAAAGGAAGATATTTTGAAGAATGTGTTAAACTGAACAGTTTTGGGGCACCATTGACTTCCATAGTAGTTTTTTTCCTACTATGGAAGTCAGTGGTGCCCCAAAGTGGCCTGGTTACAAACTTTCTTCAAAATATCTTCCTTTGTGTTCAACGGAACAAAGAAATTTATACAGATTTGGAACAACTTGAGGGTGAGTAAATGATGATAGAATTTTCATTTTTGGGTGAACTATCCCTTTAATTGCACATAGCAAGTTTTGTAATTGGCACAATCTATAATAAGCCTAATTTACAAAGAAATAAGCAGAGTTTGACATATATGACACTGAATTAATTTAAATACTCAAATGTAGTGCTATTTCAGTGCACATAGCACCTGGTCAGTGAATAAAACCTTTTTGTTTTTTTGCGTTTCAAATAACACGCACACACAAGTTTTTACTGTGAGACATTTCTGACGGAATGAAACACTGAGAAGTACACACTTAAAATTATAGTTAGGGTTATTTTTAGCTTATAGCAAAAATGCTACACGAAATGAGCCCCTTAAATGTTTCTAAAGCAAGTAAAATATGGAAGTCCCCTGTTATTAGAGTGTGGGAGGATGGATCTGAAACAAATGAGAGTTTGTAGGAAACGGGGAGGCATTTTTTAGCTTGTAACCCAGTAATCATTTTGGGAAGGGTGGGAACCAAGCTTAATCTCTGCCTATGAGGGACACTTCCCACTCACAGGGCTTCTGAGGCCTAAGGAACTGCATTACAGGCTGACTTCCAGCAAGATCTGGATTTAACGTCTCCTGCAAAACAGTAGTAAATCTACATCAAGCAAGTAAATGTCACAGAGCACAGAGGAAAACAATGAACATAATCGGCCCCTACATAATCAGACTAGGGCTAGAACGACGCATCAGCATAATCGATTACGTCGACTACGTACTGTTTATGTTCATCCCTAATCGTGATGCTAATGGATAGCAGCGCCGCTTAATACGAGACTGCACATTTCAGGACTCACAACTGCATTCAGCATTCAAAAATGAGGATGTCCATAACATTGGGAAGTTTTATCACAATTGACAGCGTGTTATTAGATAAACGAGTCCAATCGAGGTGTGAGATCCATCAGATATTTTAAACAACCAACAATGAAATAGTAATCGAGTGCAGAGAGTAGCCTACGTTTGAACCGCGCGCCTCACAGCTCACACCCACTGCAGCTCCGGTGGATCTGTGGGATGAACACAAATCATTTCTCCATCTCCATGGGTAAACGAAGCCCATCATGATTATACAGTTCACAGTGGCTCTCACAATGTATGACATGGCAGACAACTAGTTGTCCAGTGCGGTTCCGTTCATTGAGTTCTGAGTCCTGAAAATGTGCAGGTGTCAGTTCGGTTATAGAATGGGGTTGTCACACATATAAAAAAACAAAACGCTGTATGAACACAACCGTATTACACAGCCATACTAGCCATTAGCATCTGCTCTAGAGGTTTGTTTTGTGTGAAACATGACAGGGGATCAGGGATGAACATAAACAGTGCATAATCGATGTAATCGATTACGTCGACGCACCGTTTTCACCCCTAATCAGAAGAATTGTAATAGTTTTTTAGTTATTTCATGGTATGCAACGATGATAACAATAACAAACTACACTTCTAAAATAACATACGTTTATTTTATCAACCAAATATGATATTTAGCCAGATAGCTAACAAATATTGAGTTGATTTGACTATTAAGACTCTTTTGATTAAAGAAAAATCTGGCAGCCATGAAGGAAAGTCTCTAATTATCACCAAGGCTGCGTTTATTTGATCAAAAATACAGCAAAAACAGCAATAATATAAAATGTTACAATTTAATAGATTTTTTTGTAACATTATAAATGTCTTTACTGTCAAACTGATCTCTAAGTGCAAGTTAGTAAAGAAATCAAAAATCACATACCATTAACAATTATGAGAACACACTTTCCTTTACAGTGAAAAGGATCCCAGAAGGCATTGTACCAAGCTTAGTGGAAAAATAAATCCAAGGTGAGGTGAGCAAATTCTGAGTAGCATACCATACTATTACTAAAGCCAGCAACGGGTGTCAGAATTTATGCTAATGTAAATATAATCTTTTTTTATTACCTATTTTTAATAATATTAAATATGAATAAATAAAAACATTATAATATTTAGCCTGTTATACAACTGCTGGGCCATAATGATACTATTAATGCAAAAAAAAGAAAAAAAAAAGTTATTTATTCAGTAAAATTTGTAAAATAAAGGCAGCAATGGCCATTTATCCACACACCACAAATACAAATATGTGTCAGCTCCTAAAGAACATCACTTAACTTCAATGTATGTCAGATTTACCCTCCCCCCAAAATCCACATCCATACACAGGCTTCACTAAAGCTACAATGATAGAAAGCAGTGCTGATGGCCTAATGGTCTTTTTTGCTTCTGAATTAATGTGCTTAAGTGCTCAGCTAAATGTTTCAGGCAGGGCTATGAGGTTTATAATGCTAGATTTATCCTGAACATTGACTGGCATTATCTGTAATGCTCTAAGATGCACGCTTTCAAAAAACTTACATTTCAAAAAAGCTAAGATTACATTCAAATCTTGCTAATTTCACATATGGCGTTTGAGGGGAAAATTAAAACCTACATGTCATATGAGGTTTTGACTAAGAAGAAGATAATGTCTAATGAATGTTCTCAATAAAGCTGGATAAGGTTAGACTGAGAGCTGGTGCATGTCTTGTGTTTTACTGCTGGAGGTACTACAGAAACACTCACCACATCTTTTTAAAAGAGTCACTGGACCGAAAGTGAACATCTCCCCTAAAGCAACTCTTTCTTTAATAACTGCATAAATTAAATATGGGCCCTCACAGAACATCTTCACAGTGTTTCCACATAAACCAACCCTCAATAATAATTCATCAGTGAGCATCACTAGGTCTGCAATTGCTTGAAATGGGTTGCAAAAAAACCAAAAAAACCCCAAAACACTTCTGCATTGATAATANAAAAAACCAAAAAAAACCCAAAACACTTCTGAATAGATAATAATAATATAAATAAATAAATAAATAACAGAAATATAATATAAAAAATATATATAATAGAAATATAAATAATAAATATTACAATTAAATAAATTAAAATACATTTAAACATGAATATTTAGGACATATTAAGTGAACATTTAGGACAGGAAAATAAATAGGCTTATTAACTTTAAAGGGGAGGGGAAAAAACACATCCCATATCTTTTTTGTAGACATCATTTACATTTATGCATTTGGCAGACGCTTTTATCCAAAGCGACTTACATTGCATTATACTATACATTTGTATCTGAGTATGTGCAATCCCTGGGATCGAACCCATGACCTTGGCATTGCTAGTGCCATGCTCTAACCACTGAGCTACAGGAAAGCTACATCAAAGGATATGCCTCCAATCAAACACTACAGTATTTTCTGAATTTATTTGTCATTTTAATTAAACTAGTAAAATTAGACTGGTGTCAGTATGGATAGGTTGCATACAGTGTGACATCCTTGAAAAACTTTTAAAAACTATTAAATGTGTTCACTTGGAACAAGGATATACACGATTATATTTTATTATATTATTAAATATTGGTTCATTTTAATGTTTGTTCTTAAGGATTTATTTGTGTACAAAACTGTGTACAATATTGATACTGCATTGGCTTGCCACTTGATGTTCTGAAGCATTCCAGATTCATGCTAGGATCTAAACATAAACAATCAGGTTCCTTCTGTTTCCTTGTGCCAAAACAAACATCTTCAGACATGTTCTTCAAACATTTTAAAATGTTTAATAAACCTCACATTAAGTAGCTGATGTGAACAGGAAATCACACTGACCTTATTTTGCATCCACTCTTATGAAGACCAGAGTCACTGTGACTCTGTGGTAGGCAGAACTGGACAGAATGAGCATCCATCTCTTAAATACATACACAAAACACACCTGTACTGCTCAACAGCGGATGTGAACCCTTAACCAAACCTGCTTTAATGTATCTCAAACACATATGTAAAATAGACCTGATGTAGTCGAGAACAACAGATGCGTACTTCCAACCAAACAAGCTTTAAATCATCTAGAGAGCTGTTCCAAGATTAAATAAGCAGTTTTAAACGTCATAATCCCATCATATCCTCAAAAAAAAAACAAAAAAAAAAAAACAGGCAAATGACAATCTGTAAGGTTGTATGATCTCAACTGATGTGACAAAGTGAAGAGAAAGTAAAAGCAAGGAAGAGAAACAGGGTCAACAGTGAATGAGTGGTCAACAGTAGGGTCCCACTATCTAGCACCCGGGTGTCACAAGATCAGGTTTTCCCCTGTAAGAGGACGGCCTGACAGTGGATGTGTGTTGTTTTGTCTAACCCTGAGGGGGATTACCTCATAACGCCCAACCCCCCATCCAGCTGTGACCGAGGAATTGAAAACGAGACAGTGCTTCATAATGCTACTGTGGCCAGTATATTACACAGTATGTTTTATTTACTATTTGTAGTAGGAGTGTCACAGTACCAAACTTTCAGTAGTTGGTACCAATAGCAGTAAAATGTTGCAGGCACCAAGTACTTTAAAATATTGTCCGTTGGTTATCACTGTCAATCACTGCAGTTTCTGATTCAATCACACATTTAAAGTTGCCAAATCCCAAACAGTTGTCAATCCAGAAACTTTGCAGTGTACTTAGCAGCATGAAAACTAAACTTGTATTCAGATTGTGAATGGGTAATAAACAGAAAGCAAGAGAAGAGCCCTCCCTTTATAATCACTAAGGCCGTCAATCTCTAAAGCACAAGCTCACTAAATTCTGCACTATCATGAAAACTCCCATTATAATAAAAAAGTTGTACAACGAATCTCTAATTTACATCACGTTTTACATCGGCTCACGTTGAACAAAACAAAAGCGGTGTTAAGCGAATTCTGACTTACTGACTAGCACCTCTGATTGGCCATTGTGTTCACACGCTATGATTGTGATTGGCTACGATGCTCAATGCTTGTAAAAACACACTGTAAATAGAAACCTTTGATGCTCAGTGTAATGAGTTCTTGAATAAGGAAGGAAGACGACGGGGTCGACTTTGACTGCTGACTGAATTTTATTAGTTATGGAAAATGTTCAACACAAAGTCTGTGCAATGCACAACAACAAAACAAATAATCCACAAAGGGTTTCACACCAGTATCGGTAAATCTCATCCAAAAAGGGGTTCACTCCAGCGTTCCTCAGTCAGCAGTCCTTCTCTCTCTCGCACACTCCCGTTTCTCCTGGCGTTAAATACTCTCTCCACGCCAATTACTGAAACAAGAGACAGGTGTTCGTCATTTGCGTTTACCCCACTCACTCACCGCTCGTCTCCTGACTCTCTCTCTCCCGCTGCAGACTCCGCTGAACCACGCCCCCCTCGCCACACTCAGTAAGCGCTCAAACAAACACAAACGAAAGTGTTTGAAAGCAACATGTACAACAACTTGTAGCAAAGATGGCACACAATTAAAAACTAATGATGCGCTGAAATTTTCAGTTTCGGCCAAAACAGGTTCGGAGAGCCGAAATCATTTACCGAAATGGTATTAGCGCTTCTCAGATGATGCATCTTGACTGTGTATCAGTGTCTATTTAGTGCAAATGATGATGATAAGCTACAACAAGTAAACCTGTAAGCTGTGAAGACGCTAGGGCTTGGTTAACAATATCGATTTTTTGTTTTGTTTTTAATCAATCTTCATTTTGATGAACCGAGATATTTTAGTAGGCTGCTTTTAGTTGATGCGTGAACAAAACTTTACTATACATTATTTGTAGAGCACCTACCATCCAATAATCATAAACTTTGTGCTTTGTTACTTATCTTATGAAACAAAGTCTGAGCTTTCAAATTCTGCCAATTATATTCTGAAATTCAAACAATAAATATGATTTGGTGCTCTTTAATGTGGCATGACAGATCACTATAGACCCTTCAGATCATGTGAACCGATTATCTCTTCCTCTTTACTACTAGTTATAGCACGAAATAAACATGAATGAACACCAGAAGGAATTTTGAAAGAGACAGTACAACTTACTGAAATGTATCATGTCTCATGTACTCGCCAAATCAGTGTTTCAATCTAAGGAAGACATCAATAAAACAGCTTATAGACAATGTCACGTGATGTTACATTTACCTCAGGAAAGCCATTCAATGTCTGTATTTAGTCAGCTACAAAAAATACCTCTCCTCTAGAGAAGAATTTTGCCAAACATATGCACTATATTACATAATTATTATATTTTTATTTAATCTGTTGTCCTCACTATTTAATGTAATTTTGAATAAATCTGTCATGGAAACAGGCAATTATTACAACCACCTTTTAAATATTTATATTTCAATTACAAATTGGAGTAGAAACAGAATTGTATCCTTAAAAAGCCTTATGTGCAGTTTAAATGTTTATAATTCAACAGTTTTTGAGTGTTCATAATAAATTTCATCAATTAACTGATTATTACATCAACTTTATTTTTGGTTTTGGCATAGTTTTTATTTTGGCTAAATGAAAACTAATTTCTGTTTCAGTGTGTCAGTAAAAAAATCATTCACCAAATCATTTTGGTGAATCACTATTAAAAAACTGCATAACCAATTGGATATGTATATATTCATTTATATATGCCTGGCAAAGTGCTATATCAAAAAAGATACCAACTGCTTAGTGAATAAGAAGCAGGTTTATGCATTGTAATGGAGACATTTTTTATGAATTTTCTGTTCAAAAATCTCACACAGAACAAATGAATCTGGTGAGAGAGGAATGACAGTTTTACAGTACATTTACTACTTACTAGAAATGTCTGTGGCAGGTCACAAAAAGGACAGTCAGCCAGACTGTCACTGACACATTTAAAGTGAAACCAGAGGATATGCTAGCCAACATACATTGGTCAGCATTTTATCACACAAGAGTGACTTTCAAAGAACTGACAAAATGAGAGGGTTGAGCACGGGAAAATAGCTGTCCACTTTAAATGATGACAATAGTTCTCCCATTTTTCAGTGATCTTAAAGTTTGACTAACTAAAGCTGGCCAGCATTAATTCCAGTATGTTGAGGCTAAATGAGATATGGAAATATGAGATAAGGAAAAGTGCTATATTGTATTAACCCAGAAGGAAGACTGGAAATGGGCCATAATGGAAAAACAAATATGGACTTATGCTTCATTTTAAGTCTTTATTTTATGCAAATCTCTTTAATCTTTACAAATATCAAAATGAGTATATTTATTATAGTTATGATTAAATTTACTTGTAGCATTTACGTTTTTAGTATTTAAATATAACATTGGCCATTTATCAGTTATCAATTATAAAATGAATACGACTGATTTATCGCATCAGCCAGAATTTTAATGTTGGTGCATCCCTAGTTATTTTAACGAGCAAAAATTCATTATAGGTGCTATAGGTGTTGTGCAGTGATATGATGAACAGACAGATGTTTTGTGTCATAGAAACTACTATATATTGTGGATTTCAGCAAGAAAAACTGTATTGAACAACCAGAAGCCAGGACTGGAACAATCCCTTTTATAAATGGCTATACAACTTTCTTTATTATTTGCAACATAATATGTCTCAATGTTTTTTTTTTTTTTTGGAATGTTTATTTTGTCCATGCAGTAGATGTTAATTGGCTCCAATGTTCCAATTCTTCCAAAAAAAATAAAAAATAATTATTCCGTTATGTCATACAGGCTTGGAACAGCATTTTTAGGTGAACTAGCCCTTTAACCTACACTCTAAAAAATGCTGGGTTAAAAACAACCCAACAAACCCAGCAGTTGGGTTAAATGTTTGCCCAATGTGCTGGGTAATTTTATTTAACTCAACTATTGTTTAAAATGACTGTATTGCTTGCTTAAAATGAACCCAAAATATATGTTGAAAATTAACATTAATTAATATGTTTAATAAATGAACATTTATTAATAAGTTTAATGAATGTTAAACTATAAACATTTACTAAATTGTTTATTAATAAATGTTCACCTTTGGTTTTATTATTGATGCCTCTAGTAATTATGTCTCTGATTTTTTATTTCCAAGCTATTTTTGGTTCATTTTAAGCCAGTCATACTTAATTTTCAAACAATAGTTGGATTAAATAAAACTGCCTATGCAGCACATTAGGCAAACATTTAACCCAACTGCTGGGTTTGTCCATTTTCAACCCAACTTGGGTTGTTTTTAACCCAACATTTTTTAGAGTGTATGGTTAAAAAAGACCCAGGATTAAGCGTAGTGAAGAGATACTGCCTTTGAGTTCAAGAGCACAAAGATTGGCACGAGAATGGCCTCTTGCAGTCTTCAAACCTATAACCTGGTTACATACCCAGATACCTTCACAACCATATCCCCACCATCATTCCCACTGTACTGAATTCAACTTTAAATTGCATTTAACGGCATTTTCTCTGATCAGACAGCTATCCAATCATGAAAAGACCAGGTGTAAATGCCCTGGTGCTTTTGAGACAAACCACTTCTGGAAGTGGTTTGGGATGCATTTCAGATGAAACTGGCAAAGTGTAAAGTATGCAAATTTTACAACACCTAAAATGTTAGAAAGCAAATGTGAGAGTGTTATACCGGATCCTGGTAGCCAGATGACGACAACGCTACTGTAACACATCTCGCCACAGATATGGCCCAAATATCTGAACAGTTGAGCAGTCTTTTTTCTGCCACAAATGAAATTCAATGTTTGGCTTCACATTCTGAATACATTGGCTATATTCTCTCACTAATGCTGACGCAGCTCTCTCTCCTATTGCGGTCTTTGATCTTGAAATAAGCTGATGTTAAATAAATTGCAGCGCATATCTGTTGCTTTCGGTGACATGAACTCTGTTGTATTTGCATATAGCATGGGAATTGAAGATCTTCATTTTGTGGAGAGAGACACATGTGGCCAAGTGTATAAACAGTTAAAATAAAACAGTTTTAACAAATCCAATTTCTATCAGTAAAAACACATTAAGTGGCAAGTGTAAATAGGCCCTTAAAGGGGAGTAAAAAGATCAGGCTTTTATCACTTTTAATTGTCAAAGCAACTTCTATGAGCAGTGAGACATCTTATGCATTAGAGAAACACATACAGTTGACTAGAATTAACCTAGACTTCAGGCCTTGGTATTGAGTTAGGAAGCAGTTTCCTTGGTGATGAGACAAGTGAACAAATGGCCCACACCCTTCCCCCACCTTCTGGTCATAGTACACCAGGTGCCGGACACTCTAACTAATCCTTATCCTTAAAGGCAAATAATTTGAATAACTAGTGCGCTAGCAATCAGAAGTGAAAATAGGTTCATATTAGGTTACAATTTTTTAGGAGACAAATATAGAAAGAAAACAGTCAGCGGCAGACAGAATGAAAGAGGAAGGAGCTTGTAGTCAGTCTAGTTTCAACAAATCTTCAAGGATTGTTTTGCCTTCACTGGTTACTAATAGGTTACCATGTGTACGTCCTGTAATACCATGAGTATAACTAAAAGATTGTCTCGTCACTGTCAGTACATTCTAACCTTGGTGTCTCTGAAGCAAAATAAAGAGCTTTAGTGAAGGAATTGTAGGACAAAATTGGCTCTGCTTTGGAACAAATGCTCAAAAATATTTCAAATTCGGGCTCAACCACACTGTTGTCCCTACATGGCACACGGCTTCACTGCCTGGAGTTCTTCCCAGTTGTGGGACATCACATTTTCATTTCCTGTAAACTATCTTGCCTAACTCAGTTCTTTTCCAGTTTTACATCTCCATTAAGCCAAAAATACTCAACATTTTCTGTCTTGAATTTCAAAGAACATTTCTTCCACATGCTCATGCACAACATCCATATTTATTACTACAAAAATGGTGTACTATACTGTATACACTGCAAAAAGATCATCTAGTCCTAAAACAGTCTGCAGTACACAAGTTGCAGGATAAAACTCACAATGCTATAAAAATACAGACTGAAAATTCCAATCCAGTGTCCTGGTTTCTTATTTAAACCCATGTTTTTCCAAAATGCTAAATGACTCAACAGTAAAACATGGAGTGGGTTTGGGACTCCTGCACTGTAGCTATTGAACCCAAGCATGTTTTTAAAGATTAATCAGTGCGTTCCACTGAGGGAACAGCTGGTGGGGAAAAAAATCACTAAGTTAACATACTAAAAGGCACTTGGATCATTCGAAACCATTATGAAGTAAACAGTAAAAGTTTTTTTAAGGCGAAATGTCCGGTAATCCTCAGAGGAACTAAAAAAAATAGGGTTACATCAAAAACCACAGAGGAAAGATTCTTACCCATAGTCATCAAAAGAATACATATTGGGAAGCTGGAGCTCCGAAGAAACCAAGGAGAAAGAAAATTCCTTACAGCTGGATGAAACAAAAAGAAAACAGGGAAAAGGAGGGGGGATCAAAGCGAGAAAAGTCTGTGCCTATTTCATCCCTCATCCTCTCAGCTAGGTAAAACAAGAAGTGCACTCATTTCTAAGATTCAATAATGCAAAAACAGGCAGTGTGCGAAAGAAAAAAGAAATGAGGGAGGGTAGGAGAAGAAAACGAGAGAGAGAGAGAGAGAGAGAGAAGGAGAGAGGGAGACATGTGACAGATATGGACCAGTCACCTTGTCCTGCTCACATCCATTCTTATCCACTCAAAGGATTGGAAGGCGGTCTGTGCCTTAAAGAAGTCTCTTTCCACAACAGAAATTACAGCCGAGATACAGCCACATGATCCTTAGACACACATACACATATTCTAATTCATGCAGTTTGTTAGAAGAAACAAGAAGGCTGCTGGCATTCATTGGAAGAAAATATATTTTTCTTGATGAGTTTAAATCACACAGTTTAGTCCAACAAGCTTAATCGAGCATGTACATAGGAAACTGTAATTATATACGTATATATATTTTATAACATACATACACACTGTGTGTGTATATATATATATATATATATATATAAATAAAGCATTCAATATAACATATTTGATTGCTTTTTTTTTAAATATAAATAACTATATTAATATGTAACCAACGATTAGCCTATATGTTAAGATATATGACACGGAAGTACATATAAAACGGTAGCAGTTAGCACGGCAGGTTAATTTTGATTTGGACATGAGTAAAAGTTATGATGACTTACGGTTCAATACTGAGTCAGATTGAGTCAGAACTGCTCTGGAAGATTCAGTGAATGATTCATTAGAATAATTCAAACTAATACATGAGTCTATTTGACAAATACATTAGAAGTATTGTCTCATAAGTACGGACCCCGCACTTTACATGCAAAAAACAATATATATTGTGGTCACAAATTAATAGTTTCTTTCTATGACATATTAATTTGTGGTCATGTTTTATTAAGTAGTTCCCTCATTTCTGTTAAACTGTTGCCACATTTGAATAATCCTTTCCCTCGTTTTATGTGAATAATGGCCACATTGTAATAACGCGTTCTCTTGTTTAATCAAATTGTGGCAATGATTTAACTAAAACGAGGGAACAAAGTAATAAGTTGAGAGAACCGGGAACAAATTCTTAAATCATGACCACAATATCTTGGTGGTTTTTTGTTGTCATGTGCAGGGCTCTGTATATTAGATTAATTTGTTAAGCAATAGTTGCATCATAACAAAACCTCCCAGAAGGAGTGAGTGATTGTTTTTACTTCCCCTCTAGAGGCCGTGCTTGTACTTCACTGGGTGCCACGGACCCAAAAAATTGCAGATAACTGATATTTTGAAAGTTGATAAAGAAACGCATATGCACTGTGGCTCAATAAAATATAGTGCCATGCTGTAGTAAAAATTGTTTGTGCTTGAAAATGAGTCTCTTTGCTCCTAGTAAATGACAGAATGAATCATGACAGCTGGATTTGATACATCTTCGGGGTCTCAGATAAATTACGCAAGAGGAAACACTTCCAGGAAATACATTTGCTTTAGCTCCACAAGTCAAAAATAACGAAAAGACATAAACAACAGCAAATATATTAAGCATAACTAGCAACTAGCAAGTCTGGCAGAAGTGTTTCAACCTGAAGAGACCATTGGCATTTGTATCATTCCAATGTTTATCCGAAAACAAGATCTTCTACATACTGTTGAACTTTGATACACAAAAACGAACACAATCCATGTGTCCATATGGTTCAGCTAATCAACAGATATCATAGCCAGTGAGTATAAAGAGCTCATTTTATACACTCTTTACTGCCTGCCGACAAATCAGGGCCAGGTCTAAGTGGGGTCTAAGATTCTCCTTGTGCTCCCCTCCCCATCACCACAGGATTTTTGGGGAAAAAAATAGTTACATGCACAAATTACTAGGGACATTATGCGCTGTATTTCTCAAGCCCACCTCATGGTGTGCTCTTACAGCTCTCCCTCACAAACACGCTCAGCACTTTCTAGCATTCCTGAATTGAATCAAGTCTGTGAAGTGAATGCCCTAACCTCTCCATAATGGAGCACTAGTGTTAAAAATAGCCTATATTGTGAAGTAAAGACTTTAGCTCAGAGAGTCAAGGGTTGAATAAATCATTCCACTGAACCGGTTCCTCCGTTTCCTGCTGGCGAGAACGCAACTCGGTCCAGCACAATTTAAGACTTCCTTCTAGTCCAGACAGTGAGAGAAGAAAGGAAAGGGAAAGCAGACACATGAGGAAGACTAAAGAATAAATGTACTTATATGAAGAAAATGATAAACTTATGTACATCATGTTGATATTCTGTATGAACTTACTGTACATGCTTACTGTACAAATTTACAAGTTAGTGATTTCACAATATTTTAATGGACTAAAATCAACTGCAGAAATCACATTTTTATTTAAAACATCATGCGAAATTTCTGCTCACTACAGTAAACCATTTTCCCCTATAATTAGTAAATTTCATTAATAACTAAAACTATAAACAGAAGTCTTTTCTTCATTTTGAGAATTACAACTGTGAAGTGATAAATATCATGCTCACTCACTGTTATTTGTGATTTGATTACAGATGCATTTGTTTCCAAAACACAACTAATCATGAATACAAGAATCATTATTACCAGATTTACTCAGAACACACCCAGTGAAGATCCACTGCACGGGTGGAGACAAGCGTTTGTACTGCTCCATTCATTTTATGAATGATAAAATAGTTTGTGCAGTCACGTTTATTGGATGAAAATCATCATGGCCATTGACATCAATAGCCTACTCTGCATCTCGGTACACTGAATAAGCGATACACACCCCAAATACTGTCACTATCACTGCTGATGTCAGCAGAACAGAAAACAGGTGAATAATCTGCTCTCTCATAAAGGGCCTCACCTCGAGCTTTCAGTGGCTGTGTGCCAAATCCTATGATCTGACTACCCAGAAAGCTTTTCTGTGGATCGACTTCTGGGTGTGTCCTAAATGAGGCTAGTGGTGTTTGATTTGTGAACTCATCAATTATTTGAATTAATCTTTTCAATCGCTCCATGAACTGATTCATATTTTTAAATGCAAATGGCAATCAACCTCGCATTTATTGTTCATGGGTCCATTCGCAACCGCACTACGCTACTCTTACCATATCTTTCTATGGCAGAATTGGTAAGAGTAGTACGCTTGTTGTTCCGAATTGAGCAGCTGTTTGAATCTGAACTAAATTTTGACCAGCTGAGATCTAGTGAAGAGCTTATAATGTGTAAAGGAGTCAAAACAGCGGCAGTAATCTCTTTGTCACACACACAAACGAAGATCTGCTGCTAGGAGTCGCGCTTCTGATGCCTGTACTGAACTGTAATGGGCAACATCGTGACTATAAAGATGGTATACCTGAGCATTCTACCCTTTTTAGGGTTGCATCTTGTGACATTTTGTCCTGTTTTTGGTTCGTTTACATGTCTTTGGTCCTTTGCGTTTATATTTTAGACGAACCGCACCAGAGTTCATTTGGAAGTTGGTCTCAGTCCACTTGTTTGGTGCGCACCAGGGTTCGGATTGGCAGATCCGTAGTCAATACTGTATTAAAGATTTATTTTGATTGTGTACGATTTACCATTTTTAAGGAATCAGTTGAGTGAATGATTCAACGATTCACATAACACATATAAGAGCATTCGATTGTCGCCGCCTACTGGCGAAACGGTGAAACTTCTAAAAAAGGTGACTGAACGAACAAGTGAACAAATCTTTTTTAGCGAACGGATAGATTCAAGTCACTGGGATGAATCAAAATCAAAACCTCAACTCTATATAGGCCACCCAAAATGCTGTCTAGATAGGGAACTCACAAGATTTGAAACAAACCAAATTAATAGCTGTGATTAACAGTGTCAAGTGCTAAAATACATAAATATCTATAGCAGTACATTTATTTATATACACCAATGCATTTTAATGTATAAATTAATTTATACATGCAGTGTCAACACAGCTTACCTCATTTTCTGATGATATCCCCAAGAATATGGATGTAATAAATAATTAAAAAGGTGAAGGGGAAAAAAACTTAGCAAAGCCAAAGAGGCGAGCTGCTCTATGTAAAGATATCAGCGCATAAATATGTATTTTACTGAGTATTAATACAACACGTGTACTATTCCATAAAACAATGGTCAGCTTGAATGTTCAATGCTCATCCAGCGATGCACAGCCGGTCCTCTGATCAGAAGCAATGCAGATGTCTCGAAAGATCTACAGCATATCGCTCTATGTCACCACAGCTGAATAAAACATATCCCATGTTTAGCTCATGGTCGCGCCTACAACATCGATCTGAATCGCGGACTGCAAACGCGCACTGGAGTTGCCATTTTCCTCCTCCGTGTAATGACAATGAGAAAGGAGCTTATCGGGATAGTGTAAAAACAAATATGAAGAATAGCGACCACTGGTGGCCAATATGCTGCACTGCAACTTCCTCTGAGCCCTGCCTCATTGGGTTACTGTTATTCCTCCTCTTCCTGTTATTCATGCTCATTTGGCTCTGTTGTATAAACAGGCAAAAACAAATTACTTATGTTTGAAGATGAATTATGTTTATGAATGCGTGTGCTGCTGGTCAGGGCTTCACTGTTTAGAGTGCAAGAGTTTAACAAACAGATGTAGAAACCACCATTTGTGTTTTCATGACCCTCTTGCTCTACCTGAGTGGATGGTTTTACAGGACATTGTTTTTTTTTCAAGGTGAAACAACGGATTCTTTTTCCTTACTTCTCCCATTTTATTATACATTCATATACCGTGATTTTGTCATGTGGCTGTGGATTTCCATTATCCTTCACGCCAACCTTGATCCAAAAAGCCTATTTGGTCAAAAACACAGCTTTCTCACATTTCAGAAAAGAACTAGCATTTTTCCCCTCTATTTTCATGGCTATGCCATATATCTGATAATGAATATGGAAAATAGGTTAGACAGTTACAAACAAGCTTGTGCATGCTTAGTTTTATTAATAATACTACAGTCATTTGACTGTAACTGTTTGTTTTCTCAAGCGGAGGTTATGAAAATGGAGCTTAACTCTAATGTAAATGTGCACTACATTATGACATCCACTTAAGCTAGTTGATGCACAAAACAGATTTGATGTCAGAATGAGGATTAAACTAAAGCAGAGATTGATGGCTGTAGTGATTGAACAAGTGAAATTCATTGAAGGCCTTAATCTGTTTGACTTTGCAGTACAGTCACTTTGTTTCCCAAACTCATGCTTTTTTTCCCTTGAGAAGATTTTGATGGCTGATTAAAGTAAAAAAAAAAAAAAACTTTTTACATTTTTTCAATTCATGGAACACAATAAATATTTGAATACAGCAGAGGATAGAATGAAATCAACCGTGGGAAGGTGGCTGCAGTACCGCGACACACCAGAGAGTGGCAGCAGAGGTTAAAAAAAGATTATGGAGGCAGATTCTTTTAAGTACAAAATGATGGTTAACGTGCAATTTATCAAAACACAGTCATTGTGATAGAGTAAAATTGATGGTATTTTTTAAGACTCTAAATTATACCTTTGAAGTTACCATGTTACAGTGTTAGTGCTTTGATCACATATTGGTCTTATATATACTGGACTGAACTATTCATTCCAAATATGTTCCTCCATGTGCTTTGGCATCACATTTAACTTTGACCTTTAGAGCAGATTCTTTAGTTTGTTATTCAAAGACATCTCTTCCATAGCTTAGGGAGTGCGTGAGACAGTCAAAACAGAGAATCACTTCAAATATTGGCGTCCTGAGATAACAATTAAAGGCAAATAAAGTCGAGACTCCACTTCAATCTGTAGTTGATGGCCCCACTTTTGATTTCCCAAGCCACTTGATCCCAGAAAAAAGAAAGTTTAGTGTGACAGTGGTAGTTCTACACCACACGCCACTGCATTACGCTCATGTCCTTCCCTCCTGTAGAGACTAAGTGGCTGTCGTCAAACAAGAAGTTAACGTTGGTGACGTGACTGCTGTGTCCACCGTAGATGTGACTAGGAGCCTGCAGAGGTAGATAGAGAGAAATAAGACCATATTTTAACATTACATGGTGCTAAAATGAATATCTATTCAGGGCCATCGCTAGAGGGGTGAAAGTTGGTGACGATTCTAGGGGCCCAGCCATATGAGGGCTGCGATTTCAACCGCCCTCCCATTCCTCGATACCCCAGCTACGGCCCTGTATCTATCTGATGTCTAAAAGATTTAGTGTTGTTTCTTACTCGAGACTGAGAGCAGGGGAATGCGAAGAGATGAACTTTGCCAAAGTCATCTCCGGTGGCGAGCAGTCTCTTTGCATATGAACTGCACACAGCATTGATGTCCGTACCATCTGAGCCATCCGGCCACAGTCCTAAAGAGCAACACCAACAGAATATACATGATATTTTCATATAGATTTATTGCTGTACACTTACATTTATAAAAAATAACATTACAAAAATAACACTATTGTGCAGTTATGAACATATGAGGAAGAATGTGACATGTTCAGTTAAGCTGTATTTATTTACTATCACTACAAATTAAACTGAAATGTAGAAATGTAGCCTAATATTTTTTATTATTTCACACTGCCATCCATGACATAAAACATTAACTTTACCAAAAACATGGAAGCCCAGGGTACAGGTGAAAGTGGCCCATTCAATATCCCGGGTGGTCTCCACACTCACAACTTGCTTGCACACAGAGGGAATCCCTGAAAGACAACAATACATTTATAGTATAAATGGATGGATTTATCAACCAGGAGGCCGGGGTTCACTAGGGGGCCTCAAGATGACTTAAAACACTGATGGGTCGCAGAGTGTTTAGTCAAAGAAACCACAACAAAAACAAAAAAAAATCCAAAATTAAAGACCAAATTAAATAACAAGCACGCAACGTCGTATGCAACGTCGTAGTTACCATTAGTAAATCATGAAATTACCCAAAAGTACCAATAAATTACATTACATTACAATAATGTTGTGTAGCTTGAAAGGATTTGCATGCAGGTATAATGTTCATTTTATTCATCAAGATCAGTGTCCATGTGTTTTATTAACAGTTCGTGTTAGTTATGTGTGTTTACCAGTGTAACTGCTTAAACCAAAATACCACTTTATTTTCACTTTGTGTTATTTTCTATATTTTTGATGACTGTGGTGGATCATACCAACTTACTAACTAAACAAAAACTAATTTGGGACTGCTATTTAATAGCCTTAGCTTATACTGTATATTCATCAGTTAGTGATAAGTAAAGTACTTTTGTGTGTGTGTCAACCATTTTTGAGGAATAAATTAGCTTGGTTCAAAAATTTGGGTCACAGCTTACTGACAATGGGACAATGTGGGTCTCATGGACAAACCAGTTGAGAACCACTAACTTAAAATTATTATAATAAGAAAAAAAATTATCGGATAGAAATCACAGGTAAAAATACTTGTAAAAACCCTTATTCAGTAAATCATGACTGGATATGTCAAGTAAATTCATTGGGATCCCTAAAGAACATTCAGCTCTTAAAACTTCTGGAATTAATTATAATTATTTTAGTTGGTTATTTTAATCCATATGGACATACACACACACAAACTTTACAGAAAACCTATCAGCCTATATAAGGGGGTCTTTGAATATCATTGTGTACAATGGGGGGCCCTTGAGTCAAAAAGGCTAAGAACCATTGATTTAAATCAAAGTTTAATATTGAGTATTTTCATGTAACTGTGTTTGGTAATTTTTAGCCATACTGTATTCAAATGTATTGATTAAATGAATGTAACTATGGTTGTGGTCAAGTAATGAAGGAAAATAACTATGCTGAATTGCTAATATTGTCCTAAACATGATCAATAACATCTGGAAAGATGCAAAAAAAAGTAGAAATAAAGTATCAGTCCTCACTGTAAAGATACTTACAGTAAAGGATCTCATAGTCTCCTGAGTTGGACACCAAGTACTGAGAATCCACAGACCAATCCAGATGGGTGATGAAACTAGAATGACCCTGTGAGCAAGAACAGACATAAAAAAGTACAAACATAAAAAAAAACTTTAATTTGAGGAGAGATATGTGTGTTTGTTTATATGTGAACAGAAAAAAAAATATGGCAGTGTTTTTGTTAAAACTATTAAAAATCATTTTCATTAATCAAAATAAAGCTGAAATAAACAGAAAATATAAAAATATATAGAATATAAAAATGAAAGCTCATTCAAAATATTAATAAATACTATAATAATATATACATGACACTAACATAACACTGTGATGTGGTAGAATCAGCTGGTCTATGGTCTATTATAATCTATTACACACTTTAATTATACAAAACAATTCATATTTTTGCATAAACACATACTTACTGAGCACTTTCCAACTCTACTGTATTTCTTGCCATTTTCTGCCACAGCATAAATGTAGATGTAGTTGTCATGTGACCCAACTGCAAGGAAATTACCATCTGGAAGAAATAACCGAGGGGTTTCAACTTAATCAGTTGCAGAGATTTTAATAAGTGCTAGTTTCTGGCTAACTTCCTAATGTTTTCCCAGCAAGCAGTGAAAAAGCTGCAAGGAGAATTAACTCTAACCTGGAGAAAAGCGCATAACCGACAGCTGCTCGTTCCCATCCGTGTGCACCGTGACGAGATCCTTCGATTCAGTATCGAGAACAAGCCACCTGCATAGATTGATAATGAGCAAAAGGACAATATTAAACACACAGGTCTGAAGAAACTGAAACATAATAAAAGGTTAGACTCCTAGATGAGGTCTTCATCCAAAGCCTTTATTAGGAAATCAAAGATGGCTGAAGAATGCCGCTGGGATGGTATTGTGCTCCTGTGTGGCATTAGCATAATAATACGTGTTTGAGTCTTTCATGTAACACTCTATTAGACCACTTTCCTGAATTGTAATGATGTGTCAGGGACCCCATTGATGAAAAGAAATGGCTTGCCTCACCTGCCCATCTGTGTTCCTATAGCAACCGTTGCCCCAGAAGGGTGGAAGCCGGCCGATTGAGCGGCGTCCTGTCCGTGAGGGAAACACACATACATGCTTAATCAAACATCCTGTCAACACAAATGCAGTTACATCTCAGCCTAAGGAACAGCAGAGCTCTTTTCATTATAGTTGCAGTAGTGACTTGTTTTCAATAACAAGAAACCCATGTGCAAGCTGTGAGATGACACTACACTAATGCAAGTGAAACCTACAGAGGCAGGTCACTCACCTCCAATGTTTTGGTCCAGATGGGCTGATGGGAGCCAGAGTCCCACAGGCAGACATGCTTGTCATAGCCACAGGTGAGGAACTGATGCTTCAGCGGATGTACAGTCAGGCCCCAGAGCTCATCTGTGTGGCCCTAACAATCAAACGGATACGAACATCAGTTTGGTTTGAATTTCAAAGAAAGTTTAAAACATCAATTATATTCTGTATTAGATCCACAAATTGAATTACTCTTTTACACTGAAAAGATTCATTTTGCTTCAACATACAAGGGAATACATTTTAAATTAAATACAATACATTTTAAATATAATAAATTACTATGCATAAATCATTTTAAAATAAAACTTTAAAAACTAAAATCAGTTGTTTTAAATGCTACAAGTGAATGTCGGCATCACAACATTATCATGTACAGTATTAAAATGGATATTCATTTTGAGATTTGCTAAATATTGCATTAAACTGTGTTATTAAATATTTAAATATTTAAAGGTCTCATCTAAATGTAAAAATAGGGAGAAATTGGCATAATAAATATCCAGAATCCAATATATATCAAATATTGACCAATACAGATAAATAATTTTGTCTAAATAATTTCATTTAAAAATAAAACATCAAAAATCAAAAGAGATTTTAGGCATCACAACATTATAATGCACAGTTTGGAAAAAGGATATTAATTTAATTTTGAGATTTCATAATGATTTAACATTTATTGTTATTAATCATTAATTGTTATTACATTATTAATTAAAATATTTTAGTAATTTAAATATTTTTTAAATATGTGTGTGTAATATTTAAATACATAATAAAATATGTAATTTTTAATATTTCAATTATTATTGTTTTATTTTAAAATATAAACTAATTATTTTATTAAAAATGTATTACTGAAAAGACACATTTTAAGTGAGTATTTGATGACAGCAAAGGTCTGAGAAATGAGCATGATAAATACCCAGTCTCCAATATATATCCAATATTGACTAGTATAGACACATTCTTCTCTAATAATTATTTAAGTAAATAATTAGATGTTATGTATATAATATATATCTTCTCAACAAACCCACTGAAGTATTTTAAGGACCCCAGCGAGCCATGGAAAACCTTAGTTTTACTCTATATACATTACTATATAATTTACTCTTGGGTTTTGTACATTTACTAGTAAACTTACCTGGGTGATGGGTATAAACTCCCCATCCAAACTGCCTTGTAAGACATAGTTTTTGGTGGTGCCAATAAGAACCGTTTCTCCCCGTCCTTCAGCCACTGTTCGAATAGGGCCATATAACTCGGGGACCTGAAAGTAACATACAAAACTGGGGGTAAATTATGGCTAATTGCTTAATTCTGGTACTACTATTCAAGCATATAAATGCATCAATATTATGTCTATGTATGCCTTACCTCCACCGTTTGAATTTTTTGATAATTTTCATCCCATGAGATGAGTTTACGGTCCTTCCCACCTGAGACCAGCGTCCCATTTCTCAACATGCAAAGTGCAAAGACGCTCGCCTCATGTGCTCCCTGAATGGCCAAGCTAATACGATTAGATCCTGTGAACCATGACCAGAAAACAAGCATTATATAAACCGAAATCAGTTTAACAATCAAAGGTGTTCACAGCCTACATGAAAAGAGTCTTATTGATTTTTTTAAAATGGAGCACAATCTCTCTTTTATTATCATTAAATAAAGAATGTTTTGTCAGCAGCAGGATTGCCCTTAGATAACACACAGCTGTTATGCTTTACAACATTCATTATTGTATCTCATAAAGAAGATATTTTACAAAGTTCAATGGATGAAGGCTTTTACAAAACATTCAAATAAATCAATGAATAACTCAATAAACCTTTTATTCTTTTACCTTTGCCCCACACAAGTATATTTCCACTTGAGTCTCCAGTGATGGCGTCGCCATTTTCTGAAAAAGTCACACACAATACAAACTTGGGCTTCTCTTGTTTCTGCAAGAAACATAAATATGACTTTATTTTTAAAGCAGAAATGCAAAAGATGTATCACACACACAAAAACAGTGATAATACATGTGTTTTATATATTCTACAACTACACAGTGAAATGTTTGGACACATTTGATTGATTGATGTTTCTCATGATCTTAAGAGCCTTTAGATAAAGGCTTATACTTGAATGCTGAAAATTTGTTTTGGAGACAAATATAACATTTATGAAAGAATTTAATACTTTTATTCAGCAAGGACATATTAAATGGATTATAAAGACAAAATATTTCTATTTCAAATAAATTCTTCTTGTGAACACTTTTCATCAAAGAATCCAGAATTTTTTTTTATCATGCATGGTTTCCACAAAAATATATATTTAAAAAAATCTGTTTTCAACATTTATAACAAAAAGAAACGTTTCAAATCAGCATATTAGAATGATTTTTGAAGGATCGTGTGACACTGAAGACTGGAGTAATGATGCTGAAAATTCAGCTTTGCCATTACAGAAATAAATTATGTTTATAAAAATATATATAAAATAGAAAACAGTTATTTTAAATTACAATAATATAACATGAGACTTCTTTCAAAAAAAAAAAAATTACAAAATCTTATCGACCCCAGAGTTTTGAAAGGCACTGTTTACATTTCTTGACAAAAGTAAAATTTTAGTTCATTTTTTAGTTTATGCACCAAATGAAGCTAAAACAGCTTGTGGTTACTACATAATATAAATTCATATACTTCTATTTGTGTTGTTTTATAGTTTTGATGTGTCTAAACTTTTGACTGCTAGTGTACATAATGCACATGTTTTACCATATCTAAACATGCATCATACTATCATTTATCAAAAAATGAAATTTAAATAATAAAATGGAAAAGTTTAATTGAATTTGACCACAAAGTCTTATGGGAGATTACCTCAAAAAGACCCTGCTTTTTCACAAGAGACCCTTTTTCTAATGACCAGAAGTAAAGATGCGACTTTCCACACGTGACAATTATATTGGCATCTGTCGGGTGGAAATCAGCAGCAAAGACTGACTCATTGGAGCACTGTGAGAGCAGAGAAAGAGAAGTCGTAAAGATGTTGCCTTTGTTGGTGGTGGTTGAGGAGATTCCCCTACTATATGTAAAGCGCTTTGAGTACCCAGGAAAGCGCTATATAAATGTAACAAATTATTATTATTTGTTGACATACAAGGTACACATAAAAATAGACACTGCTATCTGTCAATATACCACATTAGGAAGCACTCACCTTGACTTCAGCTAATCTTTCTTCCCTCTGCCAGTCCCACACAGAGAGAATGTGGTCATTGGAGTCATCCACAACACATAACCAGCTTCCACCATTCTGAATGTTTTAAAAGACATTTTTATTATTCTAAAGCTCTCTCTTATATCCAAAGAAAAGAAAATACAGAAAGTATCACCCATCCAGTACTTTTTATTTCATAATAAAGAAAGAGAGCTACAGGCTGTATTTTGCTGTGGCACATGAGAATGTTTGTTTGGTAACAGTGTAGAGTGACTGGCTCTTACCGACTTTGAGAAGGAGAGGCAGACCAGAGCTCGATCAAAGAAACCGGTTCCAAGGATGTGCAACGTGTTCAAACTCACAGAGTCCCACACTCGCACATGAGGAGCCAACTGCTGCCAGACACAGACAGACTTACTGAGCATATCAGACCAATTAAACTTCTATTTGAAGCATGTGGATTTGAGATTGCACATTTGTTATGACAGACCCCTGAGGCACGTGTGATAATTAGGATATATCGCTAGCTCAAGCCTGTTATATATTAGCAGTAAGCTATTAATGTGTACGATTGATATTGGTTTAAAATATCTGAGCTGAATAACTAATCTTACTTTTCCATCTGAGGATGTGCCAGCCACTTGTCCTGTTGCTATGGTGATTTTATCAGGATGGACAGCGAGGCTGTAGGGGAAGAGAAAAGAGGTGAAAGATGTAGACAGCTGGGACTGTTGAAGAGGCGATGACACAGCAGTGAGAGGACAACACACATTTATGTCGTGTGAGTCAATGCCCTCACAACGAAATGACTGAGTATTATGAGTCACAGGAAACAGATCTACATCTTAATCACAGGTCTTTGGTTTCTGTTTATGCTTTTCTTGCTCAAGGGCTTTGACTTATAATGAATAGCTTTGACATTCTGTAAATTCCTATACAGTTGAAAAAGTATGAAGTTTTATGTGTTTAGAACAAAGTTTTCTGACAGTAGTTGTGTTGTAGCTGTGTCTATCAGCTGGAGGTCAAGTGCAAAAGTACTCACATTGTCATATTTTTCTTTGTCCTTTTTTAAGTTTGGGACCCCCAAGTCGTCATTGATACACAGTACCATTAAAAAGTTTGCGGTCAGAAACATTTTAAAATGTTTTCGAAATAAGTGTCTTATGTTTATTAAGGTTAATACAGCAATGTTGTGAAATGCTACAATTTAAAATAACTTTTTTTGTTTTAATATATTTTAAAATTAATTTATTCCTGTGATGGCAAAGCTGAATTTTCAGCATCATTACTCCAGTCTTCGTGAACCTTCAGAAATCATTCTAATATGCTGATTAAATATTCTAAAAAATTGCACAGCAGAAAATTAAACAGCACTGCTCAGAAATCCTTTATTCAGCATAGTTTTGAAATATTAAGCTGCAGAATATGTGAATAATAATTTAAGCAGCATTATGTTCTTTAAATATGGCTGCTTATTTAAAATATTTAAAAGATACTGTACTAGTCCAATGATGGTAACACTTTATTTTACAGTGTCATTGTTACACATTACATGTAGTTACTGTAGTAATAACTAGAAATGATGCATAGTTACATGCAATTAACCTTAAACCAAACCCTCACCCTAACCCTAAACCTAGAGTAAGTACATGCAGTTAATTATTATTACTCAGTGCTTAAATGTACACTGCTCAAAAAAAATTAAAGGAACACTTTTTAATCAGAGAATAGCATCAAGTCAGTTAAACTCCTGGGATATTGATCTGGTCAGTTAAGTAGCAGAGGGGGTTGTTCATCAGTTTCAGCTGCTTTGGTGTTAATGAAATTAACAACAGGTGCACTAGATGGGCAACAATGAGACGACCCCCAAAACAGGAATGGTTTTACAGGTGGAGGTGCACTGACATTTTTTTCCCTACTCATCTTTTCTGACTGTTTTTCACTGGTTTTGCATTTGGCTAAGGTCAGTGTCACTACTGGTAGCATGAGGCGATACCTGGACCCTACAGAGGTTGCACAGGCAGTCTAACTCCTCAAGGATGGCACATCAATACGTGCCTTTGCCAGAAGGTTTGCTGTATCTCCCAGCACAGTCTCAAGAGCATGGAGAAGATTCCAGGAGACAGGCAGTTACTCTAGAAGAGCTGGACAGGGCTGTAGAAGGTCCTTAACCCATCAGCAGGACAGGTATCTGCTCCTTTGTGCAAGGAGGAACAGGATGAGCACTGCCAGAGGCCTCAAAATGACCACCAGCAGGCCACTGGTGTGAATATCTCCGACCAAACAATCAGAAACAGACTTCATGAGGGTGGCCTAAGGGCCCGATGTCCTCTAGTGGGCCCTGTGCTCACTGCCCAGCACCATGGAGCTCGATTGGCATTTGCCATTGAACACCAGCACGTGGAGGCCATACAAATTACTGAATACCATTTTGAGTTGCTGCAATGAAATTTCAGCAAAATGGACTAGCCTGCTGCATAATTTTTTCACTTTGATTTTCAGGGTGTCTTTGAATTCAGTACTCTGTAGGTTAATAATTTTAATTTCCATCAAACGATGTGGCATCCTTTGGTTCCTAACACATTCCCCAATCCATATCAGTATAGATATACAGCATGATATTTTTCCCTATTGAGATCTGATGTGTTTTCAAAGTGTTCCTTTAATTATACTGATACCTTAAAATAAAGTGTAACCCCAATGATCTTACCGAGTGTGACATCAGTGTATGCTATAATGACCACATGGACAATGACATAATACATACAGAAGTCTTACCACTTGATATCATCAGTATGTCCAGTGTAGTGTCTTTGCAGTTGCTCATCCACATTATACAGCACGACCACAGAGGCAATGAAGTAAACCGTTTCCCCTGTCGGGAGCAAGTACAGGTTGGATCGACAGTCGCGGCCCCGGTAACCATAACTGGGTCATAGTTAAAGTCATCATGAAATTGACAATTCTTGTTTTTTATGGAATACTGCAGTATTTATTATAAAAGATTTATCCGTGCACATCACTCGTAATATTTAATCAAAGTAACTTCCCTTCCCTATTGCAGCAACATTTCTTCTCTTCTCTGATGACGTGTTTACAGGCATGAGGGCGGGACAACCTGTCACTCACATGAGATCACAGCAATAGCAAACCACAACCATCCAATCAATTCCTGATGGACAAAATCAAGCCCCGCCCTTTTTTTTCTTGTTTGACAAGCTGTTTCACTCGGATATACGTAACAATAGGGAAGAAAAGACTATGGCAACTTCCGTTTCATGCCGACTTTACTCTAGATGAGCTTAACAATGAACAAACCTCAGCTCTGAAGGGCTTTTTCTGTGAAAGAGAAAAAGCTTTACATTTTTATTTTTGGTGAAGTTCCAGCTGACCAATAAATATTTTCTTAAATTTTTATGTTTTATAGATTTCTCAGTTCTGTCTAACAAAGTCCTTTTCAGAGAATGTACCAATGCATTAAGATGTGCAGAAAATATCCCACTCTGACAGGCTGCAGTGCTCAGCAGAGCCAGAGAGAAACCAGGGTATAGACATCATTCATGCTTCAAAATTCAGCAACTTTGAATGTAAATATGGAATTAGTACATCACAATGAATTATACCCCCATTTTAAGGTCCAAAGCTTTACAGTATGCACAATCATTTTTAAATTTTGACCATGACATTTTTACCACCTTTCTGTGCAATAATAAATCACAGTTTAATTCAACCTCACAGCAATGAGCGTTCAATACAAGAATTCATTTAAATGCAACTCCATTTCTATTTCACATGCAGCAATAAAAGGATACACCCAGTCTAGTTTCAGTTTTTTTGGAGGCAAGTCAGCCTTTGTTTCCAGGCAATATGTGTCCACCAGGTCTTTGGGCATGTACATGGTGATGGGTCGTCCCTTCAAATACATTTTGACATACCCTTCATCTAGAAAAAGCAACACAGATTTTTAGAGCAAGAAAATGCATGTGTGTCTGAAGGATTGCTGTGATCTGTTGTGGTTAATGTCACCAGATTTTGATTGAGACAGAACAGTTAATTTGATTCAGATAAAATGAAGACTACTGTTCAAAAGTTTAGGGTCAGGGACTTTTTTTTGGGAAGAACTATACTTTTAATCAGCAAGGATGCATTAAATTGATCAAAGTGACAATAAAGATATTTTTAATAATGTACATGTTTTAAAGCTTTTTAGCATCAACTAAAAAGCTTTAAAATGAACTTTGAACTTTCTATTCATCAAAGAATCCTGAAAAAATGTCTCATGGTTTTTACAAAAATATTAAGCAACACAACTGCTGTATGTTTGATCAAATAAATGCAGCTTTGGTAAACATAAGAGACTTCTTTCAAAAACATAAAAAAATTGTACCGACCCCAAACTTTTGAATGTCAGTGTATTTTAAGAGGTTATTAAATGTTAATTCAAGATAAAATAATAGGAATTTTATCCGAAAAATAGGATTAGAAGGAATTGCAACATAGTGTTTAGAATAATATATATTATGTTCTGAAAATAATAAAATAGGTCAGTGAGATTTAAAAGGAAATGCTTTGATACATTTTATTAAGTACAGTATTTGAGATACAGTCCATTTAAATGTAAAGACAATGCAAAGTCAAATGCAGAAGCAAGTGAATATAGCATTTTCATGGTTTGATAAATTAGTAATAGACAAAATAAAGTCACAGATAGGCATGCATGCAAACACAAAGGAAAAGGAAATGTACAGTTAATAAAATGCACACTTGAACAAAACAAACCTATCCAAAAGCAAAAAGACAAAAGTGTGAACATGCAGCTTAACATAAACAAACTCAACCAAATTAAAGTGAGACAATCAAAACAAAAAGAACAAAACAGAACAAAAGAATCATAAAGATCCTTAAAAACACCTGACTACGGCTAATAATACAGCTGTTTTGATCAGTAACAGATTTGAAAATACTGGCTAGGAGATTTGATTGGGCTCCTGTAAGTGGTCATATCTAAGGGCGTGTGGACTGACTGAGAAGTACACTTCCTCAGAGGAAGGGTAAACGGAGGGATCTTTTGGCTTCCAAGCCGGGCTGCTCTGTCAGGCAAAATCTTGGCCTCTGGTGAGGTGTTCGCAGACTGCGAGGGCACGGCTGACGTGGATTTGGGGGGCTCGGTAGATCCGGTCCTTTTTGACGGTCGGTGCAGGTAGATCTGCACGGTTACTAGGTGAAGTGGTCAAATTGGATAGGGCAGGTGCAGGGGAGGGTGGAGAGGTGGGATGAAGTATAATCATGATCAGACATGGTCCAACAGCTTTAGATTCCACCATACTAACAAGACAACAAGGCTTCCACAATACTAAGAAACCACACTGCAAAAAATTATTTTTCACAATCAGTATTTTTGTCTTGTTTTCCAGTAACATATCCAAGATCAATTTAGCAAATAAGTGTAAGATCATTTTCAGACAATATCTCGAATTAAGAAGCTTATATTTCTTATTATTACAGCAAATTATTATTTTTTCTTCTTGTTTTGAGAGAACAAGATAAGAAAAATAAACTTTTTTAAATTAAAAAGTTATTTAAATTATTTTTAAAAAAAAAATTT
>RJVU01042615.1:659786-714054 GCA_003731715.1 Anabarilius grahami | reverse complement strand
GGGTAGGGAGGCGCATGGGAATCTATTATCCTAGAGGAAAACCAGAAATACTGGAAACAAACTGATAAAACTTATTCTGAAGAAACATTCCTCTAATTTCCTAATTTTGGCATTTTCATTTGTTTGCCCTACAAGTTTTTTGTGACCATAAAACACAATGAGTCATTCACCAGATGTTGCTTCAACATCGAAGACTAGTTTGCGGAAAATAATTTCCACGTAGTGACACACTGCACATAGACCTGCATGTGTCTGACCTTTCATTTCAGATTTATGATAAACACCGAACTACAGTTTCAGAGCGGAAAAAAAACAACAAAAAAAACAGAAGAGCTGGTTGGCGCAGGATGATAAATGCCCTTACCGGGCGGAAAGAACTAACAAGTGTGAGTGGAGCAAAAAGTGTCAAACTATTGGACTAAAAATCATCCAGCGAGCTGCTGTGTGACTGCAGGAAACTGTGTTCCCATGGTGCATGTGGAAAAACAAGTGCCATGAGCAGTGAGCAAAACACCCAGGAGCTGTCAGAGCAGTGTAACTCAAGAGTTAACAGCTTGTGTTTTAGCACCACTGCAATCAACCACAGGTTGGCATCACTCAGAAGGGTTGTTACAGAGAGTGCACATTAGTTTATTGGGAAGGGTGGCATTTCTGGAGGAAGGGTGGGAACTTCTATCACACACGCATTTGTCTAATCAACCCCTTTACGCAAGACAGCTCTGTGGATGCTGATTCTGTCATAATATGAAGCCAGAGCTGTCAAAGTCAGACAGATTACTGTCCCATAGCAGTATAAACTGTATAAATGGACATTTTACAGCAGAAACAATCAATGTAAAAGAGTAAGAAATCTCTAAAAGACCCCTAAAAATCACAGGTTTGTGGCAAAAATCATTTAGTTTAAAAGACATACCAAAAATTTACTCTTTTTATTAGTGTTGGAATCATATGGTTTTAAAAAAAAAACATCTATCCCATCTTCAAAAACGTTTACATTAATGAAAAATGTGTTCCTGAAGCCCAAAGTATAGTTAATTTTTTATGCGTACGCGAGGGTCAGCGTACAGTGTGCATGACGTGAATTTCGTCATCAGAAGAGTACACGCACCACCAGATTTTTGTAACCGTAAGTACTTGTATGCGCAGGTAGCACATGCACATTTAATTTTTTATTTTTTCGCAGTAATTAGTTTATCCACAAGGTGGCAACCATGCCCTGGGGGCATCAATTCACAAGGTAGTCGAAGAAAAAAAACGCATAAACAGAACAGACCGGAACGCATGCAAGCTACAGCGACAATGAAGGCCTACATAGACGAGAGATTGTGCGAAGAGGTTAGAAAGTACCTTCATATGTACAACTCTAGCATGAAAGAATACAAAGATGTTTACATGGTTGTAACTTGTAGCGAGAGATTGCTCAAAACTGTGCGTGCGTCGAACGCCTGTGTATGCGTATGAGTCAAATGAAGTATACTTAGCAAGGCTGTACGTTCGACTGAGCGTGTATACTAGCGTACGCGTAAAAAAACGTATACCCAGGGCTTTAGACCTTATAGATGTGAGTGTGCACATCCTAATTATTATTTTCAAAATAGTTTTTAAATGTTTTTTCAGAGTAAAAGTTTTTTTTTTTTACAAATAACAATCATAATTTGTTTGAGTTGCACCACATGACATTTTACCTCCTGCACTAACCTTGCCTTGTCATAAAAAGCTCAAATTATCTGATATTTTAAGCAATTTATTGACCTTGACACACAGCCATGAGTCTGCAGGGGCCCTCTCTATGATGTAATTTCCTGTCATATCAAACACTGGTTGTTCATGGGGTCTTTATTAAAATAATTTTACAGTATCTGGCACTTCATAAATAATTATTCTCCACTCCACCAGCTGTCATTGCACGTGTAAGAGTTGTAATTGCCTTCTTTATTTGTTGAAGTGATTTAAATAACTTTCCTCTGGCTTTGAGAACCAAGTTTTATCCACAGAGCTGCTCACACAAGGGGCAGTTGACAAACAGTGCCTACCTTTGCAGTGCGTCACACGTCGCATCCCTTTGTAAACGTACAGAGACAGAGACAATCATGTAAGATGGCAGAAGAAGGCTCATGGTAAGACAGATCCCTGTTCATAAGATCCCAGGCTGCCATGTCTGGGTAATTACTCTACAAGCTCCTCCAGGAAAGTCGTTTCATTTATCAAGCGCTCTATTTAACAAATCTCCACTGGTGTTTGATTAATTTGGTGTGCTGTATATTTAACATCTGGAATTGCTGTCTTGATGACTTCAATTAAATCACAGTATTTGGCACAGTTAAATACAGCAACTGGGTCAAATGTACAGTAAGGAACATGCAAATCCAGCCTTCAGGCAGAACAGCTAGTTTTATTCCGCCTCATAAGGCTGCACACACTGGACGCTCTACTTTTACACTGACACCAAATCAAATTTGTTCTGACATTCCCAAGAACTGCTCCTGCTCCTTTGTATTCTTTTCAAAAAAATGAAGCCTGCACAGCTTCTGACCAGAACTGATGTATAATAAACACAATGACTATAAACGGCTATTGGAGCTTGAAGATTTCAAGCTTCTTTTGTTTGAAAAAGACCCTGCGCTCTACAGAATTATGTTAATTACTCTCTCAGTGCAGTTTCTATGCATAACAACTATACTTATTACAGTAAAAAGTTTCTATTAACAGAATTTATATTATATTATATTATTATAAGTATTATTTTATTATAAATTTGACAAAAATAAAATTTAATAAATATAAAAACACAAAATATAAGTACACAAACATAAAAATGAGAAAAAGTGAAAATGTTTTTGGAAAGAGATGATGTTACTGATAAAATAATAGTAGGTAATTGAACTGTGAAATGAACTGAAAAAGATTGTACAGCACCATATAGACCAATGCAGTGACAGTGACCTTCATGAGCAATGACTGGAGAGCACGCAGGCAGAAAGCAGAAACTTTTTTTTCCCCCCTTCAATTCCTGTCCCTCATTACAACATCTGTCCACCTTCTAAATGAGCTGCATTGCTGCTAAACAAAAGAGCTTCTGGGTGGTCAGCCATTCATTTAATGGACATGTGGTTTACCAGAGCTAGCAAAGTCTGCACTTTTTGGAATGTCCAGTCAAAAAGAGAAATTACAGTATAATCGTTGCTTTGTTTGTGACTGATCCAGTCATGGTTCATGCTCTTATCACATTGGAACAGGGCACCCGACTCTTACCTGCGCTGAAAACAGGCTCCCTCTGTTTGCTGCAGGGGGGGGGGAAAGGAAACAAGTCACCCAAATGTGCTTGTCTATGTGTGTGTGCAATGTTTGATTGTTTGAGTCATTCTTATTCAGTTACCCATATTAGGTAAGCATTATTTAATTTTATAATCACATGGGTACAAAGTCAAAAAATATATTAATTTCCATACTTTTCTGTGGCTTTCTTGCCACTGGAGTTGCTCCCTGTGGAACCAGTGCGTGTGCGGTTGTTTTTGGAGTCCACACCACTGTCTTTCCTGTTGTTGGGGCCGACATGCTCAGATGAACTTGTTCTCTTCACAGTGCTATGGATGATAGAAAACAAGATATTAACATAATTTTGGTCATTACCCAAGAAAAGGCACACCAAAACACCAACACTTGACAATGCTAAAATATTCCTGAAATGAAACATACTAGTGAAAAGGAAAATAGGGCATTTGCTTTTTTAATATGAAACAAAAATGTTAGATTTGAAGATACTGCTTGAATTATTCATTTTAGAATTGTTAAACACACACACACACACACACTCACACTCTAGTGTTAAAAAGTTTGGGGCAACAGTTATTTGATGAAAAATACAGGAAATAACTTTTGAAACATTTTTACAAATTAAAATACCAGTTATTGCTGTGATGGCAAAGCATCCTTCAGAAATCATTCTACTATGCTGATTTGATTATTAATCTATGGCCTGGTTATCCAAACAGACAGGGCTTTGATTAAGCCAGGATCAGGCCTTTTTCAATTAGGACATTTATGTAGCTTTTATAAACGTGCCTTAGAAAGAAACATTACTGGTGTGCATCTCGAGACAAAACAATGGTACTGTTTATTTTAAGATATGTCAGTGCAAGTTGCTTTCAGTTGAGACAGCTCAAACACGCATTTTAGTCTGGAACCAGGCTTAAGCCTTGTCTGTGAAACCGGGGGTATATGTTTCCATCCAAAGTTGCAAATTTAACTTGTGCGCAAAATTGGATTATCGCATAAAAAATTTGGGAATAAAGCAGCATTTCCATCCCATGTGTTCAAGAGAAGAAAAATCTCACTTCCTGGGAAATTGGTGCAAAATATCTGTAATAAAAAAGGAAGTTGCTGCAATCAGGGAAGAAACTGTGACTCTTGTTATCTTGCGTTTGGACGCTGGTGTTTGGGAACACAATCGTGGGAGACGCTTATGGGAGGTCATTATACCAAATCATTCCGATGACAGACTTTGGCTTTTTGACAAATAATTTTGTCAGATAAATACCTTAACCAAGTTTAGAGTTTTGTTCTTCCCTCATATTTAGAATAACACAATTTTGATGTTTTAATCAAACTTATAGGTTAATTAAAAACAAATCCTCATATATATATATATATACACACACACACACACACACACATACACATATATACACATACAGGTGCTGGTCACATAATTAGAATATCATCAAAAAGTTTATTTATTTCACTAATTCCATTCAAAAAGTGAAACTTGTATATTATATTCATTCATTACACACAGACTGATATATTTCAAATGTTTATTTCTTTTAATTTTGATGATTATAACTGACAACTAAGGAAAATCCCAAATTCAGTATCTCAGAAAATTAGAATATTGTGTAAAGGTTCAATATTGAAGACACCTGGTGCCACACTCTAATCAGCTAATTAACTCAAAACACCTGCAAAGGCCTTTAAATGGTCTCTCAGTCTAGTTCTGTAGGCTACACAATCATGGGGAAGACTGCTGACTTGACAGTTGTCCAAAAGACGACCATTGACACCTTGCACAAGGAGGGCAAGACACAAAAGGTCATTGCAAAAGAGGCTGGCTGTTCACAGAGCTCTGTGTCCAAGCACATTAATAGAGAGGCGAAGGGAAGGAAAAGATGTGGTAGAAAAAAGTGTACAAGCAATAGGGATAACCGCACCCTGGAGAGGATTGTGAAACAAAACCCATTCAAAAATGTGGGGGAGATTCACAAAGAGTGGACTGCAGCTGGAGTCAGTGCTTCAAGAACCACTACGCACAGACGTATGCAAGACATGGGTTTCAGCTGTCGCATTCCTTGTGTCAAGCCACTCTTGAACAACAGACAGCGTCAGAAGCGTCTCGCCTGGGCTAAAGACAAAAAGGACTGGACTGCTGCTGAGTGGTCCAAAGTTATGTTCTCTGATGAAAGTAAATTTTGCATTTCCTTTGGAAATCAGGGTCCCAGAGTCTGGAGGAAGAGAGGAGAGGCACACAATCCACGTTGCTTGAGGTCCAGTGTAAAGTTTCCACAGTCAGTGATGGTTTGGGGTGCCATGTCATCTGCTGGTGTTGGTCCACTGTGTTTTCTGAGGTCCAAGGTCAACGCAGCCGTATACCAGGAAGTTTTAGAGCACTTCATGCTTCCTGCTGCTGACCAACTTTATGGAGATGCAGATTTCATTTTCCAACAGGACTTGGCACCTGCACACAGTGCCAAAGCTACCAGTACCTGGTTTAAGGACCATGGTATCCCTGTTCTTAATTGGCCAGCAAACTCGCCTGACCTTAACCCCATAGAAAATCTATGGGGTATTGTGAAGAGGAAGATGCGATATGCCAGACCCAACAATGCAGAAGAGCTGAAGGCCACTATCAGAGCAACCTGGGCTCTCATAACACCTGAGCAGTGCCACAGACTGATCGACTCCATGCCACGCCGCATTGCTGCAGTAATTCAGGCAAAAGGAGCCCCAACTAAGTATTGAGTGCTGTACATGCTCATACTTTTCATGTTCATACTTTTCAGTTGGCCAAGATTTCTAAAAATCCTTTCTTTGTATTGGTCTTAAGTAATATTCTAATTTTCTGAGATACTGAATTTGGGATTTTCCTTAGTTGTCAGTTATAATCATCAAAATTAAAAGAAATAAACATTTGAAATATATCAGTCTGTGTGTAATGAATGAATATAATATACAAGTTTCACTTTTTGAATGGAATTAGTGAAATCAACTTTTTGATGATATTCTAATTATATGACCAGCACCTATATGTATATAATATAATATAATATAATATAATATAATATATATATTTATTTATTTGGGGATTTTTTATTTTATTTTATTTTCAAATATTTGTGTATTTGCGATATTTTACCTATCTCTAAATATCTCTTATGAAGCCTAATTTTCCTACATTAGCCTATACCTCAAACAGAAACATTTACACAGAAAAAAGGAAATTGCAAAGAAGAAATAATACTGGCAGCCAATCCCAGCCAATTATGACAAACACCCAGCAACGGCCATCCACAAAGAGGCACAGCAAACACATATAAGACAAACAACCAAAATAAATGTTTTTTATTTGTTCTTTTCCTCTCTCTGTGATGTCCATGCCCTGATTTGCTATGTCTTTGTGCATTAGAAAGGAGTGAATTGAGCCTGGGTGCCCTTTAAAACTTGTCAACAAAAGAAAAGACCCCATCAGCAGTCCACTGGTTGCCAGGCTCAAGTCTAATCCAGACAGCAGGGCTAAAGTTCATTTGGCCCAGCCATTGGCGGATGGTGTTATCCCATGTTAAATAGGCTGCAGGATCTTCATGCTTTGTGAAGCTTTTTGTCAATAATGGCACTTCAGGCATACAAGCAAGTGGGTATGGAGTTAGTCTATAGCCTGCACAGGGCTCTTGCTTCAAGGCATGATGGGAATAGAAGCTTTATAGGCTGCACTGAAAGAGAGCCTGAAGAGAAGCTAAGAAAAAAAAAAACATGTCCAAGCCAAATAGTGCCCAGTTTCACAAGAATCAAAGCAAAGCTTATCTCCCAGTGCAGTGGTACTTCCTGTGGGATCCCCAAACTTTCACAGACTCAGTTTGCTAGGGTTTTAAGCTGTTCTCAAATAATGGTTTAAAAACAGGCCCTTAAAGCATTTTTGTTATAAAATATCAGAAGTCCACAGCACTTTTGAGAAGATTGCAGATCCTTTTGGCAAAAAAAAACCTCTCACCTGTAAGGTGGCCTTAGAAGAAACCTGGGCAGATGGGACAGACTAGAACATGCAACAGATAGGAAGAAGGGAAGGGGACAGAAAGGTCTCACAGGATAACAAATACATGTGACAGACAGTTGGCACTCACAAACAAAGACACTTAGGGGAAAGCAGCAGTCATCAACTGGGTTGTGTCTCATTAAAATAAACGTCTGTTTATTCATTAATTCGACTACATGATGTGGGTATTTATTAAACAAAGAAACATTGTTGCACAGCTGGAGAATTCATGAGAGTGACTGTTTCACGAATATTGTTTTTATTGTCATTTTGATTACCGTTCAAAGGTTTGGGGCCAGTAAGCTGATTTCTTTTTTTTAAATAAATGAATACTTTTATTTATCAAGGTAGCATTAAAATGATCAAAAGTGACAGTAAAGACATGTATAGTGTTACAAAAGATTTCCATTTAAAAAAAAAATGCTCTTCTTTTAAACTTTCTGTCCAAAGAATCCTGAAAAAAAATGTATCAAATTTTCTCTATCTGCTACCTAATTTAAACCTGTTCTTTGTCATCTAAAACCGAGTTGCCCTGCGTTCCTTCCTACATCAAAGATGACTCACTTGAGAACCAGTGTCCTTCAGGTTTAGCTTTTTTTATCATGAACTAATAAAGACATGAGCTGACCTTTATAAGACATAACCATGCACTGTTATCTGTGTATTTGCATGCACTGGATGAAATGTCTATTATACTGAAAGATGATCTAGCACTGTACAGCAAAACAATATAGACAATTTCATCTCCACTAAAGTAAAAGGACTGAGAATGATTTTAACAATTTTATCTTTATTTCTAAAATGAAAAGCAGCTTAAACTAAGCCTTCGGTCATTTATGGATAAAGCAGACAAAGATAACACAGATATTTGTTGTTTGACCAATGATGAATTGACTAGATGAAATGATTCAGTAAGTGGTAGTCATACAGAGGGGTCTGATAGACAAAGTAGTCTTGAGTCTTAAGGCAGGAATACACTACACCATGTTTAAAATATGAACTGATTTCAAAACACTAGGCATCATACACTTGCTGACTTTATAAAATAGTTACAAAGAAAAGCTAGGCATCATACACTAAACAACTGAGGGTCACACACTACCAGATTTTCGAGTCGTTCCGAACACAACAAACTCATGCAGAAACATGCACCTCGCTGCTAGGAGACTCATGACAATTGAAAACAATGTTCTAAAATCATCTCAAAATATCAAACATGTTTGATATCCTCCGACTGGATGAAATCAAAGTCTGAAGCTAGTCTGTGCCCATCATAAGCGATTTTTTGAGGAATCTCAACTCTGATCTGCACAGGTCAAAATATATCTGGCTCAACTTCACCCACTCACAAGGTGCATGGAATAAATCAAATAAATACATTTTTGTCAACTATAACTCCTCCAGACTGCAAATTGGGTTAGGGACAAAAATCTGAACAAAGTGTATTCCAGCCTTTAGTCTCTTACCTTTTGGTTGCTGGTGAGTTGTTGTCCTTCTTGGAGCTGGAGGGTGATGGCAGTGTGCCGCCCTTCTTTGACAGGACAGTACCGTTATTGACCGTGGGTCTCAGGGGCAGGGCTGCAATCATCGGTCTAGCTGAAAGATGGAATGACACATGGGCAAAATTACACACAGCACTGCAGTCAGATGATCAGTGTCTGTTGTTTCTGTTCTTTTTGTAAACTAGCTCTAGTTCACAGTGTGTCAAGCTTTTAATAGCCAATTTTACATTCTCAAAGGCCCCATGAAATTACTGTATTTGGCGTATTTCCTATTGAAAAGTTTGGGCGGGACTCATCCCTTTTGTTTTAAATGACCAATAGGCTTATTCATGTCATAGTGATGAACAATCATTTGATACTTGCTAGTTAGATGAATGTGATATTAGGGACATTCTCATTCTAGAGAGTATCTGATTGGACAAAAATCTGTGTAGTGCAGGATGAGTCATCAATATTCTCTGGTGTCCCAAAAGATAAATGTGACCCTGGACCACAAAGCCAGTCAAAAGTCGCACGGCTATATTTGTAGCAATAGCCAACAATACATTGTATGGGTCAAAATTATAAATTTTTATTTTATGCCAAAAATCATTAGGAAATTAAGAAAAGATAATGTTTCATGAAGATATTTTGTAAATTTCCTACTGTAAATATATCAAAAATTTATTTTTTTAAAGTAAAATGCATTGCTAAGGACTTCATTTGGACAACTTTAAAGGGGATTTTCTCAATATTTATATGTTTTTGCACCCTCAGATTCCAGATTTTCAGAAATAGTTGTATCTCGGCCAAATACTGTCCTATCATAACAAACCATACATAAATGGAAAGATTATTTAATCAGCTTTCAGATGATGTATAAATCTCAATTTCGAAATATTGACCCTTACAACTGGTTTTGTGGTCAAGGGTGACAAATATAGTGTATTTAAAGTGAATTTTGAGTGAAGAAATTGAATTTTGAGTATATTAGCATACAAGAACTCTCATTTTAATTTCAATTGAGCTTTTAAAGAAGTTATTTATATACACTACCATTTGAAAATTTGGGTTCAGTAAGATTTTTTCATGTTTTTGAGTATGATGATTTGGTGCTAAAGGCAAACTTCTTATTATTGTTGAAAATTATGCAGCCTAATATTGTGCAAACTGATATTTTTTTCTTTCAGGATTCTTTGATAAATAGAAGGTTCAAAACTAGAAATCCTTTCTAACAATTTACATGTATTTTACTGACACTTTTGATCAATTCAGTGCATCCTTGGTGAATAAAACTATTAATTTCTTTACAAAAAGTATCCTACTGACTCCAAACTTATGAATGGTGTGTACATATTAAATAATAAGTAAACCTCACAGTAAATATTTTCAGATGTCAAATTCAATCAGGAATTTAGGAAGAACCAGAACAGAATAATAACCACAGAATTCCTGGGTTGTTTTTTTCTAGCTTCCTCAGTCTATCCTGCAGGAGGCTGAGCCAAGAATAGACTCCATTAAAATGCATTTGTGGTTCACAAAAGTCTTGGATGGTGAATGTCTTTTTGTGCAAATCAAGTACTTAATAGTGCATCCACACCTGCAGTCTAACTGCTGATGGCATAGATTTTGGAGAGCCTTTATTTACTTTATCCTATGAGTCTGCATTATTAAATATTCATCACAGCAAACCTGCTTGAATGTGTGATGAATGTGTAGGCAGTGACACAGAGATAGTAGAAAAAAAATAATAAAAGAAATAATGAGGCAAAAGTGCAAGTGAGAAACAGAGGAGAATTTTTTTTGTTTCAAAGACATCAGCCTGCAGAGAGCGTGAAGGATTTTGCAGAAGCATAGCATGACTCATCTTGCACACCCTTGCAAACAGGCAGAGGAATGGATAAACTGAACATAAGCTAGCCAAAGTACAACTAACTAAGCGTTTCTTTAGCGGTTTAATGGAGGAGTCTTGGACCCCATGTTGACATTTGGTAGCACAAATGCAGTCTGGCTAATTAGTGTCTGACACCAAAGCAGAAGTGTGTTTCAAACCTTTTAGACGGTAAAGACATGTGACTTTAAGTATCCACTTTATCCTAGAGTTCAAAGGATTATGTGGATGTAGGAAAGCTTTGTTAAACAATAATAAAAAATAAAAAAATCTAGATACTCAAGGCAACAAGCCACTTTTCATGTCTGTTAGACCAAAAGTGAGAGATATTAAAATATGGATGTGGAAAAGTCAGTCGAGCATTAAATGTAATCAGGACTGAGAGTTTGTTAAGCACACTAACAAGCATCTTATAGTGTTAATCTCATTAAACTCACAAGAACTCTAGACATTTAAGTCAGGGCTTTATGTCACACATGCTGGAGTGAAATTAGGGATGCACAATATATCAATGATATTAAGAGTGTCAGCCAATATCTGTGTTTTTTAACTGTCTGATTAGGTTGACATTCAAAGAAATACATTAAGTTCCACTCTTTTCCTGAGCCTAGTTTTAAAAGTATTTTTACCATTTATTTTATTTTACTTAATTTTTCTACTGTACATTATGATGATTTTATCAATGATTTCACTTATGTGAAAGTTTATTAACTTAAAGGGCTAGTCCACACAAATATGAAAACTTTGTCATCATTTACTCACTCTCATGTCGTTCCAAACCTGTATAACTTCAACAGAACACAAAAGAAGATATTTTGTAGAATGTTGGTAACCAAACAGTGTCGGTTGGAATGGGAACCAAAACCAACATTCTTACCAAAATACCAACATTCTTCAAAATTCTTTCTTTTACCTTCCAGAGAAGAAAGGAAGTCATACAAGTTTTGAACAACATGATGGCGAGTAAATGATGATAATATATTCATTTTGAGTGGACTGTCCCTTTAATTGAAATTTAGTGTGAATGCTGTATCATATTGTTTATCAGACGTAACACAAAAATATGTTAATTAAAATGAAAACAACTAATTAATACATTTGAAAAGAATTTAGTGTGATATCAAATAGCCAGTAGATTAAGATTTAATCTCTCTACAGGATTCCTGTTACATAACTCATGATTTATGCGTGCGAGTTGAACTTAACAAACGGAGTCACTCAAATACTCACATTGTATAATATTATAATAAACATCAGCTTGAAAATTACAGTATTCACTTTGCAAGTCTGCATATTAATTAACATGCTGTAATTACAAAATAAAAGATTATGGACTATCAATATCAGCCAAAATGTCTATATCAGTGCATCCCTAAGTGAAATATAACTAATATAAAACTCATTCCTCAGTGGTCATGCGTTTTGAAGCATGGTGAAGAACACAGTTCCAGTGACGCGACTGAGACACGATCCCCACACCCTACCTGGCTTCCCAACACTGCTGTCAGAGGAGGGAGAGTCTCTCCTCACTGCTGCTTCTAAACACGTATGAGAGAACAGTTGAAGGAGTATAGGAAAGTAGAGAAGATAGGAAATGAAGAGCAACGTGAGAGAAAACTGCAGCCGGAACATGGATGGGATTGAGATGAAAACAAGGAATGGCCCACAGGTGGTTCTGTAGAGAACTGTTTTCCAGCGAGGCTTATAACAAACACTGAACACTTTCTAGCAAAGCAGGTGAGATAGAATGCTGAAATAAACAAACAGCACAGTCTGGAAACTCTAGATGAGGTGACAATGAGTCCAGTCTTGTGTGAAGGCCATGTGGTACCTTTGGTTGGTCCTTTCCTGTTGAGCATGGCCTGCTGCTCCTCTGAGATGTTCAGTCTCCTCACCACGTCAGCCAGCGCAGACTTGAGCAGCTGAATCTCATCCTCCTGCATCTGAACCCGCTGTTCCAGAGAGGCGATCCTGTCTGTCACCTCCATACTGCTCGCTGCCGAGGCACTGTCATCTATAACACACACAAAAAACTCAAATATACGGAAAAGCAATGCTGAATAAATTCTACATTTTATCCAGTGTATCTACCAAATTCATAACAGTTGTTAGTAACCGTTATTAAAGTCAATGCAATGAGAAAAATGTGGGTTATGACTGGATTTCATCCTCGGGAATTGATTGGATCATAGGAAGATGGGAGTTGCTAACTAAATGGAGGCAGATCAGAATATTAGTTTGGAGTCAGTTGTGAAAGATATTTAGTCCCACCCTCTGCCGAGACATGCATCATGAAGAGAACAGATGCCGTTTTGAGGGGGAGGTTAACATTTTTGATTAAAGATTTCAAGTGCACATAAATTAATGGTTATTTAAATATAATGTTGGTCCCCAAACCCCAGTTTTAAAAACCTTACCAGTACGTAGTATTAATAGTACAATAAATGTTCTGTGCAACCTTCTTCTCAAATGGCATTAGGCTAACTGAAACCTGAAATGTCAAAGAAAAGCTAAAGCTAAAAATGTCAACCAAAGTAGACATCACACATCCCACATTATTAATAATGCAGTCCATTCCTGTTTATTTGTACCATATGTAACCATTAAATTTTAAACCAAAAGCTTAATTCAGCAGAGTGCTTTTGAAAGAGTCAGTGAAGGATGGCCTAACATCTTCATCACATACAAACATGCTGATGGTTTTTGTAGCACCCATATCTAATGGCTGCTGACCCTAAAAAAAAAAATAAAAAACACTCCCTCTCTCTCTCTCTCTCTCTCACACACACACACACACACACACATAAAAGAGCAGCAACATTTTTGCTAGATGATTAGGAAGCTTTGTAAAATCAGTGGTATGAAACATTTATAAAAATTAGTGCTTTCAACCCTTCCTTGAGAATAACATCTTCATTAATAATTATACACTGACTGAGAGAAAGCAGCTGGTAATTAAAGCAATAAAAAAGAGCTATAACATGGTACTTTTTAAAATATTTATATTGAAGCCATTCAGTTAATTGGGTGTTTTAGTGTATATATATTTTTTTAAATCTACATCTTTACATCTGTACAATCTTATTAATTAAACGTTATTTTTATATCGTTTTAGGTCAGATTGGTACCATGAAATATGTGGGTAACACATTTTAACAGTTAATGAATCACAAACAAACATGAATTACCAACGAACAATAGTGTATTTATAAATTAACAATAATCTAGATTAATAAATGCTGTAAAAAATGTGTCTTGTTTTTCTTAATTCCTAATTCATTAACTAATGTTAACAAATTGAACCTTGTTGTAAATTGTTACCAGCAATTGGTTAATAATAATTTACACTAAAAAGTCTTGGCTTTGAATTAACATTTAGTAATAGTGTTTAAAATACGAATTTATAGAGAGTGTGACCTGAATTATAAAAATGCAAACTATGAGTCATATTAGCATGAGTAACTGGCAGATGGGAAGCTTCAGGCAAAATAAAAAAAGGATAGTTTTGAAACTGAAATTTAGATAAGTACCTTCCACTGCAAACATTCAATCACTCAATGTTTCCTTTCCCCAGCCGAGCTGGATAATTATACACTAACACACACACACACATTAGCTCAGCGCATCTAATGGCCTCTAGCCATTTCACTTAAAATTCAGTTGCTCGCCCTGCAAAAACTATCATAGTCATTAATGTTCAGTGGTGATTAATCACCTCCTGAAGATAAGCCTCTTTATGCAACACTATTTCACCCTGTCAGGATATTCAGATAACCCTGCACAAACCGGCACACCTTACCCCTGTGTATTGGGAAAACCATCCCAATATCGCAACATTCAAATGTTCCTGTTGCTGGATGACTGAAGGCTGCACTAAAGTTTTTTATGAGTGCATCATGAACAAAAGAACATACAATGTGAATCTCTACATACGCACACACATGATTCAACAGCAAAACAAAACCTAATAAAAAATGACTACTAATAATTAGAGCCACAAATCATGCTGTTTGCATTGAAATTGCCTCTTTGATGGATGAAATTAATCACTGATTGAAGCCTTCCCACAGCTTCGTCTTTTCAAAAGCTCCATGGGGAGATTATTCAGTCTTCACTCCGAGCACAAACCCAGTTTGCAATCGTTCTGAAGCCGCTGGTGGCATAATGCTAATAACTAGCACAATAAATGACTGTCACATCTGCTCAAAGGCTGAAAGTGCTTCCTGTTCATTTGACAATTGCACAAAATTCTACCGCACTCTACAAAATTGCACCTGAATGGTCAGAGATAGAGTATGTAAACATACACTTATTTAATACACATATTTAATTATATTCCTTGTAAAAGCTAATGCTCTCCAGTGAACTTCTCAGCTACGCATGACTGCAGATGAACATCAGGGAGCGTGCACTTCGACCACATTAAAAAGCATTAGCGGGAATATATCAGTGCAGCATGAACAGACACAAATTGCAATTCTTGTTGCTGTTCGTTTTGTAAAAACAGTAGGATAGGCAGACATCCATATCTGCTAATGTGTTTCAGAAATCAAATTAACTGCTAAGACTGGGGATGCACTTCCCTTGCCATTGTCTCTCTATCTCTGTTTTTCTCCCACTTCCCCTGAATTCAATCTCGTTTTGTTTCATTGTGATTGGATTGGACGTTGGCCCATCTCTAGCTTTATGTTCCGCTGGAAATGACTGTGTTCGTTAGATAGCGCATCACTATCCTAGCTAGATCTCCTTTTAACTTCTGTTAGTTAAACTCCCAACACTGAACAACTCATCACAAACTATTATCTGGTGATTATAGAAGATCACACCAAAAAAACTGAAAAGGAAAAAAAAAAAAAAAGAAGAGATTATTCTCTGAAAATCTTGACATATGTCCTAGATGAGAAAAACAGCAATGTCCTATAGGATTCTTTTTAGTCAGATCTTTTTAAAGTGCCCCTTTTTCAAATATTACCTTTCATGCATTGTGTAATATAGCTGTTTGTGAATGTAAAAAGTCTGCAAAGTTTTAAAGATCAAAGTGCATGACAAAAAGTTATTGTCTCCTAAAAGAAAGAATTGATTCTTAACTGCTGAAATAAACAATTCCAGTCTCACTTCCTGTTACATACCAATATCAATGTAACAAATTTTTATAATGCCAGCCTATGGTCTTCACTTACTGCACAGCAAATTTGACCCGCCCTCAAATACTGTAGTTGTAGCTGAGGCCTGGAAGAGTTTGGGTCATGTTGTTGACCGTTTCCGAATCCACTTTACATGCACTTCAAACGGATAAGGACTCAATACGGAAAAACCAATGGCATTGCTATTATTGAGTATCTTGTGCTGAGGAAGTCTCAGGAGCTGAAATTCAGACATGGTAATAGGCGTTTCGTTTCCGACACACACTGTAAGCAGAAGACCAATCACAATAGACTGGGCCGTCTGACCAATCAAAATAGAGTAGGCACATGGAAAAGAGGGGTTTAGAGAGACTGAATCTTTGAATGAATGGTTTTCAGACACTTTGAGAAATGAGGTGATTATTATAAGAAAATGAAAGTGTTTTTTGACCTTGGATGCATGTAAACCTATTGTAGGAGACCTCCAAAACAAAATTAGGAACCTTTAAAATAGCATAATAAGGCCACTTTAATTAACTAGTTGATCCAGCTCACAAAATTAGTGATTATTATAGATGGAAAAAGAGTGGCATAGTCTTTAGAAACTTCATTTGTGTTAATATCAGCATAAGATTGTGTTGTCAGAGATGGTCTATTGGATTTTGCAGCCAGATTCGTCACTAGGAATGGCTCAATTCTACTTTGCTTCAGACAGTTTGGTGCATGAATTGAAGTCAGATACAATACCTCTCCATCTTATTTTCTATCCTCTTAAGAAAGAGACACTGAACTGATTTTATACAGATAGACATGACCACCAAAAGATAGACTGTGCTCCAACTGCACACAAAATGAGATGGAAACTGAAGTCCAAATCGCGACCTACTGCCCTGACTAGGCACAGACATTCCTTCCCTGTTTTAAAACCATTGCAAAGAATTGAAATTGAATGCACACTGCTATAGGAGAAAGTCCAGGAAGTGCAACATTAGCTGCAAGAAATGTAAATCTGCTATAAAGTAACAAGTGGGGCACAAACTCTAAAAGCTGCACATAAAATACTAAAGAAATATGAATTCATATCCGGTTATTTAGCAGAAAACTAAATGTAATGTAAAACCATTTGGAAACTGGAAAAACTGAAACTTAACTAAAAGATTGTCATTGCTCAAATCAACTAAAATAAGTAAAAAATAAATAAATATATATATATATAGTTTCATTTTTGATAAAATACAATAAAATAAAGGTAACTTTAAACCTTTAAAGTTTGCCAGCTACTTATTGCTCTTCAACAAATAAAACAGAAAAGAATGAAACAGCTGTATTAAATAATTAATTTATTAATTAATTTGAATTATGTAAATGTGTTAACTTCTAAATAAACTTCTGAACAGTTCTAAACATGTTTTAATTAATGTAAGATAACAAAACTTTGAAAAACGTTGTAAACTAAAAACATAAATATAGAACCTAAAACCACTAGAATTACAAAGTAAGAATTTACATTTCAAAACTATAACTATTCTGATACACATCAGTGTGCATTGTCACAATCTGAGATTCAAAAAATAATGCCAATAAAGCTGTTTTCAATCTGTGAATAATATTAGCATAAAAACTACATAAAAGACAGAAGAGCAAGGTAGAAAATGTTCATATATTATCAAAGCAAAGCAGACTCCCTTTAATGTCTCCCTCAAAGCGCTAGGGCTGATTAATAATGCATATCTCTGGTCTCTCTGAGTCTGAACCTACTAGCTGACTCACTCAAACCCTGGATCTGCCCATAAATGAGTCTCAACAGAAGCAGGGTGCAAAGATTTGTAAGGATTATCATTACGCTGACATTGAATGTGATCATGTTTCTTCACATTGGAGGCTTGTCTATCCATAAAAGGAAGGCAAATCTAGACTATCCCATATCATGCTTATGAACTCCAATACAATGCATGTCACATTGTATATTTCTAAGGCCTAGTGAGCTTACTTACGCTGCCTTCTAAGATACCATATTTTAACGAAATTCTAATCCCAAAATGCACTGTGACAAGCTCATTGAGAAATAAGTCCAAGACAGTGAATATGGATTTATAAACATATATTTCATTCAATACTCAAAAGTAGAGCTACACAATTAATCATTAAAAGATTGCAATCTCGATTCAAACACCCCTGAGATCTTATTCCTAAATGATCACGATTCCCCTGTGTCTATTAAATATTTGACAAAATCACATTTCTGTCTTGCAATAATTCAAATTAATCACAGAAGTACTGGGATAATAGTTTATAGTTCGGATATAAACACTGCTGTCTACAGAAACAATCAAAATAGAGCAAATTTTGAAAGTAATATGGCACTTCAAATAATGACTGTATCGATTACATTGTTACACCAGTAGGTGGCGACAAGTGACTGTTAAAAAAATGTATTTGTCATTGAATCACTCATTCAAGAGATTCGTTCACAACACTGATTCATCCAGTAATGAAACAATTGAACTCTTTATGAGTAAGTCATTGAATCATTCCTTCAAACCAATTTTTTTTTTAAATAATTCTAATTAATTCAACATTTTTAAATATACTACAACAACTGATAATTTGTCAGAACCTCTAGTAAATTATTTTGTTTAGTTGTCTGTTCAGAATCGTGGGAGAATCTCTTTTTGAAACAAACAAAAAAAATGATTCTCAATTTACCCAGAATCGTGCAGCTCTACTAAAAAAATATTGATTGTATGGATTAAAAATTAGCACACTGTAGTTAATCAAAATAGGCATGCAAGGCATGCATTTTTATGCTTTTTAAGAATACTGTGCAAATAATGGCAAACTTAACGCTTATGAAGGCAGTAAGCCCCGTTTGACAAAAGACTTTTTCCTGAAAATATATTTCAATTATTCTAAATAGCCTTTATGTTGTTAACAGCACAGTTTAAGGAAATATATATTTTTAAAGTTGAAATATGTTTAATTAAAACCTTAAATGCCAAAACATATTACAAAACATGTGTCAAAAATACATTACCAATCGTAAAATACAATATGGTAAATGCAAATGTATTTTAAAAACATTTTGGACAAAATAATTATAGACCAAAAATATTCGATAAATATAAATAATTTAAACTTGAGTTTAAAATATTTATGTAACAATACTATATATTGTGGCTATTTTTGTGTATTTAGAAATATTTAAATATATATATATAATAATACATATGCATAAAATATATCTTTTTTGCCTAATGGGGCAGCTCACTAGGTTTTATAACAGCCTTCGCCTAAACAAAATGCATCTGGTCTCAGTGAGTATCAAAGAGAATCCTCCCAGAGCTTTTCACAAACAATTCTCATCAACGAATTGGCCTTTGAGATTGGCCTCTTACATAAAGAGTTCACGCTGAGAAACACAGGGAGGGTCTATGAGAGAAAGTGAGTAAAAGGTTTGTGTGCGCTTTAAGAGGATTACAACCGCCTGCTTTCCTCAACCGCTTTGTTTTAGCAACCTGAGGTCATAGATCCAAGGTCAGTCCTTTGAGGACCCATCTGGAACTCTGGTGATAGTAAAACAGTGTGTTGTCTCGAGGTGTCAGTGATTCAGAGATGGTGACTGGACTGTTATATAATCCAGCACAGTCACAAACGAAGTGGAAGAATAGTGTGCTGCCAAGCTATTTCCCAGATTACAGGTACACAATGCGGAAAAAAGATGGCCTTTACTAAATAAAAAGGACTTAGGAGATAAAAATAGACACATGAGATCATCCCAGAAACCTCACTCGTGACCTCCGGCACGGAAAGAATAGGAGAAAGAGGCGAGGAGGAGGAGAAAGCAGGGAAGAGGTGATGAGCAGAGCCAAATTGTCCCCATGAGAGAGCCAGAGTTTCAATCCACCTAAAATCAGCAAAATCTTCCCTCAGGTCAAGCTGTAATCAACCTATTAAAGCCGACACCTTCTCTATTCTGTGTTTAAATCCCTCATTAGGTTTTTAGGTATTGTGCTGCTATTTGGTTTCTACAGAATTCTGAGTTGTTTTAAAGTGTTGTTATGCAGATGCTGGAAGGGGAGGGGCTATTGACAACATCTTAAAAACAGGTCACTCATGACGTAAAATGCTAAAAAAAAAAAACAGACTCATCACATTAGTCAAAGACTTCTATCTATCTAGTGCATATTTAAAAAGTCAACTTAAAAATGAAAATTCACCCTATCAATCTTCTAAATGTCAATTTTCAATGATTCAAGCATATGTTTGACCTGTCAAAAATGTCATAACTCGATCTTCTGCTGAAACAACAGTCTTCTCTCTGGTAACATTTAGTCTGCTTAAACTCCGCCCCCTTCTTATAACCGACTGCAAGCTCGCATTCTGATCTGCCTCCATCCAATTTACAACCAATGGACAGAACCAAGTCCATCCCTACATTCTTTTCAATTCTTTTCACGAGGATGTACACGACAATATGGAAGAAAAGATCTGTTGCTACTCCATCACATTGTGACTTTTAAAACAATTTGAAAAACAGTGCAGACAGATTCAAGAACATGTCCTGTGTGAATGGCCCCTTAGCAAGCACCGCTAATGAGAGTATGTTGGGAAATATAAAACGAGGATATAGAGGAGAGGGCTTGCCAAATGACTTGATGAGAATTTAGAGTATGTCTTTCTTTATCGTTCTCCCTCTCTTTCACGCACTGCTTGCTAAAAAAAAGCCTACAGATGCTTTTATCATGCTGCCGGCACTTTGCCAGCACGTGTAAGGCAGGCGGCAGTAGCTATATGTGTTTACATGTGTGTTCATTAATCACACCAGCCTCCATCCCCACAGAGAGACTCCAGACAGGACCGAATCAGTGACAAGTGATGCGGAGATGCCCGCAGTGTTGTTCCCTGTTAATCTCCTCCAGGCAGCCAGGGAAGCAGAGAAAACAACTTTGTGTGAACCGCAGTGGCAGGGTGTTTTCCACCCCCCTGATACCACCCTGCTCACTGGCTTAAAACCAAAGAGGGTGGTTTTTTAGAGACGACGGCGCTCGAGCCCCAAGCCTCACTGTTGGGATGCAGGAAGTGGTTGGGCTAAGAGAGGATTAAAGGGATACTGAGCCGATCCTGATCAGCGGTTATCCCTGTGCCCAGGGAGAAAGTGCACTGGCTTAACATGCTCTGATGTATGGGTGCATGAGACTATTGAAAACAGAGCTTGTGTGTTGTTTTGGGATCAAACCAGACAAATGTTGGTGTCCTACAAATGAGTTGCTGGCCAGAGATGAGATGTGGCTTTGCGGTTTAATGTGAACATGGCCAACTATCAGTTGATTAATAATTTTGGCCTGGGCTGCTGTTTCCCAAAAGCATCTTCAGCCCAAGTTGATCATGAAGACCATTGCCACCAATATGCTCTACGATCTTCTTTATAGCTCACGTCACAATGCTTTTGAGAAACGCAGCCCTGACCGATATACCGGTTTATCACTCGTAAGAATTGTACAAACTACTTAACACGGCAGTCTAACACTGTCATTCAAAAGTTTGGGTTCATTTTTGAAAGAAGTCTTTTATGCTCACGAAAACATTTGATCAGAAATTCCTATCATTTTACACATTTTTAAAACATTGTAAAATAAGATAAAGCATGACAAACATATTATCTATCCTTTTTTATGCTAATTTTGGGATATGGAGTCAAAATCTGCAAAGGGGTAATTCAGTGTAACAAATCATGTAAAAATGTATTTTTATTGAAAAAAAAAAAAAAATCAAACTTTGATAATTGCCTTAATCCTTTAAACAACTGACAAGATAGTGATCAAACTACATTTTATAAAAAAATCACCTGTCATGCATAGTTTGTGCATAAAAAATGTCCGTCAAAACCAACACAGAACAATGTTCACTAACCCGGCAAAGTTTTTCAACTAGATTTTTTCTCTTTAGTATACAGTGTGAAGTATTTCACTTAGTTCCCTGATCATTCTGATTCAATTTCAAAAAGTGAAGAACAAATTTATACTCGCATGCGTTATGTATTAGGTACATTACCGTCTCTGACAGACAGCATGGTTGAAGCCGCTCAGGCTTTTCTCCCTCTTCTCATAAATACTACCATGTATTGTGCATGTTATTTTTTGACAGACATCGATGTTGAAATATTCAAATTATGTAGATTTGAAAACAGATGGATCGTAAGGTAATAATTGTTTATTTCTTAGCCAGCAAGTTTATTTCTTGCCCATGAATGTGTTATGTCGATCTTTTTAGTTATATTATTCCAACCAACAACCAGCCTACATTTTTGACAGATGTGATAACGTGCATAAGGGGTGAATTTTTGGGTAATTATAAAACATTCAAAATGCTTTTTGCGTAGTTCATTTTAAATAAATTACATATTACTCAAAGACTGACATGTTTGGCTTGTCAAAAATGTTACATTCTGCTGTCACAAATATGTTGACTTTTGAAAATTAAGTTCATTTTTAACCAGGAAAGGAGTGGTTTTGATGCATAAAGTTGTTTTTAATTGTCTCTTATAACAAAAATCTTTTATTTAAACCCATGAAAATGCAGATCTTGTAAATAATAGTGAAAAATCACTTTTTAAAACTGTTGTTCCATTATTACCCCTTAGCAGATTTTGACAGTACTACATAAAAAAAAAAAAAGTGCTGGATGAAAATGCCAAGATGTGTATTAATTAGAAAAATGTGCATTAAAAAAACGTGTGCGCTCAATCGAGGCAGATAATTTTTTTTGTCCATAAGACATTTACCAAATAAATCCCTCGATGCACAACAAAAACTCACAGAACTTTGCCTCAACAGAGGATGTCACTGGATAACTGGACGAACCAACTGACCATCACAAATGTTGGTTTGGTCATTCTGAAATGCCTGAGCAAAGTCTGTCATCAAAATGGTTGAGTAAATCCCTTTCAAGTGTCTCACATGATTGCTTTTCAAACACCAGGAATTCGCCTCCGAATGCAAGATAACATGACAGCGTTTATTGCGTGCTCTAAGGCACAAATCATTTATGACATAAGAAAAAAGAGCCACAGTGCCCTGATGGCTACAACTTCCAATTTTATTACAGATATTTTGTGCCAATTTCCTTGGAAGTGACAATTTTGTTTTTTGAACACATGGGATGGAAAGGGTGGTTTAATCGCAAATGTTTTATGCGATATTGCAATTTTGCACATAAGTTAAATTCGCAACTTCTAGCATGTAGCATAATAGCGTGTTTCCAGACAAAACACACTAGACAATATAAAGCAAGCTCCAAATGTCATGCTCCCCGCCACCCACATGCTCCTTGAACTCCATTTCGACATACTAGTCAATGAAGAAAGCCCACTCGCTCAGTCAAAGGTGACCTTACTGTCAACTACAGTGAGGAACGGCACAGACAAATCCTCCAAACAACAAAACACTTATCTGTTTCCATGTTTAATCAGCCATGGCCTCTGTTCATGGGACCCTCCCTGCGGCAGACCCTCTAAGTCCAGCACAGTCACCATAGAGATGAAAACACAAAACTGACCTGGAAAAGGCACGCTGGAGTAGAGCAGTAACTGTGGGTTGTGCTGACTCATGCTCTCCTGAGAAATGGCATAAACTGTGGGGAGCTCTGGTGGCAAACAAGGCAAGGAAGGAGGAAAGGAGAATTTTGAAGGAGTCGCAGAGGGTCTGACTCAGAAAAGTAGGGCAGCATTAACTCATGGCTGGCTCCGCTTCTCTGACACAATGCTCTTTTCAGTGTGTTTGAAAGCCAGGCCTTTCTTCTCCTGCAGAACCCAGGGCATTGTGCACACATAACAAACAGCCCAGAACAGTGGGTGGGTGGGTGTTTTAAATAAACTGAAGTGTTGTTCTTAGGGTGGGTTGCGGATGCCGTGCGGTAATGACACTGGATGTTACATGCGGAAAATCATATGTCAAGCCTCTGCGCAGCACAACTGAGTTGATGGAAAACAGAAAGCATGTCAGTGCTGTTATTGTTAACTAAAAATAAAGCTACTACAAGTATTACCGTAATTGAAATAAACCTGAAATAAAATATAAATGTTTACTTAAACCATTTAAACAAAAATTGTGTTGCTTTGGCAACTAACTGAAATAAAATAAGTTACTAAAACTGAAATAAAATAAAGCTAAAAATAAGTATTTAAAAAATAAGAAAAACTAAAACAAACTAAATTGAAAACTGAAAATATAAAAATAAAAGCAAATACTATAATACCATACAAATATACTAAAATAATATTGAAGCGTGTATTTCCAATTTTTTTTTACAAGCTTCTGCTTTTGTGTGTGTGTGTGTGAGAGAGTGTATAATCTGTTCTGAATAAAAGTACAATGGGAAAGGCTTGCCATGGCTCTCACTTTCCCTGTGCTACAACTTACAGTTCTAAAATTTCCATTGGATAATAGACATTCAAACAACAAATACTGAAAAATGCAAATACTGTATACAATCCCAGAAGGCCTTTTGGCTGGACTTATTCTGGTCAACAAAACACACACGCAATATATGAAAGAAATGCACCATGTTTTGCCATTGCAAAGCATTAGCATATTTTGAAGCAAAATTTGAATAATCCTGTCTGCTTGACACCCTTACAAAGGACTCTTTGTTTTGGAAGCCCTTGAGGGTGAATGAGCGAGTGGAATATTCCAAAAACCTCCTTAATGTACGAAAATAGCACAATACTACGCCTTCAGCGTGACATGTGTGCTTCAGATATGACACCTTCAACATGGCATTGCTCATGACTGAAAGGCCCAATATAGCAAAGACATCTTTTGGTAAGTCACAAACGTTTTATGATAATGAATTTGATCATGACTGAATAGTTTAGAAATTATGAAAGTATACTCCTGCCTCAGAGTTAAAATTAAAAAATAAATAACTATTATATATATACACATATATGCTGTTATTTTGAACATTATATGTTCCTATTTTTTTACTTTATATTTTCCTATCTTCCTATTTAAGAAAAGATAAAGACATGTTTCTTGAGCAGCAAATCAGCACATTAGAATGATTTCTGAAGGATCATGTGACACTGAAGACTGGAGTAATGATGCTGAAAATTCAGCTATGCCTTTCCAGGAATAAATTACATTTTAAAATAAATTAAAACTGTTATTTTGAATAAAATATCAATAATTATTCAAATATTATACAATAATATTACTGTTTTTACTATTTTGATAAAATAAATGCAGCCTTGGTGAACATAAGAGACTCTTTCAAAAACAAAAAATCTTACTGGCACCAAACTTTCGAACGGAAGAGTATTTAGAAAAAGTAAAACATACGAGAGAGAGAGAGAGAGAGAGAGAGAGAGAGAGAGAGAGAGAGTAGCACTAATAGTTTTGGTCTTTCAGAAGGCCCGGCAGATGGTTTCAGAATGTTATCAGTAGAGTAATGGCAGAATACGCCAGATAAAGAACCAATGCAAGTCATCTGGGGTCTGCTACATAACAGACAAACAACGGCCATGTCAATATCTCCCATTTAGGGGAAGATGACTTTTATCCCTCAGTCTGCAATTTTTTACAAGACAGATCAATGAATAACAGCAGAAGAGCCATAATACTAAAGGAAATCGATGGCTAGCTTTAACAAATCGACAGCATGGAAGAGTTATTTTCTGTGTTTCAATATTTACCTCCAAATTCAAGTGGCAGCCTTGTAAGGTCAATGAGGAAATTAAAAATAAATGATTTCTTTCACCTGTGGCTCTTATGAATTGCATTAGGATTTTACATTCTTACTGCCAAGGTTGTGAAGAGCTCAAGTATAGAGGCAAGTGGAAGCTTTTGTTCATGACATTCATTCTTACTCACTTTGAGTTTTCTTGTCTAGTTCAGTAGGTAACGTGAGCAGGTCTTTAATCCTAATCCTGTTGCACATGCATCCATCAGTGGCTCAAAGGACAGCCAATAAGAAGAGAGAGCCGAGTGCCAAGAACACTTCTTTGGCAGCAGAGGCTGAATGAGACAACAGCAGTCAGAAAGACTGGGACGTCTGTTAGAGGTTTAGATGCCAGAACACCAGATATCCCATTACTCCCTTTGCCAGAACTCACCGCCAATGTTTAATCTGAGTAAAGACATGAGGTTATTTTCCCCCTAGAATCCCTTTAGGAAATAGCCAAGATGATGGTCACGTATTGGCTGAATGAAAACAATCATTTATTTTAAAGGTTGATCTTAAAGGCATAGTTCACTCAAAAATGAAAATTATTTCATCATTTATTCACATTCATGTCATCCCAGACCTGTATGACTTGAGGAGCACAAAGGAAGATATTTTAAACCATTTTTATCAATACAATGAAAGTCAAAAGGAGGCCAAAACAATATCAGACCCCATTGACTTTTTCAAAATATATTATCAAAATATATTATTACATTTTTGTGTTTCATGGAAGAAAGTCAGACATGTCTGAAATGACATGAAGGTGAATAAATTTCCTTTTTTTTCATTTTTTGATTTAACAAACCCTTTACAATAAACATTTAAATGGTCATCTTCTTGGTTATTTTCTAAACAATTATGGAGGCAAAATAACCTAATGTCCTTAAAAAATATTATTTTTTGGGTGAACTATCCCTTTAAGTGTCTATCTTCTCTTCAAAAAACAGTAAGCAGATGAGTCTGAGGCTGTGAACTCTTGTAATGCCTATAGAATCTGCCTAGGAAATTGGTTTGCTGACCCAGTATCCCTACATTAGTGTGGCTGGCTGATCAGAAACTCTTGAAGCGTTTAAGAACAAATGACTTCATAGCAGATCCAGAGCTTCGGCTGAGCACTGTACTGCCGGATGACCTCACCGCAGCGCTCTCCAGCACACCCTCATTCAATTACCCACAGTCCTACACTGGCCTGACAAGCCAGAATACAGGCCAGCCATCACAGCAACTCTCACTCTCATTCAGCCAAACAGACAGAAAAGCAGAGGGATTGTCTTTTTTTCATTTAAGAACCTGTAAAACACAACGTTTAGATGTGTAACTGATGAATGAGGCATACAGCAGATTAAAGGGCTTTTAGATGCTGAATGGAAGAGTTCTTATAGGCTACATGTCTTTCAAGATGATGAAAGAGAAGATCACACAATGCTTTGGGATGTCACCACAACCACACAATCATATCATACAACTCCAGTGTAAACTCAAGTTAGTAACCTCCGATGATCTCAATAGCCACCCAAGCGCACACATGGTAGATACACTTTTTTTTTTTTAAATTATAAATTAAAAAAATTATTTTAAGAGAGAGATGATGATGAAAAATAATCTAAATGTAAAAAAAGGAAAAGAATAGAGCATAAATATTCAATTTCAGCATATATGTGTACTGTATCCATTAATAAATGATACAATCTGTAACTGATAACTGATATGGTTCGAATGGCATAAATCCTGACCAATAAAGGGTTAAACTACAGTTCAGTAAAACATCTAATGTAGAAACTCATGCAACAGCAACAGCATAGCATCACATTGTACATAAGAGCAGGGAGAACTTCACTTTTAACTGCTTTCTTGAGCGCTGTTATGTCATACGAGTTCCCTTTTTGCAAGAGATTTATGGTGTTTGACAGAACAGTGAGACACACTTTTATTCATCCTGGAACAAGGAAATCCCTAACTACCCCCCACCCTCCCACCTCTCTTCTTCTCTTCTTTTATCATCAGCCCTTACCCAAAAGCCTTGAAGCACCAGCCAGAATACATACACATGACTACAGATCACAATCAGGATGGCAGAACAACAAAAACACCCTAAAAAATGTCATCCTCATTCTTTCTCTTGTCGGAAATGTCTTAAGTTTCATTTTCAGTGTAGAATGGTCTGATGTAATAAGGGGTAAGAGATTTTTTACTGCATTGTTTCATTCAAAACAAATCTGTCTCTCTCAAAATAACATCAAAAACCTTCAACCTCAGGAGTGACTAATATGTTAGAGCTTAACTAAAAGCTTTAAGAATCTTGAAAACATGACATTTTGAGAGATTTCCTTCTAAAATCATTTGCTTTGGGATCATATCAGCTAGAAGCCTGAAAGAAAACTGTAAACTAGTATCGATCCTTTTGAAATGATCCATCACAGTCAAGAGGATTGAAAATCTTTGTGCCAAAGTTGAGGGAATAAAGAAGGACAAAAAGGTTAAGTGCAGCACTTGAGGCACCACCGTCCAACTCCAGGCAACATGTTTACCTGAACTTGAAGAGACACAGATCATAAGATGGACAAGCTGTCAGATTAAAGACAAAAAAATGTGATGGGTTTACCATTGCAGAACTGCAGCAGTGAGGAGGTGTCATAGAGACTGCTGTAGCTGGAGAAGCCGTCCTCCATTCTCTTCCTCTCTTCTTCCCTTTCTCCGATAACTCCCTGTTACTTTCGCTGGTTGGCCACTGCAGCTCTCTGTCCATTCAACATCCAGTCTTCTTCTGGGGTCAGCCTGCCAGTGTCAGTCACCATGACAACCCATTCACCTAATGTTCGAGTCACACTAACTCAGACGCTCTCCTTGAATAGGACTCCAAAAAAAGAAAGTGAAAATATTTATGAAGTTACAAAATGTTGGTCTTCTTGTGCACTTTTTCTTCCCTGATCCTTTCTGTGCTGTGTTCCTGTTAGAAATCTCCAGAAGAAAAATAAGCCAGTACAGGGCTTGAGCTCTCAGAGGAGTGCGTGCGAGTGTTGAGAGTGTGTGAGTGTTTGTGTAATGTCGAGGACTCTCCGTTGAGCTTGTCTGTGAGTCCCGGTCTGACAGTGGGGAATGGACCAATCAGAGCACAGGGGGTGGAGCCTCTCTCAAAACATAAACCCTCCCCCTCCAGCTGACTGAGACTCCACTCTGATGCTGTAGGAAACAGTGCTAGAGAAACTAAGCCAGAAAAGATGACATTTTAACTGCACTAGATATGTTCCTAAAATTGGGACACAAGTTGGTGTGAACTGATATTTAGAGTTCGTAAAGGGCTACTATTGATTAAATGTATTTGTGTGTGTTTGGACACACAGATTCAGAAATTCAGTTGTACTTAAATCGTACACTGGAGTAAAGAGGATTATGACTGTGTTGTTTGTGGGTGAGGCTAAATTTAAGCTTTCACGTTTCATGGAAGCAGAAAAGACGCTGTTCTGTGAAACACATTTCAAGGCTTTGCTACTATTCAAATCCATAAATCTACACTACCATTAAAAATGTTGGGGTCGATAAGAATTTTAAATTTGATTTTTAAAAATGTTTTTTGAAAGAATCTCTTATGCTCAGAAAGGCTGCATTAATTTGATCAAAAATACACTAATGCTGTGAAATATTATAACAATTTAAATATAAACAATTTTAATTTTAATAAAATATACAAATATTATATTTTTATATATTTTAATAAAATGTTGAATTTTCAGTAGCCATTATTCCAGTCTTCAGTATCACATGATCCTTAAGAAATAATTCTAATATGCTGATTTGGTGAAACATTTCTTATTATCAATGTTGAAAACAGTTTTGCTGTTTAATATTTTTATGGAAACCGTGAGGCATTGTTTTCAGGATTCTTTGATGAATAGAAAGAACAGAACTTATTTGAAAAATATATTTTTTATAACAAAACATTTTAATCAATTTAATCCACCCTTGCTTAATATATTCATTTCTTTCAAACAAAATCGTACTAACCTCAAACTTTTAAACAGTAGTGAACATATAAAATTATACACATACTGTATATGCATATGTAAATGCTTATTATAATAAAAAATAAAAAATAAACTTAATTACATTATGTGATTTTTTTTTTTTTAAGTTGTGTACATTTTGGGACTTCATTTAGAAAACAAAAAGGGTCTATCCATAAAGGAGCATGGAATGCAAAAACTTTGAAGCTCAATATCTCAAAACTGATCAGAATGGAGATAGAACCTTACAATTTCAAAGTGGCGATATGATGACCTCAAAGCTGACAGGCATTTACTGTTAAACTGTTATTTTTATTTTGAATACAAGCTACAAACAAAAGTCAGTTAAATACACTGAATATACTGTATATGGTAGTATCTTTAAAAAAAATATGTATTAGTGTATTCTTAAACAGGTACATGAGCACTAAAACCAACCAGTTAAAGGGGTGGTTCAATGCGATTTCACTTTTTTAATTTTAGTTAATATGTAATGTTGCTGCTTGAGCATAAACAGTATCTGCAAAGTTACAGCGCTGAAAGTTCAATGCAAACGGAGATATTGTCTTTTAAAGTTAAGGCAGTTTAATGCCTACAAAAACGACCGGTTTGGACTACAACGAGCTTCTTCCCGGGTTGGTGACATCATAAACCCTGCAAAACACGCCCCCGGGAACATGCAACAAAGTGGGCGAGGCCATGTCGCACAGCATAATGGAAGCCGAAGAGTTGTGTACACCGGACGAGAGCAGCGCGACACGTCAAAAGATAATAGAACCCATTATAATCTATATTATTTTCTACACTGGATGTGGTGCGGAAGACAGCTTCCAGAATCTAAACCAGTTAAATGCTGGATTTGCACAAAGGTTATTACTGAAAGAAGCAGTTCCCACTTTAAAAGCAGAAGCTGCTGTTTACTGGCTTCAAACTGCAAGTACGTTTTATTGTTTGTACATGTCTTTTAAACGTATAGTTCTGTTGCTATTTTTGGTTGCATCAAGGACATAAACAAAGAGCAACTCATTTTTGCTTCGCTAGCCAGTTAGCTAAATTCAAGTGCATACTTCTCCAACAAACACCAACAAACGTCTATGTTCATAGACAAACAGTTGTTCATGCTATAAATTAAACGCTACCTTTACAAAAAAGCTACTACTCAATCATGTATTCGGCTACAGTAAAGCTTTAATCAGGATAAAACTGTATATTGAAAGCTAACAAACAGCAGTGACAGCATATCTAAACACTTTGACACAAATACAAAATGAAATACCATTCATAAACGTCCTTTAAAAGCCACAATTGCTGAGAGCTTGACCCTTTTCGTCTGGGTCTGATTCGGTTCAATTTGATACAGAAATATAGACTCCATTATTTACATTTCCACCGAAGCCCACGTAACCGGTTACCACTAATGGTAAGGGGCGTGGCGTTTCCGGACGCTTCAGCGAATCACGATACACTGGGCCAGCTACCAACCTGCTAACCAATCTGAGCACATTGCGTATTTCGGAGGGAGTGGCTTCATAGAAGCAGGAAGTCAAACGAGCAGTTCATATGACAATGGAAACAGAGGTGTAGAATAAAGGTAAAATATATGAAAAATACAGCGTTTTCAAAAAAAGAAGCATTAAGACATGTTAAACTGTGCCCCAAAAACACAATCAAGCCTAGAAAAAAACACTGAACCACCCTTTTAAGTTAAAAAGAACCACAATTTATATAACAGAGTGACAAAATAGTGATTAATGGCAACATTTAACTAAATATATTGCAGTTAGTTACCCCAACACTGCAGACAATAAAGAAATAATCAGTGCTTTCCTAATGAGGAGTAAGTTTTTTGGGGACTTTTCCACATGTGAGACAATACATGACCTCACACTTTCCACCCATTATTCCACAATCCAAACTTGCAGTGTAAAACCAGAACTAAGCATTGACTATGCAAACCTTATCAGCCTTCAGACAGGCAAAGCTGTCTGGAACACCATCAAAGAGAAACCAATGTTGGCAGAAAGAGAATGAGAGTGTATCTCAGTTTTGACTCTGGGTCATCACAGGGGAAAACCTTTTTAAATTATTCAGGAGGCAGGCGCATACGGTGGAATATGCATAAAGACGGCGACGTGGCCTATATTTACATGTCTTCAAACAAAACAGTCAAAATGAAAAAAAAAAAAAAAAAAGCACAGAAAAGCTAGAAGAGCCTCTTTAAAGATGATTCCTGACCCCATCCCCCAACATGAAATAATGGCAAGTGGATGAGAGCTGTGTGTTAAATTGGATTTCTGGGGTTTCTGTGTCCAATTTGGCCATGGCTTTACCTCAGAAGCCGAAAAAAAATGAAATGATCCAAGGTGATGAGACATTTTCATGTCCCATTGGTGTCTCTTTCTCTCTCTTGTCCTGAGGCCAGCAGTGCTTCTTGAATCTGGCATCAGAAAGCCTATAGTGTTTATTCTCAGGCCCTATAACAGTGCTGACACAGACACTTTTGTCTGTTCGCTAAAGATTAAATCAAGGATTAGCCCCAGAAGGCGACCATCCATTTTTTTCTTGCATTTTTCACATGATGTGGTCTCTTCCTTTAAAATCATTAATAACGGGACCTTTGATCATGTCAACTAATTGTTTGCCATTTTTTTAATGCCATTGCACCAGTAATACAGTCTTTAGTTGGGTCCCAATTCACGTACTTATGCACTATTCTATGCCGTTTTGTAGTATAAATAGTGTGAGTAGTGTGTTCACACCGAAAATTCCAAATAGAAAATGCACTATGATGCACGGATGATACACTTAATTAACTGAAAAAACTAAGTGTGGATTGTTGGACAGTTCATGCACTCAATTGTCGCAGCTTTAAGGTCTTTGCACACTGAAAAAATAAATACAACCTCATGTTGTGTCAATCACGTTTACACACTGTCTCCGAAACTTTCGTCTGTCATAAAAAAAAATTCAGATTCGGTTCAATTTTCTGTGTTTTTCACATCCGTAGCAAGCATTTTGAGAGGTGTTTTGACAATTCAGAGCCACCGTACAAGCAAACGGCAAAATCCAGAATGGCGTCTGACAAGTTGACCCACTTTGTCTGGCAGCACAAAGCACTGTATGACAAAGTGCGGAATACAAAGAGATGGAATGTAAAAGTTATGACTATGTATAACACCAGTATTTCCTACACCTACAGTGATTTCGGGATAATCCCGCAGCTGCTTTGATCCAATATTTCCTCTTTCTTTTTCTCTTTTTAAGAAGAGAGAGGACAACAAAATTATCCTCACTGCTTGAACACTCCATTTTGTATTGTTTTGCAATTTTTTTTCGCAACAAATTAATTAATACGCATTAGACTCAGTGTGCAAGGTTTCTGTGCGTGACAAATGTTTAGGATAACAAATACGAAAAAACGCATCCGAAGATTTCGGACTCAGTGTGCAAAGACCTTTACTTGTGTAGCGGAGGGGTAGGGGCTAACAGACTAATACTGAATGACAAAATAACCGTATAAAATTCATACACTACACGGTTGAGTACATAGTGCATAAGTACATAGCGTATAAGTGCGTCATTTGGGACGCAACTTTTGTTTTATAATGTAATTAAGTAGAGGCAATGTTGAGCATGTTCATGAAGTATTTCAGGTTAAATTTTTTTTTTAGTTAGAAATGAATTATTGAGCCAAGTGCACAAAATAATTTTTGTCTTTGCCTGGCTACTATGAAATTGTTAATTTAATTTAATTTTATGGGAGCAGTTTATTATTTTACTTTTCTAACCTAAACTGTGTAACAGCTTTAAACATGGTTTTATTCAAGTACAAAAAATAAAAACCTCCTGAGATACAGTACTGAATCCTGGGGGGAAACATTTTTTTACATCAGTTTTGCCTCTGCACCATGCTTCATGCACGGATGAATCTGATGATTTGACAGTTTCCTGTGATCAAAATATCAGAGCAGCAGTGACAGCTGAGAATATAAATCATTATTGTAGGCAATAATGTAATGACATTCTTATTTTACATTAAAAGTAATAGCGAAAACATTAGGAAAAACCTTGAAACTGAACTACCCAATAAATTTTCACTCTATTCCATATTCTATGATTTCCTTTTCCAAATTTGACTTTTACCAGTGACATTATCAATTTGCTTCAGAACAGCAAAGCTCTTTTTGATTATTTTCTGGCATTGCCTGTGTGTTAATCGAGGCCCAGGGCAAACAGAGGCAAATATAGTACAGTGGTGGTGCTGTGAGATTAAAGCCCCCTGGAGAGAGACACCAGCTGGGGGAAGGGAGAAAAGGCTGGGAGAAGCACTTCATCATCTCTGTGTAAGTCTGGGGATCCCTCGGGTGGCAGCTGGACAGAGCTACACCCTCCCATTGTTCACCAATTATGCTGGCTGCACCTTATTCACACAAACACATCATGATACACAAAATGATATCACAAACACAAAATGATATACAAATATAAAGCATAAAGGGGCTTGTTGCATCAGTCTGCTTTAGTTTTTTGTGAAGGAAATTATACAGTATATTTCATAGACTGCTACATTAACATTCCTGCACATCCACAGAAGCTTATATTCAGAGCACTTTATAACTAAGGAAGAATTGCCTCATATAGTGAGTCTAGATTGAACACAATAAAAGAGTTATGGCTCTAGAGTAGTAATCTATCCACCGTTAAGCCATCAGCTGCAAATAATATTTTTATATCAGAATATATTTGTTTTATTTTTTATTTTGATTTAGCCCTTTTTTCTTTTTAATTTACTTTGTTTTGTTGTATTTATTTATTTTCCTTTTTTATTTTTTTAAAGGGTGCTAAAGTTTGAATTTAAAATAATTTGCCAGGTAACCTACAAATGTGAAAGTGCATGGCCTTTTCTTTTACATTAAGTTCAAGCAATAGTACAATAATAGTACACAATAATACGCCTACTGTACATGAAAAAGGGCATTAATGTTTGTAATCAGCTGACATTATTCCTCCACCAGTAGTTCAACTGCTTTAATGGCATGTCATAAGCAATGTCGGGAGGTTGTACTGATAATCTCAGGGTAATAGACCATGTCAGTGCCAGAGGTTTAGACTAAAATAGCATCTGCAGCTTTCTCTGCTCCAATGCCTATTAATGAATTAACATTTATATGAACCACAGACTCAACCAGCTCATTAAAAATGTTTACATGTGCAAGCTTCTTATTATATGACAACATTTGAATGACTCTTTGTGAAGGGATGACATAATCCCTAGCGACACTGAAATTTCTATACAGGTCAATTGAAAAAATAAATAAATAAAATAAAATAAAACCTTGGTCTAATGAAGTTGAAGCTTTCTGAATCACTTCTTAGTCTTTGAAATTAAACTCTGATCTGTGCTAGTGTTGGATACTGGATAATCTCATGTTAGATTAGCGATGTTTATTATGACTCTGTCACCGACAGCATCGGCCCCACAGCATTCACACAACCATCAGTCTGAACACTTGCTTACTTCTAATATTTCATAACCAACAATTTTACACTATAATGTAGGGCTGTGCCGATAAACGATATCATATCGAATCGCGATAAAAATATATGTCGATAACGATGATAAGCTCTAGGCATTTTTGCTCGATATGGATTAATATAAGAGCCAATCATACAGCAGAAATATGCGACAACAGCCAATCAGCGTGCAGCTTAATGTTCACGTCAAAGAACAAAGTCAATTTCCTATGGCACTTTGCAAAGCAAACTCGACACAAGGACGACAAAAATGAGTGAAAGCAGCGACGAAAGTGAAACTAACCTTGAGTTATTATCCAAAAATTATTAAATTGTCGACAAAAAAGGTAGCACGAATTCAGTTATACGGAAGTGGTTTGGTTATTTGAAAAGCAACCAGGCACAGATTAAAACGATCTGTAAAATATGTAGTCGGACGGTGAAAAACAAGACTGGCAACACAACCAACCTATTCCATCACAATGCTTCCCACACATACCCTGCAAAGTCGTGAATCAGTATATCATGTAAATGAATGTGGCCGACTCCCTGATCAGTGCCCTGACTACTGAACTAGGGAGCTGATTGAGAATGAGATGCACCTTTACTTGGGCGGGCAGCCCAGGTATATTAACGGCCGCCCAATTATATTTGGAGACACATTTCATGCTCATGCAACAGCGTTTCAGGCTGCTTCAAAGTGATTCTCAATCAATGAAAAGCACAGATTTATACCAAGCAATTGCTAATGAACTTAAGTTGATTAATTATTACAATGTCTACTTTATGGCCTTTATATAAAATGTTTTAGCCGGTTGTAAGACATTTCAAAATAAGAGTCCCGGTGTATTTCGGGCTTGTTATAATTAAAAGTCACACGCTAAGTTAGTAAGTTGTCTTAATTTTTTAAGGCCAAATGTGTATTCTGTTTTTGTTAATAAACTATACTTTAAAATGTAATTAATAAACCCTCAAATTTTTGTGGCTTCAGTCATAGTTGGGATACTCTTTTAAAGCTGGCAGCATTAACAGTATATATATCGAAATATATATCGTTATCGATCAATATGGGGAAACATTATCGAGATTACAGTTTTGCCATATCACCCAGCCCTACTATAATGCATAATAGACCATCAGTTGTCTTGAGTGGCAATAAAATGGCCCGCAGCTAAAATGGGTATAGCAATATCTAGCAGTATTTAGATTGAAATATTGATATACAGTTTAATTTTAGTTTAAGGGTTAATTCACCCAAAAATGAAAATTCTGTTATTAATTACTCACCCTCATGTCGTTCCACACCTGTAAGACCTTCGTTCGTCTTCGGAACACAAATTAAGATATTCTTGATGAAATCCGAGAAGTTTTTTATCCCCCATAGAAAGCAACATAATTACCATGTTGTTGAAATTGTTGAATAATGTTGTTATTTTTGTTTTGTTTTAGCGCACAAAAAGTATTCTCGTTGCTTCATAACATTAAGGTTGAACAACTGTAGTCACGTTGACTATTTTAATAATGTCTTTAGTACTTTTCCGGATCTTGAATGTGATAATTACGTTGCTCTCTATGGAGGACGAAAAAAAAACTCTTGGATTTCATCAAAAATATCTTAATTTGTGTTCCGAAGAACGAAGGTCTTACGGGTGTGAAACGACATGAGGGTGAGTAATTAATGACAGCTTTGCAATCATACAAATAAATGTATTATTATATTTTAAAATATATTTAAACTTAAAATAGTTACTTTAAACTGTAATAATATTTCACAATATTACTGTTTTTACTGTATTTTTTATCAAATAAATGCAGGCTTGGTAAGCATAAGAGACTTCTTTCAAAAATATAAAAAAAATTTACCAACCCTTAACTTTTTGAATGGCAACAACGAAGCATTGCTATGAATCTGGGATTCTTGTGTATCCTATAAAACACACAATTCTGTCATTTCTCTAATTCATGATTCTTTAAATGACTCTCTCTGTCTCACATTCATTCTTTCTATCTTACAGTTATCTGCCCCTGAACAGGGATCATCTGCTTTAGGGACTGAAATAGCACTCATGATGATCCTCCAGGCTGTGAAAAGATGTTAGTTCAAATCCAGAATTAACCGAGAATCCAGACATCAAATTACAGAATTGCAGACGTGTTCAATATGTGTGTGTCCAACTCAACACTACTCTAAGCTAATCAGTTAACATTATTATGAGTCAAACAATGATATTCAAGCCACAGTGACATCATTTAAATGACATCATACACAACTGCAGTTAATTTGCCCAATAAAAGAGTACAGATCAGTGGAAAGAAACAGATCAGCAGAATTAGCAAAAACAGCTTTTAAAAATTACACATGAAATAATGCAGTGTAATCATTGTCACAGATCCATATACTCAAAACAAACACAAGGTCAGTCCACCCAGATTGAAAATCATGATCTGCATTTCCCAAAGCTTCTACTTCCGGCCCGTTTGGACTCGTGAAACAGCTGGTGTGGGTGGAAACCTGGGCAACCAGCCATGCAGACTCCCCTGTGGCATTATTCTCTACAAACTCCGGATCACCACCTGGTCAAGGCCCTGCTTGCATCACCCCTGTAGTCTGGATGGACCAACAGGCAAGCAAATGGGGAGAGGGAGCAGGGACATCAGGGACAACATGAGTATTCCACCCCCTACTGTTCCCATTCAGATGATGATGTCATTAAAGCTTACATCAGGGCTCATAAATTCACTCCAGCACCGTTAAAATACACCAAATGTGCTGCAATCCCCAAATATGATACGTCATCATAAACACAATTAAATATTAAAGACAGAAATGTAGCAAATATTTTAAAATTAACTATAAACATACTGTGGCTGTTGTTTTTATTAAAATATATGTGATCTATGTGGGTTATATATGACAAATGTGATTGAAATGTTCTTTCCTTTGTGATGATTATATAAGGCTCTCCTGCTTACAGCTCTGTATTCTGTGAAGCAGGGAAACATTAATCATATCTGACTTGGCTGCTAGAAACAAGGAACCCCCCTCCCATCCTACAGTTACTATATTAGGAAGAACATACATAATGTTCTATATAGACCTATACAACAGAGCTCTATCAAAAAGCACATAATCTTTGTCATAAAATATACATCATGATCTCGGATCCAGAAGAGTTTTGAATGGTAGTAGTATATGGATTAAGGTCATTATTAAAGGGATAGTTCACCCAAAAATGAAAATTCTTTAATCATTTACTCACCCTCAGGTTGTTCCAAACCTGTATATATTTTTTTGTAATGCTGAACACAAAGAAAGATCTTTTAAAGAATGTGGGAAACTGAACAGTTCTGGGACACTATTGACTTCCATAGTATTTTTTTTTTTCCTACTATGGAAGTCAATGGTGCCCCAAAGCGGCCTGGTTACAAACTTTCTTTAAAATATCTTCCTTTGTGTTCAACAGAACAAAGAAATTGTTACAGGTTTGGAACAACTTGAGGGTGAGTAAATGATGACATAATTTTCATTTTTGGGTGAACTATCCCTTTAATAATGACGGCACGGCACTGCACTGCACTGTAAAATGGCAAATTGTTATCTTCAGGATCTATTTCTACCTGCTCTGACCATTAAAAATGACCTTCATTGGTTTTAAGCCAATAGTGAGGTTGATTAAGTAAAATAATAAATAATATATTTGACCAGTTTATTCAGACAGTACCACATGAAGTACAGGTTAGGTTATTTTTAGTAATGTGCTGATATTAAAAGTCTGTCCGAAACAACAAGCTGATAAGCTGTTAAATGGTTTAAATTAAGAATAAGACAAATATATATTTATATATATTTTAAATCAACCCATTCAGTTTATACAGTATAAAACACTGCTACAAGTGAATATAGGCATTAAAACACTATAATGAACAGTATTAAAAATTTATATTCATTAAAAGATTACAAAGATTACATTTATCATTTAAGTTGATTGCAAATGTGATCTTGATGTAAAAAAAATGGTAAACTGAGCATGCACAAATAAATATCCAATATATATTCAATAAATAAATTTAAAAAAAAACAGCCCATACAGTACTAATATATCATGCATCCTTAGTTATTTTGGAAAGAGGTTAAATTCTGTAAATTATTTAGTCCTCACAGACTTACACCTTAATTGTATAATGTTACAGTATATCTAAATCCAATAACATGACTAGTTCACTCGTCAAACCAATTAGTGTCCAGTTCAAAAAAAGGGCTCATAAATCACGTTGCTCTAATGGGATAGAACAAAAGTAGGTGTGCACTTGCTTTTACTAGGCCCTCACATTACCAGTCTCAGACAGTCAGGATTACTCTGGTCGATCAATATGCTATCTTGAATAACTCTGCCCGCCAGCACTAAGATCCTGAAATTGCATTACGAGTGGAAATGCTCCTCCCCAGACCAGATGAGTGCAGTCATTAATCTCTCTTGCAATGGAAAATACAGCACACTTTTCAACATGAAAATACAAAATTACCTTCTAATGCAGCAAAGACGAACACGGATCATGCCATGACAGATGTTTGCACTGTAAATTGTAACTGTACAAACTGCACTACTTAGGGATTCTCCATGTATGAAATTATGTTTTGTTATTTCTCATTCCATATAACAATAGAAACCAGGGTGGGGCAGTAAAACAATGAGAAATGCTTATTCTCAAGTCTGCCAAAACATACACAAATGAAGGCTGCTGGCTGTGTGTCACACCCCCACAATCAGATGACCAGACACTATTGTCATGTCCTTCATAGAGAGTATCATACTATACTAGTCTGATTATATCAGGTATTAGTACGGCACAAAGTTAAACTAAACACAACTAAATGTCAAACATAATTCTCCCTTGTTATGAATTATCTGGGCTTAAAGCAGGTGGGCGTACTGTGTGAACTGTTTCAAATGGCTGTACAGTGACACCTTGTGGTTCATTTACAGTAAGCACGTGTAAGAAATTTCCCCTTAGTTCAACTATTTTGCGAGAAAAGTTTGAAGTATTCTGTTGTTAGTTAACAAATCATCGATGTTCCTTCAACTATGAGCACTTTTGTCCCTAGGACTACAAATAAACTCTCTTAAAACAAACACTGTCGCTAGCTTGTTTGTTCACTAGCAATGCCAACAATGTATAGAGAGAGGAATTCTCTTCTCTTTTTTTTTTTTTTTTAAACCATCAGTATATCAACTTATTATGCGTTTAATAGCATTCCGTGGATAAAATGACACTGTAACCATTTTTGGGGGAGAAATGACCGACCTTGCTAACGCTTTTCTTATAGCTAGCAATTTATTTACCCGAATTAAAGTACAGCATTAGAAATATTTCCACGCTTTTTGCGTAATTAAACAACATTATTTCTTCACTGGAAATTACAGGCAATAAAATAAAAGTGAAATGTACCTTGACTGTTCTTTGTATTTCCACAGATACCATGTCATATCTAATCTCAAGCATGCTCTTCAGTGACACGTTTTCTCCTTACCTACACTACGTAACCTACACTAATTTAAAAGATGCAAAAATAAATAAAGTCTTGTTAAAAACAGCTTTGTGAGAGGTTTATCTAACAAAAAATTAATTAATAAAATTAATTAAAATAAATTTTAATTAAAAAAAAAATCAAACTATGATTTAATTCAGTCAACTCAGGGCCAAACAGAACACTCTCGACAAGTTTTAAGTAATTTTTTGGGACTGCATTGCTTTTAATTATAACTGAGAAATAACAATCACAATGTACATTAAATCTGATTATTTATTTAGTGCCAGGCCTGCAGTTAATTTGGGACATTTAAAGATTCAGTCAGTGGAAAACAAATGGCCTTCTGTTACACAGAGGCTCAATAGTTATACAAAGTGGGTTCATTAAACAAAGACGTTCTTCACAATTATGAAAGGGATTCCAAAGTGCAGTATAATTAATTAGTTCTGTAAACAGCTCAAGGTTATCTGTTTATGTGCTGTCTCATGACTGGAACTACTGCACAATTTCTCCCAAGAGATTCAATAACAAACAGAGTTACAGGATAGTTCATAGTGAAAGTATTATTATTAGCTCATCTTAATTTCCTGAACAATACAATGTAAATGGGAAAACACAAATATGTTCAATAGCTGCTGCACAAACAGCTTTACTAATCAGACTAAAAATCACTGATAGACTGATCACAGAAAGTCTATACAGTTCTAGCACACTCCAGTAACAATCTAGCAGCACACTAACACTTATCTGAACATGCATTTTCAAACTCTGATGTATGCGAATACCAATGCATGGCAGATTCCTAACAAGACATTACGCTGGCCTTGGTAAACACATAACAGCAATGAGTTATTACATGTGGATGCTGATAACACCCACAGAGATTTGGAAGAGAATGCATTGACTTCATTCCCATAACAAACCTTCAAATATTAAAAATTCTATTATGGCATAATCCTCATACCTTGAGGCATTCATGGCAAAACAGAAGGATGCAAACCAAATCATTTGCAATTTAACATTAATATCCTTGAGTTTATTATGTAACAGAACAGAGAGGCATTGTACCTCAGACTGCAGTGTTACATGAGCCAGGCTAGTATAATGCATGAGGAGGTCAAATGCCTAAACAGTACTGTTCCTCGCACCAGGAGAGAAGGTCTATTTATATCTGATTGTTTTCACTGTGCAGACAGCCAGCTAACGTTCAGACTTTCCTAGACCCTACTCTATGTGAGGGAAATGATCCCTTCAAGCGTGGCTTATGTTTATGTGTTATAAATGTACTGCCATGAAGAAACCCATGCGGGAAGCACATAACAACTCGTTATAAATAACAGCTGCATAGATGCTCAGCTGTGATGTATGATCCAGAAAAATTATTTGTGGAGACTATAACACATACTTTGCAACAGAAACACACATAGAGCTGAAGTGCATTTGTGAAATGATAGTCTCTCTCTTAAGATGTCCAATGATAGAGACGGTCAATCTGAGAGCAGCCATATATGGCTAAAACCTTTGCACTCTCATCAAGCAGAATATGAGAACATATTTGCAGGATGAGTTGTCAGCGTGGAGCCAAGCCAAAAACAGGATAAATCCAAAATTCTCTGACACTGGATACTCACCCATTGGAAGCCCCTCACAGTCTGACATTATGGAGTAAAGTGGAAAACTCTCTCTGAATGGATGGTGTCCAAGACAAAACTCTGACGATGAAACAAACAGCTCTTTGAGATTGCGTACACCATCAGACCTCTTTGCTTCTGTCCTGCTGAGAACCATGGGATGCAAAGAATGCATATCAAGCACTCGTGGCCCTGGCCACTATTGGACGATAAATATGTTTACACCCTCCCTCTTCCCTCTGGAGGCAATCCATTTAATCTAACCGGGCCTGCTAGTGCTACACTGAGAGGCTCCATTACTGGATACAAACACTGTCACTCTAGCTATTTTGAAGCCAGCTCGAAACTTGAACACCTCGAAATTTACTTGTGGCTACAAATGAGTGACAGCAATTTGAAGTTTAATTTCTTGTTCAAAAAAGAATAAAAGACAAAAGGGAATTGTTTATGTAATGACTGTATTGTTGTATCAATGTCACATGTGTCACAATAATATAAGTTCAGAATTTATAGGTAACCATACAATAAATCACTATTATAAGGGAATATTTTATTGTTTATACTGTTTTAATTATTATTATGTTGGCTGCCACTTTCCTTTATTTACTTTAGTACATAAAGATATTCACCACTGTTAGCAAAGAAAGAAAGAAAGAAGATTTTATGTTCTGAACATTTAGCTTCTGCTAAATGCTTAGAACATAAAATTGAGGGAAACACTGCTGCTGCTAGAGAGAGGGAGACTCTATAGCAGATCTAGGCAGGTGGTGCTGGGGAGGTGGAGGGCTAGAAAAATAATTTGCATAGCGCGCAAAGATAGTGTATTCGTTTGGATGCGTTGTTTGTGGTTATGAAAGGGAAATGGTAATGAATATGTGAAATTGATTGGCTGAAAATGTTACAATGAACTAACCAGTCGGAAAGAATAGAGTTTCATGGCTGAACTATTCATTTTTACAAGTATCATTGTTATATTGTGATATTTTATTGTTTGAATATTATATTGCTTGCATTATTGAATTTCAGTATTTACTTTATAATCATCACATTATTTTTATAATTATTATTATAATAATTATTATTATTACTGCATAAGACTCGAAATGTGTTTCTTGGTCAAAACGACTCCAAATAATGGAGAAAGAAAGAAAGAAAGAAAGAAAATGCTTGTGACACGTTATGATGCAACATTCATACAGTGGGTGCATTGGGACAGTTTGTAAGCACACCGCCAGGTGGCACTGTTGTAGTAAAGTTAGATTTGAGAGCTCTATTTATTAATTTGGTTGTTTTGAATCTTTGCTTGAAATGGAAAATATGATGCACTTAGAATCAACTGTATTCAGCTAGGGGAATTAATAGGTTATTCTCTAAGTTTTAAGTAACGTAAAGTGTGTAAAGGGAATTAGTTCAGTGTTTCCCAGCCGTTTTTGATTTATGTACCAGCACAACCCTATCAACACCCTTCATTAGCACAAACCTGAAATGTGTTTCTTTCATCATATTATTATTGGCATCAGTTAGCATTATCATTAATGTTAATTAAAAGTATTGCAAATCTGTGAGTAAAAACTGACTCAACACATTTATAAAACTTTTCTCTCTCTCTCCTTAAAAACAGACTATTGTTTTTCTGTTCACAAAGCAAGAGCAAAAAAAAAAAGGGAAAAAAAAAGAACCTTCTTTAGTCCCCCTGCTGTATATGGACCCCTGTTTAGAAATCACTGGATTAACTGACATAATGCAGTACTGACCTTATCATTTGGAAGATTTTAATATATATATTTGCCTAACATCATCAAGTGTATTTTACATTTTAGAGAGTTCATGATAGGTTACAGTAAACTAGGCCAGTGTTTGACTTCCAAAAATGTGTTTGCTTTAGGGGAGTCTCTCTGAAAACACTGAAGGTCAATCTTAGGTCCCCATCAACACCATGTTTCAGCTGGGTTTTTTTAGAGATGTCAGATCACTTTTGAGTTCTTGCTGCATTGTTTAAGCTGTGGATGTTGTCAGGAACTTACATAAGAAAGTCATTCACATGGCTCTAAATCAGTGCTCTTTGCCTCAGTCCCCATTCTCTGCTGGACTTCTGTAAACCCTTTGAAACCACCACATGGTTTAATCCTTATTTGCAAAAGAGCATGGGGGGCTCACTCTCTCCAAACATAACTTTACCCGCAACCTCTGAACATAACCTCAACCCCCACCTCCAACAGCAACCCCTCCAGCCTCTCAGAGTTTGGATCAGTCCAGCTTGTTTTCTCAGAGCAATCACTGAAAATTACTTTTACTGCCCTAATGTACTCCTGAAACACACAAAATTGGTTACCATTATCACAAATTGATCGTAAAAAGTCTGAGAGTCACGCTAAACAGTGTTTAAAGAGGACCTTGTACACATGACAAAATTTACAACACCAAAGATTATGTGTCTTTACATATTAAGTGCAATTAAAAAAGAAGGTGGACATTTCACCTTAGCTGAGCCTTGCCAGAACCTCCCTGACAGGAATGACAGAAAGCCAGTTTCGTGACTCGTTAGTCCATTTTGCTGTGATTTGCATTTAATTAATATTCCGGAAAGAAATGTACTGGCTCTATTGTAACAATGCTGACTAATGGACTCCTAATGGTGTCAAATTTAACAGTCTTCTCACTGATTCCTTAACTGTTTTATGGATATTGGGGCAATCTGCTAATTACAGTAGAGAGTTAACACATTGTGTCGGTGTCTGGAAGTTTTATGCAAACTGTGTTAATAAGACTATTGAATAAACAACCCAGGATATCTGGACTCTGTTACAGTCAAAGGAAATAAACAACAGTTATTGTATTTGATTTGACAAATAGATGTAAATCAGTAACAGTATGATAATGTAGAGCTGGAACTTCTGGAGTAACTTGATATAAATGTAAATATGAATTAAAATAATGTATTAAAAAGTATTCTTATTTTTATATTAATTAATCTCTATTTTGTCAAAACTGCTATTTAAGTATTTAATTTAAATATATTAATAAAGGTAAAACTTTATTAATCTTTATTAAAACATTTTATTCAAAATTAATCTTTATTTTGTCAAGGTTGCTACTGAACTTTTTGATTTGGTTAAAATTTTATGAATCTTTATTAAAATGCTTATTTAAAAAATGAATCTTTAATTTATCATGGCTGCCACTGAATGTTTTGATTCAGCTAAAACTTCATCTTTAAAAAAATACAAATTACAAATAAATCTTTATTCTGTCAGAGCTGCTATTGAACATCAAAAGTTACATTGTCTAGTATAAGACTGAAGAAACAAGTGCCAATAATATATAATAATCAATAAAAATGAAAAATAAAAAGTATATATTAAGGTATATTTTCCTTAGACATACAGATTGAACTAAAAAAAAAAGTTTTAAATGATTTATCTTCAGTGAATTTCTGTTGATGTCAAAGACATCAAATAAGCAGTCCCCTGAGAAATTGTCAAATAGGCACAAGGTTAGAAGGCCTTCAGAAACAAAAGGCTTCCAACCTTTGATTTCTCTACCAGCTGGCCTAGCACCAGAACCAGAGCCTCCAGCTCTCTGCCGGCGTCTCTAGCCCCGAGCACTCAGGCCAGCCAGACCGAGAATGATTTACAGAAGCTATGTGTCAGTCCACAACAGTGAAAAGGAGACCTGGTGGACTCACTATGATGGATGACCCTTTACTGTGGCACGACTTAAAGGCATTTGAGGAGGAGGGGGTTTCAAACACAAAGCACGTGAAGCGCTTCAGGTGGGAGTACAAGCAGATATCTCGAGACTGCTGTGTTTCTGAATTTGAAATGCATAAATCTTAAGGGTGCAAACAAAAAGAATGAGATATAGGGGTTAACTGTTAAAGATGTATATAATTAATTGTACAGTCAGTGAATGCTTTCATGACGCTGTGAACTTCAGAAGAGATCATCTTTCTTGTCTAATCTCATTTGAATCTGATTAGGGAAGCTGATCTAAACGCCACTACAATTAGAAACACTTAATATGGTGGCGCATTAACAAGACCAGCCTGAAAAACTATTTTAATTTAATATAACTGCGACGTTGCATCATGCTCTTAAATTCTTTTGCGCTTTTGAAGCGCGTCGCCGCATTTGCGCGTGCAATTGAAGAGTGCACTGCACGCTAGGAGCACAGCGGCTGACAGGACAGAAAAGTTCGTTTTTCTGAGGTGAGACTGAGAGACCTTTTATTTAGTAACAGGTTATGAAAATAAAATTAAAATAATGACACTGACATATAGCCTGATATTTCAACTGACCGCAGATAGGCCTATTGAACTAGGACAACGCGTTTTTCTCAGTCACACTTTACAAAACTGCATCTGACTTAAAGGGTTAATTCACCCAAAAATGAAAATAATGTCATTTATTACTCAACCTCATGCCGTTCCAGACCCGTAAGACCTTCGTTAATCTTCGGAACGCAAATTGAGAACTTTTTGTTGAAACCCGATGGCTCCGTGAGGCCTGCATATAGGGAGCAATGACATTTCCTCTCTCAAGATCCATTAATGTACTAAAAACATATTTAAATCAGTTCATGTGAGTACAGTGGTTCAAATATTAATATTATAAAGTGACGAGAATATTTTTGGTGCTCCAAAAAAAACAAAATAACGAATTATTTAGTGATGGCCGATCTCAAAACACACCTTCATGAAGCTTCGGAGTGTTATGAATCAGTGTGTCGAATCCGCAGTTCGGAGCGCCAAAGTCACGTGATTTCGGCAGTTTGGCGGTTTGACACGCGATCCGAATCATGATTCGACACAGAAGAATCATAACACTCCGATGCTTCCTGAAGCAGTGTTTTGAAATCGGCCATCATTAAAAAAGTCGTTGTTTCGTTTTTTTGACGCACCAAAAATATTCTCGTCGCTTTATAATATTAATATTGAACCACTGTACTCACATGGACTGAATTAAATATGTTTTTAGTACATTAATGGATCTTTAGAGAGGTAATGTCATTGCTGGCTATCAGGCCTCACTGAGTCATCGGATTTCAACCAAAATATCTTAATTTGTGTTCCGAAGAAGGTCTTACGGGTGTAAAACGGCATGAGGGTGAGTAATAAATTACAGAATTTTCATTTTTGGGTAAACTAACGCTTTAAGTGTCAACAGTTTTCACGCACGTCTTTCAAAATAAAAGTCTTGCATCAGAAAAACATTGGCCCGGTTTCACAGACTGGGTTTACATTAAGCCAGGATTAGGCCTTTGTTCAATTAGGGTATTTAAAGTCCCCGTGAACCGGAAGTCGAAACGACTTTTCTCCCGTGTTTTGACGTATTTCCAAGTGAAACGGAATATTGAATAGAGGGCAGGGTTTTATTTGAGCACTCCTCCTCTCCATCTCTCGCTCATAGCAGACTAACGGTTGCAGGGGAGTGGTTTCAGCGTTTTCAACCCAAGCCGTCAAACTGATGTCATTAGAGAAGGGGCACCGTTGCAGAGGGGAGGAGCATTTTCAGATTTTGATTAAATATTACGAAGCCAAACAATTTTTTTTGTGTGGATTGACTTGCACGGATGAATTATTCACCACAAAATTAGCAATTTCAGCTAACAAAATAAATAAGGTCAATTTTGATTTCATGTGTACTTTAAATAGCTTTTATAAACATGCCTTAAGAAAAAACTACTTGTGTGCATCTCGAGACAAAACAATGGCACTATTTTATGATATGTCAATGCAAGTTGATTTCATTTAAGACAGCTCAAACATGCATTTTAGTCTGGGACTAGGCTCAAGCCTAGTCTGTGAAACCGGGGGATTGTTTCTTTCACTTCAGCACTAGGCGACCCATTCAAAACGATCTTGCGACCCTCTTTTTGGTCAGGATCCACCAGTTGACAAACACTGGGCTAAAAGATACCATTGATGTCAAATTTTATTGCTTATTTCAGATTCATATGTTATTAAAACATGGTCTTGACAATCCAGTCTTTCCTCATTCAAGTAGAAAAAAGCTGTATTGCCATAACCGAAGACATAACCAAAATGGCCAAGAGAACTGCATTAAAAGGACTGTAGTTATGCTCTCAAAACTGGGACCGCTGAAGCTTATCCTGTATTAGCAGAGAACTGAATCCTATACAGAAATCTATTGAAGTTCCTCACGGCTTTACAAACACAAATGCAACAAATATCTAAGCCACAAGCTCTGGCTTGCTTTTGGGCTACATATCATTTCCAGATGGAGGTCATGAATAAGAGTGATAGAAATAAGTTGAGTGAAACAGGAAACTAAAGAAACAAAATGGCAGGGAAAGAGCAGGGCACAATAACAATCCACTCCAACGCCACACAACTGCCCGGCTGTCAGGTATAACCACAGCAGCATAGAGCCCCACTATGAGACACTGGGAGGTAAGGGCGACTGCAATCTCTATGTATCCTTACGCTAAAACAAACAGCAGAAATGTACTGTACATTTTGTAACATATGATGTGGTGTGGGCGATGCAACTGTGATTCAGACTTCGATTCAAGAGCCAACACAAATAAAGAAGAAGAAAAAAAAAAAAGCCATAAGTTGCCAACATGTTTTTTCATTCTTGACATTGTAAAACATATGTAGTGCTTTTCAAAAAAACCTAGAGTGTGTTTTAGACACTGTAGTGCTTCCATCTGTGTGCTGTGATGCATGGTTTTGTGAGTTTGGCCAAAAACAGCTACAAGTCTCGTCCGCCATTACCATGTCAGTGTACAAGCCAAGAAAAACACACCAGAATCCAGAAATTTTATTGTGGGTTAAAAGGTTGCAAACCCTATTTGATGATCATTGTATTTTTTTATATTTTAAAAACAGACTGGAAGCCATTGGAAGGGTCATTTACAAATAAAAGTGTTCTTGATAAAGAAAAAAAATGTTAAAAATCTAGTTTAAAACAAGTTCTGAAGAAGTTCTGCGGCAAGAAATGTACTATTTGTATTCATGTTGATTTCATATCTGGTACTGAAAAACTTTTGTAGCATTTTAAAAAAAATGTACATAGCTCCAAAAATGTCACATCTTTTACATGTGTTAATGAGTGTACAACTAAATTTGTAACAAACCTTTTTTTGTCATATACACTTTTTATGTCAATGACCCTTATAGTGAAGTCACCACACTAATTTTGTGGCTTCCACTGAGCTTTTAAAGTACGAAAAAAAATACAATGACAAAGTGGCGTTTTACAACATAAACGAACCTTGTCTTGTAATAAAACGGTCAAATTATCTATCTAAATTATGTATCTATCTAATTATTTTAGATTTATTAACCTTAACACAACCACAAGGGCCAGCAGGGGTCCTCTCTATGATATCATTTCCTGTTATTATTTTTTTTCTGCATGTTGGTCACACCCTACAGTCTCTGTATATCAGGACAGCTGTATCACCCTGACATTGTTTATGTCCTCAAAAATATAAAAAGAAGAAAAAAAATAATGTGGAAATGAACAAATATGCTCATCATAAAAAAGGTGTATTAAAGTCATTGTATCTATGAATTGCATATTTAATGTATTTACGATTGAATTAGATCCAAACCAAAAATGAGCAAGTCACTGACCCGTAAACCACCTCACATCATTCTACCAACAGTTTGCATGGTGGGTAAACCTTTGGATAATTCCATCACTGCTGATTTACTCTACATTAAGTCATTGTCATGTCAAGTGTTTCAGATAATGTAAAATAATCGCATAAGATCTTATCAGTGGTCAAACCCCTGGAGCACCAGGGGAATGCAAGAGGTACAATGGCTTCCACCTAAACATTACCTGCCCCTGAAACCATAGTTGGGCTTATCTGTGCATATCTATGTAGTCATGAATGGAAACCCCTAACTAGGGCAGATGGCAGCCCCATTCGTGTGCTAACAGCAAATTTACTTTAATTGTTCCTAATGCTCCTTTGTTTTTGGGCTTCTCCATGAGAAAGGGGCCCCAAACAAGCTGCATTTACATGTAACAATTAAACTATAATGACCCTGCAAGTGATTTATTGGCATGCGGTGGAAAGGTTTTGTGTAAACTTTGTGCTTGGAGATTTCCTCAGAAATGGTTGCTAAAACGCAAGCAGAGGAGAATGGAAAGGTCGACGGTTGATTTCACACCTGAAAAGTGAATTAACAGAACGTACTGATAACATTGAAAGTAGTTATGGCAAAAAGTTTTCATGATCAGAAATACTAAACCGTCCTTATAGTAATGAAACACAAAGACAAACTGTGAAAAAAACATTTTTTTTACTTAGTTTGTATTAAAAACGAATAAAGCAAAACACAGAGTGTAGAATGAACATATCCACACAAATAACATTAATATCTCTTTCTCTGAAAGAACAAGAAAATGGACACACCCATGGGATGAAGTATGGCATACCTCTGATAAATCTAGATATATATCCGTTAATACAGGGAGGACAATGGCTCCCACTAAACATTCCTGCACTTTTGTGGTTTCAGCACTTTTCCGCCTATTGACACGATTCTCGGCACACACTGCCATCCAGCAAAACGCTACAAACTTCTGGCCTCATTAACATCAAAGTAAATCTGTGAAAGAGCTTGTTTTCTTTTTCCTCCTGCAGGCATTAGCCAGTGTAAAACAGGCTCAATGTCCTTCCAGTGGACCATGCCATGTGAACGTAAGACAGGAGGAAAAGTTAGAAGGCTGTATTTTTCTTTATGCTTTTTTTTCCCTTCAGGTTAATTATACCTGAAGGGAAATCCTTTTAAACGCTCCTTGGCAGCGTGTAGGATTGGCAGGGAGATCAAACAGCCATTGAGTAAGATGCCTATAAATATAACACATTCATTTGTCTCAAATCTTTCCCCTTCCCCCCCCAGTTCCTTTGGCTTTTTCTTTCTCAAAGCACTGCTCCCGAGGCTTTAACCCTCCTCATGTACACTGCTGAGTTCACATCTGGAACCAGATGGCTGAAGCCACTTCTGAAAGAGGCAAGAAGTCGACCTGCAGACAAGTAAAGGCAAAGAGAGCCCTTGGGTTAGACACAATCTGTTCCAAACAGATCACAACAGTCATGTTTTCAGATGATTTATAATACTGAACAGAGGTAGTCGCCGCTTTATTGAAGGCCTGCTCATTGGATAGATATTTATTTGATGTTTCAGAGGTTTTTGTGCTGTTTTTCCAAAGCGAGACGGTTCTGAGGATTTATTGCTACCATTTTCCTTATAAAACACATTCTTTCTAAAATAACACACTGCGAAAATCATTCTTTTAATCATTATTTTTGGTTTACTTTAGAAGAAAATTTATGAGATTTTAAGAATATATTTTCAGAGAGTATTTTGAGTTACACGTGGCTTTGATTTATTTTAAACTCAAAGAAAAAAAAGATTGTTTTTGGTTTGAGAAAATATATGTCGTTAAAGGGTTAGTTCACCCAAAAATGAAAATTCTGTCATTAATTACTCACCTTCATGTCATTCCACACCCGTAGGACCTTCGTTCATCTTCAGAACACAAATTAAGATATTTTTTATCAAATCTGATGGCTCAGTGAGACCTGCATTGACAGCAAGATAATTAACACTTGCCCAGAAAGATACTAAAAACATATTTAAAACAGTTCATGTGACTAGTGGTTCAACCTTAATGTTATGAAGCGACGAGAATACTTTTTGTGCGCCAAAAAACAAAACAAAATAACTTTATTCAACAATATCTAGTGATTTCAAAACATTGCTTGATGAAGCTTTACGAATCTTTTGTTTCGAATCAGTGGTTCGGAGCGTGTATCAAACTGCCAAAGTCACGTGAACCATTGAAATTGCAAAACGTTTCGAAACACTTATGACATAACGAAGCCTCGTTTACTGAAATCACATGACTGGCAGTTTGATACAAGCTCCGAACCACTGATTCGTGAAAAGATTCGTAAAGCTTCGAAGCCCATCACTAGATAATGTTGCATAAAGTCGTTATTTTGTTTTTTTGGCGCACAAAAAGTATTCTCGTCGCTTCATAACATTAAGGTTGAACCACTGTAGTCACATGAACTGTTTTAAATATGTCTTTAGTAGCTTTCTGGGCATTGAAAGTGTAAATTGTCTTGCTGTCAATGCAGGCCTCACTGATCAAAAAATATCTTAATTTGTGTTCCGAAGATGAACAAAGGTCTTACGGGTGTGGAACGACATGAGGGAGAGTAATTAATGACATAATTTTCATTTTTGGGTGAACTAACCCTTTAAGTTTTATGTGTCACTTTACACCAAAGAACAAAACTTGATTGTACTGTAAAAGCTACTTAAAACAGCTAATGATGTAAGTGTAATCTAATAATCCAAAGCCAACACTGACCTGTCCAAGTTCTTTCACTGCTGAGAGAGAAGCTTGTACACTGTGGATGAGAATTGCAGATGAGCACCGCCTCTCTGGCACTGTGCACAGACAGAACGCAGCCCTGCTGGTTGTATGACAGCCTGCATCTGTATTCCATATTTCCAACACTCCTCACTCCTTTCAGGACAGCATAATCTGCACAAAGAGAAAAAATATGCATCAAAATCATTCCAGGATTCACTCAACACTGTTGTAACACCCATCTGTAAAATATTATCATGTTCAGAGACTTTAAGAGAAAAGAGTTCTCTCACAGTAGAGGTGGCAGAATCTCATGTTACTAAATGTGTGTGCGCACATGTGGGGACAACAAAAGACACACATACTGCAACGGTGGCTCTGCCAAAATCTCAAAATACAGGAGAAAGTGTGGAAACTTTTTAAAAAGGGTTGTTGTGAACATGTTTGGCCATTAGATTTGAAAAATTTTTGACAATACTTGGCTGTTTTAATGCCTCTGTGCAGTTTTATTGTGGCCATGTGATTGATTTATGGGTGTCAAAGTGCACATAGAGGGAGTGAGAAAGTCTTACGGGGTACAAAACTTGCCCTTGAAGATGGATTGAGTTACACATGTTTTATGACCGAAGTACATCTTCTTAAAGGTGCAGTTGGAGACACATCATGCTGAGAGCACTGCATATATCTGGAATTTTTTCAGCCGTAATGATTGAATATGTATGTAATGGGAGCTGAAAATGGTTAAGCAGTATAATTTATCACTAAAATCAATGCATTACCTCTTGTTATTGATGGCGGGAAATTCTCCAGGTGCAGACCAGATTTGTACGTATGCAAAACCTCTTCAAAGGCGGCCAGGGTTTCATTAATGCTTTGCTTCAAATCCCCTGTGACAAGAATGTAAAATTAAGCTTCCATTCTGCTGTGATAGCCAGGCTGAGTTCATCAAGATGAATTTCACAGCAAAACTCACCTGTGGAGTTCATTATTTGGTGAATGAGAGGTTTTAGCAGTGGGGGAGACTGATGAGGCAGCAGGTAGGTGAGAAAATACCTGGGGAGGAAAATAATGAATTCATATAATTCATCCGAAACTTTGGCAAGAACAGCAGAGGGGCAATTCACGCTGTGAGATCAATATGCTACAACTGATGCCCTGACACTCAGCATGGTGGAGAATTAATCATAACAGGCAAAGGAGGGGAGAAGCTGTCCTGAAACTCCCCGCACCGACCATGCCAGATTCTTGTACAACATCTTTTTTTATTATCTGCCTCAGACAATAAAGACGGAATGTGGGAAGTACTCACCTGTAGGCATTGTAGAGGTTCCTCATCTCGTTCAAGCCTTCACAGATTCTAGAGGGGGAGCATCGAAGGGTGAAATTGCGCAGCGGAAACTGCAGCAGGCAGTCTGAGTCCTCCTGACAGGCCGGTTCTTGAATACTTGCATCATCCAAGTCTGTTAACTTGAGTTCTCCTGACACCATAACAAACTGTCGAGGCTGGAAATCCAGCAGGGCTACCGATCCCAGCGGTGAGTGCGTCAGATATTGAAGAAGCCGCACTAAACCAAGACAGACCTGAGTGCAAATACAATCAATAGTTAGTACAACTGGCAAAAGCAAAGACTGTTAAAAAATGAATAATTTGTGAATGTCGATCATTTCTTATGTTACAAATTTGATGTACCGGTAAACCCTAAT
>RJVU01042615.1:602432-659413 GCA_003731715.1 Anabarilius grahami | reverse complement strand
CATGCACAAATAAAACTTTAAAAACTTTTTTATTTGATATTATATAATTATTTTATAATTATAAACTTTAAAAACTTTTTTATTTGATATTATATAATTATTTTATAATTATATTTATTTTATTATATACTTATTTTACAGTCTTTCTAACTTAGATAAATTTATTTGATAAATAACACAATTGTTCATACTTAAAAAGTGAATTAAAAAACATGATATTTGCATTGTGAATAGTATTGATTTTTTTAGTACCTACATTTGATGTATTGTTTTACATCCGACTTTCCCTCGGGCATCAATAAAGTAAGTTGATCTTTCTATATGCCAACTTAAATTATGTAAATTTGTAAATATGACGTGTAGTTTTACTAACTAGTCTTCACCACATCCATTGTTTTTTCCTTCTTACTTATATAATGTTTTGACACTGGAGAGCATAGCAATGGTATTAAATCACCTTTGAATAAGAGGGCATAGCCACAGCTCTTCAAAAACAGAGGTGGATGAAACCAAACACCTTTTGAATAACTCTCAACCACGTGTTAAGACATTTCAGAGAAGGTAAGGATGTCAAAGAGACACTCGATTACAGCCCTTTAGCTTAAACGCATTTGTCATCATCTGAACCTATCAAAAATCAAAGGCTCAGAGTATCAGCACCTGCTTCTTGTATGCCAAAGTGAACGTGAAAGAAAATACTCTCTCGCCTCGTGAAACTTGGTATCACCCGCTCCCTCAAACAGTGCAGAGAAATTATCAGGGTAAAGAAGAGTAAAAGGATGGACATCTGAGACAGACATCTGTCCCTCGGTACTATTTGATCAGGCTCAGTTGGTATGGAGATGGGGTTCCAGTTAATCCACCCAAACCGAAAGAATTCCATCCACCCCCACCTCAGGTATGCCCTGTGGGGGGACTGTGGGTGGGGAATCTCTGATTAACACTCCATAGGAGGCCTGGGGGGTGGTGCTCTTACCCGAAAGCGCTCTTCCCAGGGGCTCTGCAGGAGCTGTATCATCTGAAGTGGCATCCCCTGCTCCAGAACTGCTGTGATGCCACCAACCAGAGCGCTGTCCTGACATTGACCTTTCAGCTGCAATGAACACAAAAGGTTTAGTGGATAAACTGGTGCAAAATGCAATGTGTGGCACATATTAATCCTTCGAACTATCTCTTATCTGAAACATTACATAACAACAGCACAACTTGGAGAGCTATTGCATAAGGGTGTTTTTCTTACCTCTACAATATTGGGGTGCTGCAGTCTCTGCAATAACACAATCTCCTTCCTCAGTTTGAAAGAAACTAGCTCATGACAGCCCTGTGAATCTTGAAATTCGTCCATGCACAATCTCATGTCAGTGCCTTGATGGTTTACGGATTTCAGTGCCACAAACAATCCTTGCGGCAACTCCGCTTTTAACACTGTTTTAGTGTAACCTGAACCAAGAAAGTCAACAGCTTTCATGCCACTAAGTTCTTCACAACCAATATCAGTTTTAGCATTGATATAGTTCACACTGTGATTTGTGGATAAATGTAGACTCTTAAACCCTTCTGATGATTGTATATTATCAAATGTGATGTCCAGGAGCTCAAGTTCTTGTTGTCTTTCCTTAAGTTGTTGGAGCAATCTGTCGCGCTCTGGAGTTAAACCATCTGGGCCGGCAGCATCACCAAAAGGTTTGTTCTCCTGGAGACCAAAGTGCCATTTTTTCAGAATAACTGTTAAAGAAAAAAACAACAAAGCAAAAAGGAAAAAAGTGCAAAAGGGATTCCTTGAGAAAGTCATGGTAAGTTCTTGTAGGTCCAGTCTGCACTGTCAAACTCCAACACGGTCTGTTCGGTCATACTTCTCTCTGGCACACACAGTAGCCTACGTGCGCACTGTAATTTTGGGTAGTAACTGTGATCTGTGGTAACACCCCTTGGGCGTGTCCTACTGCTCATGGCCAAATAATCACCTCCCACACAATGCATCCTCGATTAACACACACACACAAAAGAGGCTCTGTGTTTTTACCATTTCATTGACCTTTTGAAGGATGTGTGTAAAAGATAATAAACATTCAGTCGGCCATTATCGCAAAATAAACCCTTGCAGGATTCGAGACGTGAACTGACTATATCGCGCTTACACGGTTAGCGAATAAATAAATAAAACGCACTGACATGAAACATTAATTGTCTGAGTTAAAATTATTAGATTATTACAGCACTGAATACATTACTACAAAATAAATGTAGTATTGTTTTTATTAATCTGCAATCAAAGTTGCAGTTTACTGTTAACTAGCTAGCAAATTTATTTAGCTACAGCCTATAATGTAACATCTTCTGTTTTTGTTTTTTTTTCATTCAGCTTATCGCTCTTACCCGTTTGTTGTTCTTCTGAGCGATGCGTTCGTTTTCTTGCTTTAACTGGATACTCTTAAGCATTTAGCCAAGTATCAACTGTTTTACTCTCACTATAAAATAAATGTTGTCCTTCCACAGAATCCAATGAGCTATTATAACTTGCGTTAGATGAGGATCACACGTAACGCTTGAACATATCCGATCGCGATTGACCAATGAGAATTAAGTAAATAAAATCATTTATTTTATAATTACTAAAAAATATATATATTATTATTATTAAATAATTTTATTATACTATTTTGCACTAAATGCTACATGACTAATAGAATTAAGCTCTGCTGTCTAAATTGACTTAAACTTAAATGCTAAGTAAACAGGCTACTGAAAACTGTAGATGATTTAATAATGGACACACACACACACACACATAAATATATATATAAAAATGTGTGTGTGTGTGTATTAAGCAATTCCTCATAACATAAACATTATTTGACTTTTTTACTCACAAATTTAAACATATTTTTAAGGGATGAGTAATGAATAAAAATGCTGAGGCAGTTCTCAAGAGCAAAAATGTGGAACCTCCACAAAGTGCACCGTGCCAGAAAAAGATAAGGAAAAAGATTTCTTCCTGTTATTCAAAAAGATTCATTCCTTCATTATTAATGCCACAGTATATGCACCATGTGCTTGAAAATTGAGGAAAAATTGTGTGCTACACAGAAACAACATGGTGCAAAAGAGGGTTAATGTGTATCACTTAGAAACTGCAAGGTGAGCTTACCTCTTTATGTCAGTAGGTGGTAGCAAAGTATATGTAGGCCCACCGTGTATTGTTGTTATTAACATGCTTCTTGGGTGATTCTATCACAAATGATCGGCTGAGTCACTTTACCGTTTACAAATGGTATTAACATATATTTCCTGTGAGATCAGATTTCATCATGAGGACTGAGGGTCTCATTCATTTCAAGGTTCAAAAGGGGGTGAAAATACCAAAACATATTGATGTAATAAAGTCAGGCACAGTTAATGTCTTATTTAACACATATATAATTGTGGTCCAATTTTTGTTGTGAAGTAGTCTTAAAAATGTACATTTACTCCACTCACTATAGTGTCTGTCAAAGTGTGAACTACTTGTGATCTATAATTGCAGTATTATTGAAAGCGTTTTTATATTCTATAAAACTATTATTGGAATAATGTGCAAAAGCACACATAGGGACACTTACACCAATCAAACCCACCCGGTACACATTATTTTCAAACCAAACACAGTTTAAAAACACAGCATAGAAATGTTATTTCACTCATACATCTCTTGCCACTGGGAGCCTTTCCTACTGCTTTTTTATTAAGGAAATGTGTCTTTCTGTCTTGAAATACACCATGGAAATAAAACAACAATATATACACTCACTGGGAGAAATGTGCCACTAGAGATTACTATGAGTGCCGATACAGAAACAGCCATGATCTGAAGCAAACATGCTTGAATGGATTCCAGAGGCAACTGTGGGCTTAACACATATCATGTCAAAACTCGTTGAGTTAAGGCGCAAAGTCTTTTTCTAGTACTCTGTAGAGAATAGTGAGTCATAAAAATAAATAATATATTACTTCGGTGCCATTTAAATTTGTAATGAATTTCATTATTGTCTCATCTCAGCTCAATGCGTGTGCTGTTCCCTTTGCATATTGTCAAATATAAAATCCATAATGTAAAATAATGTTGCCAAATAACACTATAAATATATGGTCGTTTGTATATAAAATGGCTATTCTACCAGCAGGATCTGATATAAATGGCTGTATCGCTTATATTTGTCAGGAAATGAACACAGACAGAGGATCCAAATGCAAGTATAACAATATTTATTGACAGAATACGCTGTACAATAACTTCACTCCAAATGGACAGTCGAGGCAGAGACTGTGACGTGCAGAAACGGTGGTGTGCAGAGTGGTGATGAACAGGGTGGCGCAGGGCTACAGCGGGTATCAGAGACCAAGGATAATCCAACCCAGAAAACAGGGCACACGACGATAGTCCAGAATCCGAGAACCAGGAAGAGACAAACAGAGAACATGACACCGGGAAAGCCTGCAACGAACTGACAAAGACGACATGAAGACACGCGCATTTTATAACAAACATTAAACAAGACACGGCTGGCAACAGATCGCAATCAGACCATAATGGGTGACGCCCACACAATCATTCACTCACACACATACACACACAACAAACACACGAGGGCGAGTAAATGAATCCATGAACCGTGACAGTACCCCCTCTCCTCCGGAACCTGCGGATTAATGTTAGCATGAAAAACAGGTTTGATTTTAGATACGTGGAACACGGGATGAATTCTACGGTACGCTGGGGGGAATTTGAGGCGGACTGTCACCGGACTAAGAATCTTGGTGACAGTAAACGGGCCAATGAATTTGGGTGCCAACTTATTACATACGGAGCGGAGCAGAATGTTCTTGGAAGAAAGCCACACTTTTTGACCGACGACGTATACGGGAGGCTTCAGCCGGTGGCGATCGGCCTGGGCCTTGGTGCGCACTTCCACCTGAAGAAGAGTCTCTCGGGCTCTTCTCCACGTGTGACGACACCTCTGGACGAAGGCGTGAGCAGAGGGGACCGCGACTTCGGATTCCAGACTAGAAAAGATAGGTGGCTGGTAACCTAGACTACACTGAAAAGGCGACAGGCCCGTAGCCAACACTGGTAAGGAGTTGTGCGCGTACTCCACCCAAGGAAGCTGCTGACTCCAGGAGGAAGGATTCTGAGCTACCCGACATCGCAACGTTCTCTCCAAATCCTGGTTGGCTCTCTCAGCTTGCCCGTTACTCTGGGGATGGAACCCAGATGACAAACTAACAGTCGCTCCCAGTAATCTGCAAAACTCCTTCCAGAATCTGGAGGTAAATTGGGATCCCCTGTCAGAAACCACGTCTACCGGGAGGCCATGAATACGGAAGACGTGATTAATGACAGTAACCGCTGTCTCCTTGGCAGAGGGTAATTTGGGCAAGGGGATGAAATGTGCCGCCTTCGAGAACCGGTCCACTACGGTCAAAATCACCGTATTGCCCTGTGAAGGAGGGAGGCCTGTTACGAAATCTAGTGCTGTGTGGGACCAGGGTCTCGAAGGGACAGACAGCGGTTGAAGAAGCCCATCTGGGGAACGATTAGAAGTCTTACCACGAGCCCAGACAGAGCAAGCCAAAACAAAATTGCGAACGTCGCGAGCCATGCAGGGCCACCAGAATCGTTGCTTAACCAAAAAATTGGTACGACTAACCCCTGGATGACAAGCCAGATTGGAATCATGGCCCCATCGGATAACGTCTGAACGTAACCTCTCTGGCACAAATAATCGACTCGGCGGGCACCCGGGCGGAGGCGTTACCCCTTCTAAGGCCGTGCGGACCTTCGACTCAACCTCCCATGTGAGTGAAGAGACAATGAGTCTCTCAGGTAGAGTACACTCGGGAGTGGACGGGCGCTCGGAACGATCAAAAACACGAGATAAAGCATCGGGCTTGATGTTTTTAGACCCGGGACGATAAGATAGAGAAAAATCAAAACGACCGAAAAACAGAGCCCACCGAGCCTGCCTAGAGTTTAGTCATTTAGCGGATCTGATGTACTCTAAGTTCTTATGATCAGTCCAGACGATAAAAGGTACCCCCGAACCCTCCAACCAGTGACGCCACTCTTCCAAAGCTAGTTTGACTGCCAGCAGCTCCCTGTTACCAATGTCGTAATTGCTTTCTGCAGCGGATAAACGATGGGAAAAAAATGCGCAAGGATGCATATTATCGTCCGCGGCGGCACGCTGGGATAGAACTGCACCTACCCCCACCTCTGACGCATCAACCTCCACCACAAACTGACGTGACGGATCAGGGGCGACAAGAATGGGAGCCGAAACAAAGCGGCTTTTGAGGTTGGAGAATGCAGCCTCGGCTGCATCCGACCACCTGAACGCCGTTGCGGGGGAGGTCAAGGCAGTCAGAGGAGCGGCTAGTTGGCTGAAATTGCGAATAAAATGGCGGTAAAAATTGGCGAATCCCAAAAACCTCTGCAGGGCCTTGCGGGAATCTGGGATTGGCCAATCCACCACAGCCTTAACCTTGTCAGGATCCATGCGCACCCCCTCGGACGACACGATATAACCCAAAAATGGAACTGACTGTGCATGAAAAACGCACTTCTCCGCCTTGACAAAAAGCCCATTCTCTAACAGCCTCTGGAGCACTCGTCTGACGTGTTGCACATGTTCCTGGAGAGAAGAAGAAAATATCAATATGTTGTCCATGTAGACATAAATGAACTGATCGACCATGTCTCTCAACACGTCATTAACGAGTGCTTGGAACATGGCGGGCGAGTTGGAAAGGCCGAAGGGCATAACCAAGTATTTAAAGTGCCCTCTAGGGGTGTTAAAAGCCGTCTTCCACTCATCCCCCTCCCTAATGCGAACCAAATGATAAGAGTTGCGCGGGTCCAATTTCGTGAAAAGAGACGCGCCCTGCAGCCGTTCAAAGGCAGAAGACATCAACGGCAAAGGATAAGTATTCTTTACCGTGATGTTGTTCAGTCCTCTGTAATCAATGCACGGCCGCAGCGACCCGTCCTTCTTACCCACAAAAAAAACCTGCCCCCACGGGAGACGAGGATTGGCGGATGATCCTAGCTGCCAGAGAATCAGAAATGTATTTCTCCATGACCTCCCTTTCTGGATTAGTAAGTGAATATAACTTGCCTTTAGGCGGAGAAGACCCTGGCAGTAAGTCTATAGCACAGTCGTAGGGACGATGCGGAGGAAGAGAAGCAGCCCGGGACTTACTGAACACTTCCTTCAGGTCGAGGTACTCCGGATGTGATGAAGGTTAACAGCTCCGTGGCGTGTGTGATGGTGGGTAGTTTCTGTCCGTTAAGGGCGATGACAGTTATGGCATGTTCAAGGGGGTGGATGGGTATGTGCAGCCGCGTGGCCAGATCGTAGTCCATGATGCTGCCCTCCGCCCCCGAGTTGACCAGAGCCTGGCAGGTGTGATGCCCCGATACCCACTGTAGTCTCACCGGGAGGAGTGTCACAGACAAGGATTTATCCAGGGAAAGACCACCCGACAGTAACCACGGTTTTACTGTCGGGCTCTGCCTTTTACGGGACATTCCCTTAGAAAATGTCCCGCCCCTCCACAGTACAAGCACAGTCCCATCTCTCTCCGATGTAATCTCTCCTCCCGGGAGAGCCGAGCTCTACCCACCTGCATGGGTTCAGGATCGAACGGGGGACCGACCGTGTTACCTCCGCTGGCTCCGCTCTCCTCCAGTTCTTCGAAGCACGCTACGGGCCTCTTACGCACCGCGCGTTCCTGCAAGCGGGCATCCACCCGTAGCGCGAGCTCAATGAGACCGTTGAGACTGGTGGGTAGATCCAGCTGGTAAATCTCCTGCTGAACACGGTTGGCCAACCCATGCAGGAACATATCCCACTGTGCCTCCTCGTTCCACTTGCATTCCGCTGCCAGGGTGCGGAATTTGATGGCGTAATCAGACACTGGTTGGATTCCCTGCCGCAGGTCCGCGAGTTTGCGAGCGGCCTCCCGTCCCGCCACCGATTGGTCGAAGACCCGTCTCATCTCCTGCGACAGGGTGTGGAATGAGGAGCAGCACTGATGTTTGTTCTCCCACATCGCTGTTCCCCACAACGCCGCGCGTCCCGTCAGTAGCGTCATGACCAACGCGACTTTAGATTCCTCAGAAGAAAATGTATTAGATTGCAAAGAGAAATAAATAGAGCACTTCCTTAAAAAGGCTCTACAAACATCTGGTTCTCCAGCATAACTCTCTGGTGCAGGAATACGTGGCTCTTGTTGACTGCTGATGTTGGCGGATGGGTGGGGAACAGACGGTGGAGCTGGCGCAGTGGGAGATGAGAGATGTTGAACCTGGGTAGATAACTCAGCCACCAACGCCTGAACGGCACGAGCAGTGGCCACCACTTGTTTGTCCTGATGATCCATCCATTGAGCACTCCTGCTTAAATACTCCTGAAGATCCGACGACCTTGCTGGATCCATAATGGTCAGTTCGTTCTGTCAGGAAATTAACACAAACAGAGGATCCAAATGCAAGTATAACAATATTTATTTAAAGAATACGCTGTACAATAACTTCACTCCAAATGGACAGTCGAGGCAGAGACTGTGACGTGCAGAAACGGTGGTGTGCAGAGTAGTGATGAACAGGGTGGCGCAGGGCTACAGCGGGTATCAGAGACCAAGGATAATCCAACCCAGAAAACAGGGCACACGACGATAGTCCAGAATCCGAGAACCAGGAAGAGACAGACAGAGAACACAACACCGGGAAAGCCTGCAACGAACTGACAAAGACGACATGAAGACATGCGCATTTTATAACAAACATTAAACAAGACACGGCTGGCAACAGATCGCAATTAGACCATAATGGGTGACGCCCACACAATCATTCACTCACACACATACACACACAACAAACACACGAGGGCGAGTAAATGAATCCATGAACCGTGACAATATTATTCAGGATCTGCTGGACCAACCACTCTTTGTAACCAAGATCATTAATTTGTAGCTTTTGAAACAACAGAAACATTTTCACCATTATTAGCAAGGAAGAAGTTATCTGAAGGGGAGCTGCCATTAAATAGCACAGTTTTTTTCTTATAGAAAATTTAACTGCTAAAAATAAAATAAAAATAATTAATAAATTGTTGAAAATTATAATGAGTGCCCTTGAGAACACTTGCTAAGAAATCTAATTGACTCTTGTCTGAATGTATACTAGTATGGCTTTACTGAGTTTTCTTGTTTTTTCCCAACACTTAGCTATTGCAAAAACATGATTTTGTATTTTAGAATTCAGAAAAAAAATACTGTAAATTATTTATCCATGCACATCATTATATTATTTTATTTTTTTTAATTCATGTGCTCTCATAATCTTATAAATTATATAGTTCATATAGTTATAGTTCAATAAAGTAACTTCCCCTCCCACTTGTAGTGACATTTCTTCTCTATGACGTGTATACTGGCGCGAGGGCGGGGCACCCTGTCACTCATATGAGATCACAGCAATATCTAACCACAACCATCCAATCAATTCCCAATGGACAAAATCAAGTCAAGCCCTAGTTTTTTTCTTGTTCGAGACGCTGTTTCACTCGGATTTACCTACAAATAAGGAAGAAAAGACAACTTCCGTTTCATGCCGACTCAAACAGTTTCTAAATGTTTGAAACCAACTTAGCTAAAAAGCATTTTTATTCCGCTTATACTTACCACACCTCAAGACACTGTTCCGATGTTGTAATTCAAGACAATTGTGAGGTTTTTGTAATTAAAACACTTTTTTGTGTGGGATTAATTTCTTACACATTTCATCCCAAGCCTCCGTTGCAAATTCCAAAATGTAATTTCAGAACAAGTAACGAAGGTTCGGAGCCCCAGACCTGACATGCAGGAAAAAATAGGCTAAAACGTGCGCACGATTTACTATTTCGTCCCCTCGATATAAATCATGCGCATGATTTATAAATCGAGGGAACGAAATAGTAAATCGTGCGCACGTTGTAGTAAATTGTGCGCAGTCTGCGCACGATTACATTTTTTTTTCTTGCATGTCATGTGCTGTACGAAGGCTTGAGCCTTGATAGCAGACACAGTTATTAACGCAGAGAGAGAGAGAGAGAGAAGGCAGCAAATGTGAACCTGAGTCTGTGAGTTTCTAACGGCAGCAGTGTCTCTACTAATAGCGAAACTATAAGTTTATCTAGCCTACCTCAAGAAACGCACAGTTATTACCACGCTGGTGAGTAATGTATCTTTTAAGTTGCTAAACTGTTTTACGGATTAATTCGTCAGAGCAGCGCTGACAAAATGTTTCTGTGCCAGTGTGTGTCCATACTATACAGGGCCGGGTTTCCCAACGATGTATCTTAGCTCTTAAAGGTGCAGTAAGTGGCATTTGAAGTACGCTGTTGGACATTGTTGATTTGTAATCAACTCAAACAAGCACCACTCTCTTCATTGCTCTGCCTCCAAAACTCACACTCCAATCCCAACCACCCTGCTCCGAATGACGCTAAACACCGCATTCTCCAGCGGGAGTCAGTGTGCAGTAGTAGCCTATAACTGCAGAACTCTCACTATCTGGCCACTGTTACACACGCAATGCGAGTGGATGTCTTTTTATCACAGCTGACGCGCAACAAAATGCTTCACGAAAAATAAAGCGCACTTGATGAACGAACGACAAGGAGGCACAAAAAATGACCATAGAGTACACAAGAGTAAATACAAACAAGTGTTTGTTGTTAGTCACCAACAGAACAGCAGCTCCAGACAATCAAAACCCAGAGTTACTTACATGAGAAGGAATCAAAGCAGTTTTCAGGCCTTCCCTCTTAGCTCTCTCCAGCGCTGGAAAGCTTTTCTAACATAACCGGGTCCTAAAAGCGCTTGCCCAGCCATAAACCTTCATTCTAGTGATATTCTTTTGAGCTGTTTTGTATTGTGTCCATTTCTCGCTCTGCAGTTTTTTTTTTGTTTTTTCTTATTTTCAAATCTCCCTCTCGTTCTCTCTCCTCTATCACTGAGTCCCCCTTTAAGAGCGCTTTCTACGAGCGAGGTTACGAACGCTCGCCGCAATTCCACGAGCGTTTCCCAAAAATGCACTTAACATGAACGCGCGAGAACAATTTAAGAGTCGCTGTCCGTTTCTCAAGTGCTGAAATATTACCTTATAGAATCGCATCCTTTAACGTTTAACCTAATAATTTATATATATATGTATATATGAGCAATATCACACGAGTAGCCGTGCGATATGGCTGTATACCAGCACGGCTGTGATTCGTATAGGCACGCAGGCCGAGAACCAGAAAGAACTGTTGTATAAATATATATATAAATGTGTGTGTGTGTGTGTGTTTGTGTGCGTGTATGTGTGTGTGTGAAATCAATCAAACTGTGATTCTATATGAATTCTTATGAGTTCTTCCAAGTGTTTCTGAAGACTGAAGTGAATTACTTTTTTTCAACCATAAACTAAATTTAAAAAAATAAACATGCAAGTTTAGATATCAATAGGCCTATATAAAGGGTATATATTAAGGGTGACAGTAGCACAAATTATGTACTTGATCTAGCCAATTTCTACAGGTGCACAGACAAAATTTTTATTTTATCAGCACTATTCTACATATATATGACATCGTGTTTATTTTTTATTTTCTTTCCTTTTCTTTTTAATTATTTAATTTATAAATTAATTTAAACAGAAAAAGAGTGTAAGAGGAATACAGTCAAAACCTAGCTATGTTATACACATTGCACTTGAATAAAGTTAAAGGTGTAGGTCCTGTAGGTGACCTCTTCTTACGATGCATTTAGGGTTTACGATTACTCCAGAGCACTCGTAGATCTACGATCATTTTCAAGTGCTAGGCTACTTAAGTTACGATGCTTTTGGGAAACAGACCGTAATATTAAGAATAGAGGGTATGCATAGACATCACTTTCCCGCCGGAACGCGCTCCCTCAGCTGGACTGAGTGGCAAAAGAACCTGCTGCATGACTGGATTTAATAGGGGAAACTGCGAAAACGCGAGTAAAACAAACGATTACACTAAAGGTTGGGCTCGAAAGTGTTCCTTATGACATGTCAAAGAAACCTAATCCATGGATATTGACATCGGAATCGTGTTTCCTGACATTTATATGTGCCTTATTTCGACGCCGGGGAAACACATAAAGCAAATCTACCTGTGAATGCTTTATATAACTACAGTATAGGTCTAAATCGGAGTAATCACTGATATCAATGTTATATATCGTCTAGCCCTAAAACTATAGTTTTTGTCAGTGTTAATTTAAAAACACCAAATTATGCAGAATATAAGATGGTAAATATTTAATTGATGAGTTGTCAACACAATATATAACAATACAATATATAGGGTATGATTTTACCCCAAATTCCAACATTTTGACACAAAATGATAACTGTAAAACATGTTTCTTTGCCTGGAGTCCAGCTGTTTCTGTGAATTGCAGCAACCCATTTGCTTCTTTTTTCTGTAGCTTTCAGCAGTCTGTAAATATATACTTCAGATTTTGTGTCAAAGCTATTTGTACAGTCAGTCACAAAGCTCTTTCCCGTTTTGGAGGTGTTTTGTGTGTTTTTCGCGGCATTCACGCTGAAAACCAATGCTGCCGCTCAATCTTTTGCCACTCAGTGGGCGTGACCGCAGTCATAACGGTCGACGGTGACGTCACGTGCATACCCTCTATAGTCGTACGATCGTTTTTACGAACTTCTTAGGCTTACGATGCTTTTGGGAAACGCAGCCCAGTACGTGACGTGTGTACGTTTGAAAGAGAGAGCGCGCGCGAGAGAGTAGACACAATAAAACATATTTTGTTGCAAAAACCATGACAATAATTTGTCGTTTTCATCCTGTTGTTTACTATATTTATTTGCTTGGTCAGTGTCGTTGTGGGTTTTGTTTCTTTTGCGGTTGTAGGCTGTACGGACCTATTGAGATAACTGAAAATATTTGGCGAAGTGATATGTAACTGCAATGCGGTCAAGACCTGCTGGAACTACTTTAGACGTGCGTTTCCCTGAAATTAATTGCGCACCTTAGAACGTTAGTCAGCCAATCAGACTCGAGCATTCAACAGCCAGGTAGTATAAGTAGCCTACCTATATTCCATTTCATTTGACAGTTACACATATAGGCTAGGCTAATGAGAACGGTCATGAACATATTGCTTTGTATGCAGCAAATTATTGCGGTCAGCTACCGGGTCATATGACTTTGGAAAAGAATACCAAATGATTTCCAATTTCGAATGGCTTTGGCTACCCACCCTTGCAGTGTTAACGTTATGTGGTTTTGTTCTCCAGCACCACCCTCGGGTGAACAGCGCGCGCTTAACTCACTGTCAACAACACCTCAGATCACAGCGCCACAGTGAAGCAGCCTCCATACACTCACTAACGCAGGCTTTGCCTTCAACAGCACGAGCACAATCCGATTCGATTGCATTTCTGCACAGAATCATTGCCAACAACATCTGATAGTGACAGGCGGATATTAAAGACACCAAAGTATGGATACCGTGTCCATTTCTAGAGAGCGTGATGATGCTGAAATCACAGATTCAGCCACGACAGAGGGACCTTCTCAGGAAGCACCTCAAAGGTACGTATACGCTCTTATGTTGTTATCAAGGTTTATAAGGCTAATTGTTAGAGCAATTGTGCCTGTGGGCGAATGTATGCCATTTAAATGGATGCTTTTGCGAATAAAAAGGAATAATGAACGTGTCTCTTTTCAAGGTATCTGCCGATCAGACCCACTTTGGCTTTTGTTTACAAGGGGAAATACAATTCTCCGAAGATAACAAAAACCGAGCAATAGATTGAAAGTACAAGACGATCACGTGTAAATACTACTACTACTAAATACTATAATTTATTGAGTTTGCGCGTATCTTATCCATAAACTGACACGACCGCTGATCTTGATGATACAGCTGACGTTTGGGTCACAAAAGCCAGAATTAATTTTTGGGGCAAAAACCATGTTAATTTTATATTTGACCTACAGTGCCCCTGCCATTCAAACGGACACATGGGAAATATTCCTTAAATTCCTGCGACGAATGACAAAATAATGTTCTGCAGCATCAGCTGTCACATGGAAATTTAACTTAAATATATATGAAGCACATTACTTATGTCATTTTTTATTTTATTAAACATTATAATATAATCAAGACATTCCTGTTCTGCAGTACAATCTTTAGCTCTGTAACTTGATAAAAATGAATGCTTGAATAGTAAAATTAAGGAAGTTTTTCTATAAACTTGATTCATTATAGCTTGTGAATTATAGCTTTATGTTAATTTTAATATTTTTACTGTAATGTTATTGGATGTAATGTTTTGAAGTGAGATATGTGTATGCGGATGTGACCTTGGCTCCGATCTTGAAGACAATCTTGATGTTTTGGTTAAGAAAAATAATAACAGTTTCTTTTGTTATATTTACATGAATATTTATCTATGTAAATATAAATATATGTATTTATATTAGCTAATAATTAAGGGCAAAATACATGTTAATTTGCATTTGTTCTAAAAAAAAAAAAACCTACAGTACAACCTGAAGAAATATTCCAATTATTTTAGTAAATGCCGAAACAAAAAAGAGGAAATCTTTTCTTTCTAATTAGGCAGGCATGTTTCTTTTTGCCTGGAGTAATTCTAATAATGAACTACACGGGGATCTAGGACTCTGAAAATGTTAATCACATGGCTCATTTGTTACCCTGACTTAGACATTTTGCTTCAGCATAACTAGGTGTAGATTCCCTGTTCTGCTAACATCAACAATGATTAACCTTAATGACGAAATCTTTCTGAAGATCAAAGTATGAGCAGATGGTGAGATGCGTTCTCCAGTTTTGGTGGAGAAGATCCAGCTGAAGCTGCAGTGACTCATGTTTGAGTGTGACCCTCTCAGGAGAATCCTTGTCTTTATATTCCAATGCGATCCGCACACATAGGCCTCTCTTACCAGCATTTGATTTGTTAATAAAAGGTTGTTAACATGTTATTATCTGTTATTTATGTTGCTTAAAATGGCCGCACACGATCCTACACACAAAAGCAAGTGCTTCATCTCCCAAAACTGTCACAAACAGGGAGATTTTATAGTCTGGTGGCAACGGCATTAATCTGAATCTTTTAGTAAATAATTATATTACTGAGATGACAGTCAATCATTTTTTCAACTTATGAATGAAATGCTACTCACATCAAGTTTCATTCAGCCTGCATGTGTTCATAGAAAGTATGGTTTAGTAAAAATAAGGTTGATTATTGGATTTTAGGATTCGTAATTCAAATTTAGACTGATTTAAAATCAAATTGGTTATTAAAAATACGATTTTCGTCAATGTATACAGCAGAAACTTTGCAATTTGCTTGCAAGAAGATGTGCCTATGAGCAGTGTCACTTGATTCACCCTGGTGAATCGGTCTAATTATTTTTGATCTAGACTGAGTCACCATGTATCAGTGGCCTGAAGTAAATCTCATGCAGTGTAAGTGTCCATTATACTGCATGATATTAGTCAGTGTTTGTCAGCCAACATGGCTGATATTCCACTGAAATGCTGAGGGCATTTGTTCAATAAATTCAGTTTCTGTTACATTTCAGGCATTTTAATTCCAGATCATGACTCCTTCCATGTAAGTTCCTCAGAGTATTAAAAGTTTGAATGAGATGTGAATATAAAATAAGCAACGTTTTTTGCAGAATATTTATATGCACATCATATGCTCATAAGATTTAGTGCAAATGGAGCAAACAAATTAAGTATTTTAGTAAACATTTATGCTTGCTCCAGTAAATATTTAAGCCGACTTTAGTTAAATAGGGCATTTTATGATCAAATTTGCTCTGGAAATTACAATCATATCCATTGAGCTTAGTTTTCCGTATACCTTGAGGTATTCAGAGTCATTCAAAGTGCAAGATGTCTTTCCTTTTCTGCTGATGAACTGATTTGACCCTTACAGTCTGACAGGCCACAACAATCACTTCTGCGTCCTGGCAGTGCAGACCGCCAGACACGACGTACCAGCTGCAGAGCTGTCAAATCAAATTAAGCCTGTGCTCCTTTTGATAGCCATCAGAACATCTGCAGTGTGCGCACAACCAAAACCCATGATCCTCATCAGATGCCGAATGGTTACTGTTTTCATAAATCTTAAATTAACATATGTAGACATGGAGAATGCCTTGTAATAAGAACCTGCTAAGTGAGTTCATCATACATTACATTGCATTATCAAATTTCCTGATGCTATATTTGTAGCTCTGTGTTTAGCAGTTGATACACAGCAAAGATTGCCATGTTTTATTGCAGGCTAATCCTAGTTAATGGAGATGAAGCAGCTCACATCCAAATACGCAATGTGTCAAGAAACATTTTAAGCATTTAGGCCAACCAAGATTCAAGGATTCAATGATTTTTTATTGCCATTCCATAACATGAGTACAGGGGGGAACGCAACGAAGTACTGAGGTCATAAGATTTAAAAGATGTTCGTAATGGGAGATAGAAAAGGCTTAAGGGTCACGGCTGTTTAATCTAGCATTTCAAGTCATTTTATTTTTCTTGCATATGATTTATCTTGGTTGTTTATTTTGTCAACGGCTAAATGGGATCAGTCTTGCGTATTATAATCTGCCCAATTTAGTTTGCACATTTAAAGCAGCTAAAAAAGCTTATTTGTTGCTTGAACACATTTATACACTTGACCAGCAGTCATTTGTTTGTTCCAGTGTTTGCATAGCTTGTCACCTTGGTAATACTAAGAGTCAGCTAGAGTACATCTGTGTAGAAACAAGCTTGTTGAAAGCAAATAACTTAAATCTTCATTGTTATTAGGAGCTGTTAATGTTTAAGAGAGTAGTTAAATGTTTTCTCACACGAGTCACACCAAACCTGCCACTTTAGTTGAAATATAGTAAAAAGGGATAAATAGAAAAATGGTTTATATTATGATGACACATTATTTGATCAATAAAGCTAATACTGTACACATTAACATTTCAGCACCGTAAGATCTGATTGTTCCCCATAAAGAGCCACAATAAATGTTCATAATTAGTACTGTGAATTAACTGAATGTAGAAAAAATGAATAGGCCTACTGAATCTTAAGCTTTGGTTCTTCAGGATGCTCTACATTATTCAGCAGTACATTTTAAAAAAAGAAAAGAAAAAACGAGTTGTCACCTTCTCATATTTACTTCCTGAGCAGTTGAGTTGTAAGTACTAGTGAGCCTTTTTAGCTCATCTCAACAGGCCTTTTATGAGTTTGACAGGGTAATCTGATGGAGTCCCTCCCTCTTGGCCTAATCGGGCCTTCAAGCATTTTGCTGATACATTTTTTAGACATAATTGCTTATCTAATACAGTATGTTGTCAGAAACTCAGCTAAAAATAAACTATGTTAGAGGCACATTGTTCAGACAAACCATATTGTTTTATACACTCAAGTATTTGTGGGATATCTAATTTTTGTTTTACAATTTACATTAAACATTCTATTTTTTGCTAAATATGATGGATTCAGTCATTCAATATGCATGATTTGCATATTTGTTCACAAACATGTCTGATGCTAGCAAACAATTAAATATTCAATATCAAGTAATCAAGTTGCCAAATTAAAGTGTATAAACAAACAAGTGAAGTCAACAGCAAAATATAATGTTAAGGGATAGTTCAGCCAAAAATGAAAATTGTCATCTTTTACTCACCCTCATGTTGTTTTAAACCTGTATTAATTTCTTTCTTCTGCTGAACAAGAAAGAAGATATTTTGAAGAATGTTGGTAACCAAATAGTTCATGGACCCCATTGATTTCCATAGTATATTTTTCCATACTATGGAAGTTAGTGGGGACCATCAACTGTTTTGTAACCCATATTCTTCAAAATATCTTCATTTGTTTGGAACAACTTTTGGGTTTTCATTTTTGGGTGAACTGTCCCTTTAAATGCAATAAGCACAAACACATTGTGCTCTCAAAACAACTCTTTTAGCACATAAACAACTTACAGTCAATCATAACCTAAATATGATTTCCGTTTACTAACCAGTTTGCAAAATGTGTCATTATGTAAGTTATTTTTCCACCTCATCAGCCAAATACTCAAGCACTTAGGATCAAATTAATCCCAGTCTCAGTTGAATATCTGAGTTGAAAAAATACTAATTCTGTGAACTGAACTGAAGACTCAGTCCAACTGTATCAGTAAGCTCGACAACTGCAGCATTTTATAAGAATCGGCTAAAAAAATTATTCGCCATTTATCATTGCGTCTCGTAGCATGTCTCGATTTCCTATGTTGAAACAACTATAGGAAATGCATGTTTTTTCCCCCCTGAAATGTTGTGGAGTACAAAGTTATGTGCTGAAAAGTAGTGAAGTAAAAATAAATCATTTCCCAAAATGACTTGCTCAACCAGATCATGGAATTAATTATTCTGTTAGTTTCTAGCTCGAGAACTACAATAACTGCATCAATCCAACTGATGAATTATCAGATTGGTGAAACAACTGGTACACTGAAAAGGTAGTGGTGTGAAAGTATGGCTACAGACCAGCACAGTAATGGAGTAAAAGCATCTGATAATGTGATTCTTTTATTTGCAGTGAAATCCCTGTGGTTTCGCTGTGTCCTCCAGACAATGACAGCACAGAATCTCAGATGTGTCCGGTCAAGATAGAAGAGAATCAAGCAGACAGCTGCAGTCCGTTCAAGTCACACTCCTCTACTCAACTCCACCGTCAAGTATCACAGGGCTCTCATCAGGGCTATCATTCACTACAACGCAAAATATGCCCCTGCTGTGGCCACCAGCAGTCGAATCAAAGCAATGTATGTCCAGGTCAAATGAATGCTTACCATCAATCAGACTTGCATCCAGCGAGTCCTGTTAAGACTGTCCATAACTGCAGTCCATCACGTCTGCCTTCGTGTCACAATAAAATGCAGTGCCAGTGGCTTCATGGATCTCATGATGGCAGTAACCACAAGCCTGTGCAGCGTCACATGGTGACAGTGAGGTCCAGACCCTTTTTCTATTATAAATATCCTTTTAATGGACATACATGTAGTTGATTGTAAACATTTAAATATGTTAATCTCTATGCCTGTCTGCTCGGTAGGAATGATGGCCTGCATAGGATACCAAGGAGGTGAGATGCTTTTATAGTAACTGATGATAAAGATTTATTTGTTTATAATAACATCACATGAAATTCATTATTAAGATGATTATTTACAGTAATAAAGTAGTGCACATGAACATAGCCTTATGTTCAATATTAGATTTAGAAGGAATTGGGAAGAAGCATTCAAGCATTAAGCCAACATGGTAATGTAATTCGAAAATGCAGTGTGGGAAATACCAGAAGTGTATAATGCAAGTTAATGTGCCATTCAGCAATTAGATTAAATTTGACCATTGATTTTTACAGCTATTCCCAGGTTATAGTGGAGTACCCGATGACTGTACTCATTTCATGTACACTACTTCTGTTTGCCTGTTCCCTCGCTGGGATTTTGACTGGTCCTCAGCCAGACTTTTCAGACCCTTTGTTGGTGAGTATTTGCATGTATGTAATATAGAAAGAATGAAATTTATTGCTTCATGTTAATGTATCTGTTTATGCTAAAAAAATAAAAGAAATTCAATTAAACATACTAAAGTGATGTAAAAAAATAAATAAATAATTGTCAGATTAAAGGATTAGTTCACTTTCAAATTAAAATTCCCTGATAATTGTCCCACCCCCATGTCATCCAAGATGTCAATGTCCTTCTTTCTTCAGTCGAAAAGAAATTAAGGTTTTTGATGAAAACATTCCTTATTTTTTTCCTTATAGTGGACTTCAATTGGCCCCAAACGGTTGAAGGTCAAAATTACAGTTTCAGTGCAGCTTCAAATGGCTTTAAACAACACCAGACGAGGAATAAGGGTCTTATCTAGTGGAACGATCAGCCATTTTCTAAAAAAAAAATATATATATATGCTTTATAAACAAGTTTATTCCGTACGCCTTCCATATTCTTCAAAAAGCTTGCGCTGTATGCAAGGGTGTAACTTTGGTTTGAGAAGTGGGGGGGACACAAAATGGGGGAAAATGTTTTCGATTTGAGTCCCATTCTCTGCATTTACATACATTTAGGCACAATGGTTATAGAAAATCCAGTAATTAATTAATTTGACTATAATGATAAATTCTGGCAAAAATAATTCTATTCAACTAATCTATTTCCACTGTTAAACAAAGTGTTATTTTAAAGTAACCGCTGTACCTGAAAATGTAATACATTCTGTCATAGTGGGTTTTTCCTTGGTAAAAACGAGATAGAGTTGATCCCTCTAGGGGGGTCCGGGGGCATGCTCCCCCGTAAGAAAATTTTGTACATTTTAAAGAGAAATTCATTAATCTGGTGAACTTTGAGACTTCAAAATAAAGAGCTGCAACCCATGTACAATGTGCAAATTGAACAAAGAAAAAGTCTTTGCATTGACTTGTACCTGAATGCATTGTTAAAAATAAATCATCCACCCGCCAACCGCCCGATGATATTCTCTGATTTAGATATCTGCACCTGATCATCCCATTACAATTATTCACATTCTCAGTTTTAAGAATGATGACATGATAACATATCACACTGAAGTAGGCTGCTTATAAATTAACATTTATTTAAAATAAAAGTTCTTCTTTAGCTGAATTACATTTCCTTAATAGCCCAAATACAGGCTTTACTGCCTTCAACCTTAAATTGTCGCCGTTTCATTACATCATTGTTGGAAAACACTTTTATCAGAATAATAATGTCTGTTAGTTAAGCTTGTGTATGTTTTTAGTTAAAGCTGTTAAGTTATAAAGCAATATCTCATGTAGGGTTTTTCCTTTGTGTTTTATATAAGGACCACTAGGAGTCACCCTAGGCACATGTTTTCCTTAATTGGTTTTCCATGAAGAGAAATAAGTTCAGTTGAAAACGTCTTTATTATTAAAATTAACCCATTAATGATTTATCTCTCATCCACTCGCAATTAATTAAAAATGTTATTTTTTATTATTATTATTATTACATGGCAGCCCGACCTGCTGATTATCTGCAGTAGGCTATCGATCGTTTTGAGAGTGGACACAGGCCGGGAACCCGCAACACTCATTTTCATGCTACACAGAATGTTCTACGTTAAATATTTAGCTAACAGTCTGAAGTTACCTAGCAACAGTGTATGTTAACGTTAGCTCAGTCAGATTAGGCTAACATCAACAGGTGTAGACAGAAAATATGATTATCCTTAACTGAGCGAGCTAAATTACTGAATCAACCGACTCACATCTCCTTTCTTTCTTTCCATTCATGATGACATTAAAGTTATCTGTTGCTGTTTCTGGCGTTTCATCGCTGACTGTGCTGCAACCGCAATACCTGCTCATTAGAACTATCAGTGAGCTATTTTTAGACTGTGCACGCAACGTTTGTAAGCGCGGACGCGCGCGTCGACACATGCGGGCTTTCTGTGTCCTGCTCGGCCCTGCTCCTCCGTGGCGATGACGGCGTGCGGTTAAAAAAATCATAACAAACAAATTTGAAAGTGGGGGGGACATAAACAGGATTTTCAAAAGTGGGGGGGACATGTCCCCCCTGTCCCCAGTGGAAATTACGCCCCTGGCTGTATGTCCTACACCTTCCCTATTCAAATTACAGAAAAAAAAAGTTCCGTAAGTTGAATAGGGACTTTTTTTTGTGTTTGTTTTTGGAAAATGGCTAATCGTTTTGCTAGATAAGACCCTTATTATTTGTCTGGTATCGTTTAAAGCCCTTTGAAGCTGCTCTGAAACTGTAATTTTGACCTTCAACCGTTTGGGGTCTATTGAAGTCCACTATAAGGAGAATAATCCTGGAATATTTTCATCAAAAACTTTAATTTCTTTTCAACTGAAGAAAGAAGGACATGAACATCTTGGATGACATGGGGGTGAGTAAATTATTAGGAAAATTTTAAGTTTAAAGCAAGCAACAGTTACAACTGAGATATATAAGGTATAAAGAAATTTTTACATTAAGAGTGCTTGAAAACACTGGACTTTCATCATTAGAATTGTAAATTGGCCTCTCAAATGACTTCAATTAATTTTAATAATGACTTCAAAGAGTTTCCGGCTACCCCTCATGTGTCTTTGATTGGATCTCACAGGGATTTGAACCTCGTGGAACAGACATCAGTATCCGTATAGCCACCTGGATGAGGTTACAGCAAAACACTGGGCCTGGAAAATCATTGTCCCCAGTTCCATGGCAACTCACAGAAAGAACAACAGCACGGTATTTCTTGCCGATCACATGATATTAAACATACTTTAAATTTCTACTACTGATATTTTCACTAAATCAGACTTACTTTTAAAAGCAAAGCATTGTATGCTGTGTTTATATTGAAAACAACTGTCTTACAGAGAGGACACAATTAGATCTGAACCTCAGTTAAAAGAACAATCAAGGAGAATGTTGCACAGAGATTACAATGAGCACAACTTTTTTTGTAATGCCCCAGGTGAGATTTTATCAGGTATTTCCTAACCTAATAAATCAGTAAATGGAGCACACAGCATGCTTTATGTGATGCTGTTTTCTGTCACCCAATCTGTGGTTCTGTAGGAGAGCGCTATGCTCAGCTGGTCTTCCGCTCTGGAAACTCTGCCAGTCTCTGGAGTCTAAAGGCAATTTACTCCATGTGCCAGATGGAACAGACACAGGTAAACCAAGGACTCTATATTTTGCCAAAAGGATAATAGTCTTAGGTTCTCAAGAAGAAATTAGGCATTCCATGCAGTGTTTTAATGGATATGTGATAGAGTCTATACAGTGTGTGTTAATAATCAGATTCATATATTACAGAATTGAATATAATCTCATTAGTAATCATAGGCATTTGTACAGGTTCTCGCACACACTTGTTTATACAAATAAGAAACTACAATTTAAACATAAAAGATTTGTAAATATTTTATATTTCAGCATATCTACAAATATATATGCAAATTGTTTTTACGAATGTCATTTTGAATGCAAGTAATTTTTTCATTATCATTTTAGATCCGTTCAGGGACACAATTTGATCAACTCTGCCAAGTCAGATCAGAGTTATACGGCTCCACAGTGGAAAATGAGTGCTGTCCAAGTTGGTCTCTGGGAAACTACTTGGCTCTTCTCAACAACGTTTCTTCCTGCTTTAGTCTGACTGCACAGCAGGTTTCTGAAAGCCTTGGTCTGCTCAGATTCTGTGCCCCCTACTACCATGACAGAAGCCTGGTTGCATCATGTACTGAGAGGAGTAAATTTGGCCGTTGTGCATCCGTCCCACACCGCTGTAAACTGTCAAGCATCTTCCAGATTCTTCATTACCTTGTGGACAAGGACTTCCTGGGGCCACAGACTGTTGAATACAAGGTCCCGTCTCTAAAATATAGCGTTGTGTTTCTACCAGTGGAAAAAGGTGATCCACTAATGAAAGTTTATTTGGACCATCTAGAGGGTCGCGAGCTCACCTATAACAACACCACCATAACAGGAATGGATTTGGGAATTAAACAAAAACTTTTTAAATATTATTTGGCATGGGACTCTATCTATCCTGTTCTTGCAGCTCTTGCACTTTTGTTCACAATGGGACTATATCTCAAATCACCATTTATAGCAGTGATGTCACTGGTTGCTGTCATTTTATCACTTTCCACCTCATATTTTTTCTACAAATTTGCATTTCGCTTGACATTTTTTCCACTCCTCAATCTTGCATCAGTCCTTGTGCTTTTGGGAAGTTGCCTAAATCAAGCCCTGACTTTTGTTGATTTCTGGAAACTACAGCTAAGCCACAACCCTCCAGCTGTGCCTGAGAAGAGAATGAACCGGGTTTTACAGGAAATAGGATACTTGATATTAGTGTCAGGTCTGACATCTAGCATCACGTTTTACTCTGGCTACATGAGTAGCATCACTGCCGTGAGATGTTTCGCTGTATATCTTGGCAGTGCTTCATTAATAAACACATTTTTTGCTCTTGTTTGGCTTCCTTGCACCCTCATTTTGCAGGAACGCTATACTGAGCTGTCTTCAAACCCTGTTGCAAAGGCAGCGTGGAAGCCCTGCTGCTCGAAAAATACAGGTGGATTCTGGGAGACAAGTTCAAGAAAGAGATGTTTGTTTACCGTGAGGCAGAAGCTTCGAACGTTAGGCCGAGGGTTTTCGGACACATCAAACCTGCTTTTTTTAAAGATCCTGCCTTGTGGAGTAGTGAAATTCCGATACATATGGATCTGTTGGTTTGCAGTGCTCGCAGTCGGTGGAACGTACATATCATGCGTAGACCCTGGCATGAAACTGCCAACTTCGGACAGCAGGACAACTCAGCTGTTCCGTTCCAGCCATCCCTTTGAGAGATACGATGCTGAATATCGCCATCAGTTTATGTTTGAGCGAATGAAACAGGGTGAAGATGAACCCATGACGCTGACTCTAATTTGGGGCATCGTTCCATCAGACGATGGTGACCACTTCGATCCAAAAAGTAATGGATCGTTAGCTCTTGATCCAGGGTTCAATATGAGCAGTCCCCAAGCCCAACTGTGGTTGCGGGATCTGTGTGGAAAAATTCAAAACCAGAGCTTCTATTCTCCATTATCAGCTGACCAAGAAACAGTAGAAGACAATGTGTGTTTTGTTGAACGTTTGATTCACTGGGTTTCTATACGCCGCTGTTCCGAAAGTGATGATGCATTTAGCTTTTGCTGCAATAATATTCCCTTTCCTTACCCACCCAGTGTTTTCGAGCAGTGCCTTAGCATGATGTTGGCAGAACAGTATGCAGAGGGGCGCTTAACCAGTGGTGGAGGCCTAAGGTTTGATTTGGAGGGTCGAATCGCTGCCCTTGTACTAATATTCAAGACTGTACAACTTTACAGCTTCAACTTCAGCAAAATGTCACAGTTCTATCAAGAGGTCTTATCATGGTTTAATGGGGAAATCTCCAAGGCTCCAGTGGGACTGCAGAAAGGATGGTTTGTAAGCCAGCTAGGCTTATATGACTTCCAGCACTGCTTGAGTTCAGAGACATTGGAGGTGGCAGGCTTTTCAGTAGCTCTCACATTTGCACTGCTCTTACTCACGACGTGGAATATTCCATTAAGTGTGTATGTGTCCGCTGCGGTGGGAGGGAGTGCGTTTGCTACTGTTGGTCTCCTTGTGCTTTTAGAATGGCAGTTAAATGGTGTGGAAGCGCTCTTAATTTCAGCAGCTGCAGGTCTTTCTGTTGACTTTGTGGCCAATTACTGCATTTCATACAGCCTGGCCCCACACAGTGACAGACTGGGAAGGGTTGCACATTCCCTGAAGAGAATGGGTTACCCGGTAGCTACAGGTGCTGGGGCACATTTTTGTGTGGGCATTATTATGTTACCTGCGACTGCATTGCTTTTCAGGAAGCTTGGGATCTTCCTCCTGCTTGTGAAGTGTGTTGCATGCGGCTTCGCCACTTTCTTCTTCCAGTCATTGTGTTGTTTCTTCGGCCCCCAAAAGAACTGTGGGAGAATAACCCTACCGTGTGTTAAAAAGCAAGCCACTGAAAATATATTATCGTCCTGTTCGGCTACAGAACCAGGAACCACCAATCCGGCAGCTAATGGGGCATTTGGCTGTGGCACGGGTTCTCGGGTTCAAAGAAGTTTTAATAAAGAAAGCGAAGGCTTTCTTTGCCCCAATCAGCAGCACCATAGAAAGCGCCAACCGATGGGAGGACGGGAGCCAGAACAGTACGAGCTGCAGCCACTTGCTTGCCAGTTGAGCGACAGCTTCGAGAATAGCACTTGCACCAGCAAGCTGTCCAACAGACCTTCTGTCCTTTCCGATGACATTCAGTTCTGTGGGCTTAGTCCAAGGCAAGACTATGATCGAGTCAGCAGTGAGGCTGACAGCACAGAAATGTGTAGCAGGCACCTCAAGGGTTGCAACCCACCTCCAGCCCTCCAGACCTCATCCCCGTACAAAGAGAACACGTTGTGTCCAGTAGTTGCTCTTCCGCAAGATGCGCCTAAGGAAAAGGTTTTGTGCAAGAAATGCCGAGGTGGGCTCCAACTTTGGAATGTGTCTTTATCATCTTCCTCAAGCATGGACGAAATCATGATCACTCAGACTACAGACACTGTCAATGAAAGGTCACTCTCAATAGATGAAGCCACTAGCTGTCAGCTACACAAACGGCTTTTGTCATGTCAATCTCAGAGTTCCATAGAGGGACTCGAAGACTCCAATGAGACCTGCTTAAGTGAGGTAGAGCCTGCAATCTTAGTCTCTCAAGCTGTTAAGATCGAGGAAGAGTTGCAACCTGGCCACCTTAATGGCAGGAGAGACACTTTACGTCTATCCTTGAAGGAGACTGTATATGACCTTGCCTCCCCTGGGTCTGGTAGGGTGAGGACCACCCAAAGTGAGGTGCCTGTAATATTGCCCAACAGCAAACCCGATATGCCCGATGTCTGGATCAAAAGGGAAGGAAAAGGTGAAGGTGGCAGCTGATCAATATTGTCAACACACTGAGCAAATCTAAACCACAGAATGGCAAGAACTTTATATGGTGGGCTGAACTTTTGTACTCAGCAGCATATTACATTTCTGAAAAAGAGTACTAGACAATGTTTTGCAAACACCAATTAATTGTAAGTATGCACAGTGCTTACAAAAATTTGAAAAGGTTTTTTAGCATGATTCCTTGCATGTCATGTAAATATACACTGAATGTGCACCCACAATAGCCTTTGAAAAAGCCTTTCTTCAGGGGCCTTGAACTGCAAACTTACAAACACTTAAAGAACAATTGTGCCTGATCTTTTACACAACCAAGCCATTAACTAATCTCTATAATTTTGTTAAGGTCACAATCATTATCAATTTCTTTACTGGACTCAACAACCAATTGAGTTCTCCAAATTATCTGATTATACACAAATTATTAAGCACTGAAATAACCCACTACAGTAATTTTACACTTAACTTATGCCAGGAACACTTGGCATAGATGTGCTTTCTACTGTGGCTATAACTGTTTTACACATGAATACCTTTTATTGCATGTTTATGTTATGAAATATTTTCAGACCTGAAAGCTAAGGAAACATAATTTTGTTATTGCAGAGCCATGAAAGTACCTCTTTAAAAAAAAAAGACAATGAATGCCCATCAGAATATAGGCCAATTACAACAGTGTGCTTTAGTTAGAATGCTTCAGTGTGTGGACATGTTTCACTAACACCCCAGATTTATAAATCCCTGCAATACGACCTTTGAACTCCATACAAGACTCTGAGTGTTACCTCTATGTTCAGTATGTATTTGAAAGATGCGCATTAATCAGAATGCAAAAGACTATGTAATAAGTGGTGTTTTGTGATGTGCACAAAGATGTCAATCCTTTATAAAACTGGAATCAAAGGTCAGTTAAACCTATTATACTGCAAAATGATGTTTTACTAAAGAACGTTTCTTTTTTATATTCAGATTGATTTGATGTTACTTCATTAAGGCCAGCAGATGTGTCCTTGATATTATCAAAGCATCTTAAAATACAAAGTGCCAAAATGTAAGAATGATTTGTGCCAAAAGTTTTTTCCCCCCTGAAATTATGCAGCTGTATCATAAAACCTGCTGGTGTGGAACTACTGTTGTTGATAACCTGTGTGTAAAGTCAGATTTGAAGTTGTCAGAAGATAAACCATTATGAAGAAGTTAAATAAAAAATAAAAATATTTTTAATTGAGGTTACACTGCAATCTTTCTCTGACTTTCTAGGAAGGTTTTCTGGCCACAACAGGTTGAAACTGGACTTATAAGCATCAATTAAAAATCTTAGTGTAATTTGTATGCATAACATGGCATTTTGCAAGAGACGTTTTAATTAAAATTACTCTCACCTCACCTGTATAATTATATAAGCATTATATATATAAAAACATGCTTCATTTTCATTCCCACAAAAAAGTCTGTTTTATTGCTGCATGTTCATGTCAGATGAAATGTTGTCCTTTTTAAATACAAGGAATTGAAAAAAAAAAGAAAAAAAAAAAGACAAAACACAGAGAAGCACTGCTGTATAGACTAATAAATTCACCAATTTAAATTAAAAGGGAGTTATTTTGAATTCACACTGAATATATTCAGTAATGCATGTTTTTTTTAAAACCCAATCCTTGTAAACTCATGTGCAGTAGTATCAGGTAACAAATGTTGCATGAATACATCTGAATTTAGTTTAATCCTGAATCCAGTCTTCTTTGGCCCAGTCAGGCAGTTGGGTTGAGTATTCAAAGTCAGGTCCTTTGTAGCGTAATGCATGTAGATACATTATCAAATCCTTCTCCGTTGGGTCGGGGCGCACAATTTTACATTCGCCACATAAATTATCTCTGACAAAAGAATTTGATTTTGCAGTTCTGGGGGCTTCATCTGAGAACAAATTCTTTTTTTTTTGAGCACCATTCATCTCGCCCTCAGACTCAACTGCAGATGTGCTCTTGTGAAGTTCTTGGCTGCGTTCTGCCTTCACTTCACCCAGAGGCACTTTACAGGAACTGTCATCACATGCACTACCGCCTGACTGAAGGACCGTTATTTGGTCACTGTGTTCTTGAGCACTGACCTTACACTCTGTCTTCAGCCCATGTTTTCCTGAGACCTCTTCATCAGGCAAATCCAACAAGTGCAGACTCTCCTTTGAACGATGTTCTTCTATAAGAGCTTCTAGAAGCTCCTCATCACTCATACCCACCAGCCCTCCTTTGGCTCTATTCGGACCCCATGCAGAAGACCCATATATGGGATCATTGAGGATTGGGAAGCCAAGGAACTGAAGATGAACACGAATCTGGTGAGTACGTCCTGTGAGAGGCAGACAGCGGACCACACTAGAGCGTCCATTATAGCTCAGTCTCTGGAAGACTGTGCGGGATTCTTTGCCTTTGGGATCCACTCTGCAAAGGCCCACCCGGAAGGACACTACCAGGATGGGTTCCTCACACACCACCTCACCCTCTGGAAACTCCCCGTCCACACGACACACATATTCCTTTTCTAACTGTGGAAAAAAAAAAGTATGGTTAAAATCTGCATAGAAAGAAAAAACACCCTAAAATGTAAGATTTTTTTCAGACCAAGTAAAGAAAAATTAAAGAATACATTTTATGGAACATAATACATCAATATGTAAATGTCTCGAGAGTACACAACGAGTTGTATTAGCAATGCTTCAAAGTTAGAAAATACTTCACAGATATCCATAACTTTTTAATACATTTTTGCAGAAAATGGCTTGAATACTTATGCTCCCAACAACTCGAATATGGAAATAACTTTTACTGTTCCTTCTGATAATGCTGCAAAAAAGTGATCCTTTGTATTTGTGTGTCTAAAAATTAAATCAAGGTACATTAGAAAAATTACATAAGATAAGTCTTGTTTTCTGGGTGATATAATAAACTTGAGTTTACGATTAAAACAAGAACAAATATCTGCCAATGAGAAAATTTCATACCCAATTGACATATTTGTTCTTGTTTTAAGCATAAAATCAGTTTCAAAAAACAAGATTCCATGTCATTAGTAAATATATTTTGATTTAAGGATGTTTAGATATTAGTATGGGAAAAAACAAAAATACTGTGGAAGATATTCCTCTTTTGCAATGCATGCAACATTTAATGGCACTTCATGAGTTTTAGATTTTCTGCTCCGATTTAAGACATTTTTAAGGCCTTCATTTGTTGAGTTGAAGGGTGAATTAAGACCTGCAGAAAACCTGTCTATTGTTCTGATTTGAATAAGTTTTTTTTTAAAGAAACTTAAGTATAATTTTAAATGTGATTGAATGTTCACTTTTATAAATAAACACAGCTGAACATTTTAAAGCATAGTTTATGTTGGGTTCTCACACCTTATCAAGGAAAGAATTTGCATTTCTTTTCTATGACTTTGCTTGGGTATTCCAGTCATATGTTACTGGATAATAAAGGTTTTTAAAAATCACTTTTAGAGATTGCATAAACAGCTTAATTTCTAACTAATTAAAAATGTTAGTACAGAGAAATGTCACACAGGGGGTATAAAACAATTACAAGATATATTGGCACCATTAAACTAAATTAAAACAAAGGAACAAATTAATAAAACAAGGCCATTAATTAAGTAATTGGAAGCAGAATCTTAATTTGTAGCTACAATATCTGTGTTTTCTTGTGCATGTCATGTGCAGGGCTCCGTATTTTATAGCTGAGCATACTTAGAAAAAAAAAATGTACTGAAAATAGACACTTCCATGATGTTTCCAGGCCTGGAAATCATAATTTCAGAAATTGCATATTTCCTAGTTGACCAGGGGCCGTATTCAAAAAAATGTTTATCTTACCACTAAGAGTTCTCCTAAATAGCAGTACATGTTCTTAGCTAAGAGTTTTCTCTTAAAACCTATTCACAAAGCTGCTGAGACCAACTTTTACTAAGGAATAGACTGAAGTCTTAAGCTAAGAGTAAGGGTGGGGTTGAGCTCGTTGCCATGGAGTAAACACACAGTGATTGGCTGATGGAGGAGTCAGCGATTTAATCATAGAAATATTGTAGAATGAGGTGTCATGTTTCCACATTAAAAAAAAGGTTTTAAAAAACAAATGTTGCCTTATTCAAATAAAGGTTTTAAAATGTAGGCTAAGTGTCACTAATTAAACTAGTAAGTTAATTGTCCACCTCTTGGATGTCGGCATTTCAAAAGAATGCAAAATGCAAGCCACAAATTATGTTTTACAAACAAAGTAAACAAATACATTCAAACGGTCTTTCTAATCAGCTCAAGAGGAGGAATATATACACAGATGAGAGCCGACTCGCCTATAGTTACTTTGACAGTTTTCTGTATCCCTCCGCCACCCCGCTCCTCACTCTCGGCTGGGGATATGGGGAGAACTTTGGGTTTGGGCTAAATTCCAAGCTCGGAGCCCTCAATCCCCTTGGACAGCACACTAAATACGCTTTTTTTTTTTTTTTTTACTCTATTCAATCATTTGTAAATGTGAACTCATGAAAACCACTGCCACAGGTAATCGGACAATATTTATTTATTTGTTAAAGATTTATTTTTGGCGTCTCATCGTAGATTCAAATCTATAAATCAAAATGTATTGCATTCATGAAGAAAAGGTTCAGCACCTAAGGATTTATTGCTATTGCTTCAATGGTGTACAGTGTCTTTGGGTGGATTGGGACTGTTTGTGATTTGGTCTTAGTGATTTAGGAGTCCTCTTGACTACTCCTAACATTTCACAGATTTAGGAGCTAGTTTTAGCGCTAAAATGCTTTGTGAAATACTCTTAGAGCAAAAATGTAGGACTCCTAAAATTAGGACTGACACGCCCATTATTTTTAAGAGTTTCTCCTAAATCGCCAATTTAGGAGCTACTTTTAGCCTAAAGATGTTTTGTGAATACGGCCCCAGATTTAATTTAGGCTTTTATTCACATATGAACATTGATCAGCGAACATGAACAAAAGCTCAACCTAACTTGAATAACGCACAAGAACCTCAAACGTGCTGCGCAACACACGAGAATGTTTGAGAACCTTTATCTCTCAGATCTGTTATGTGAATATCGTCCGGAAAGAACTCTTAGGTCCGCCAACCAGAGTCTGTTAACGGTTCCAAAGTCTAGACTAAAATCTAGAGGTGATCGAGCTTTTGCCATAGCCGCACCGAAACTTTGGAACACTTTACCGATCCATATTAGAAATGCACCAACATTGCATATTTTCAAATCAAAGTTAAAAACGTATTTTTTCACTAAGGCCTATGACTATGACTTATGATGTTGTTTGTTGTCTGATGTTTGCTTGGTTTGTATACATGTTTTTGTAAGTCTATTATATCAATGTACAGCACATTGGTCAAATGTAGTTGTTTTTAATTGTGCTTTATAAATAAATGGAGAATTGAGACTTGAGAATGAACCTCGTTGGTTCTCATATGTGTCAAGCAAACATAATTGAGCTTCTGTTTACCACAACTGATGTGTGAGCTGATGCATGTTTACATGTGAATATAAGACAAAATTAAATCTGTTCATCATATAAAGCGATCATGTCTCTTCAGAAAATTTGGAATAAACCGCTCAATACATATGGATTAGTTTTATGATTTCTTTATGAACTTTTTGAAGAGTCAAAGTGGTAGTTACGTAGCTATCAATGGAGGGAGGAAAGCTCTCAGATGTGATCAAAAAGATCTTAATTTGTGTTCCAAAGATGAACAAAAATCTTGGAACGACACGAGGGTAAGAAATTAATGACATAATTTTAATTTTTAAGTGTACTTACTATTGCAAGTAGGTTTTGGTAAACAATTTTCCAAAGCTCAGTAATGAGTCAAAGTAATTTTCTGTGATGACAGGGTTTAGCTTCCGTTAGAAAATGTGTAGGGGGTAACAAACAGAATGCATACATTTCAAGAATGTAAACCAAGTAGGTGTTGTTCAGAATGTAGGCTATGTCTTACCTGTCTCTCACGAACCATTTCGTCCAGTTTTTTGGAAACCTCGAGTGTACGAGCAAACAGCAGCACACCTGAGGTGAGGCGGTCCAGTCGATGTACTGTGTGGAGGCCACTAAGGCCTTTCTCCTTCCCCAGGATGAAGATGACAGTATTGTGACGGTAGCGCCCACAGGGATGCACAGGAAGTGAGGCGGGTTTATCCACAACCACCACTTCACCATCATCCACCAGAACCTCCAAGGGCTGCGCGCTCACAGGGGGCTCATGACGATGCACCGTGTTCCTCAAAAAGTCATTGTTCTAGCGAGCAAAAGTTATACAAACCAATTAAACAAGACCACATACAAAGAGACAGTCGGTGAGTATTGTCACGTGATCTCTTACCTTCAGTGTTATATTCAGGTCATCCACAGGCGTTTCATTTAGTTTAATCCGCCCCTCTTTGACAGCCTTATTGTAGTAGTCCAAAGACTCCGCACGAAATTCACTCTTGAAAACGTCTAGTAAAGTTTTACCAACCCAGCGTCCCTTACAGTAAGTCTTAAAATCAAAATAATAAGGATGCACTTTGCGAAGACCGCCTTCAAAATAGTAGGATGTTTCCGCAAAATGTTCTTGGCTGAAACTCACACCTGGGTTGCGTTTCTGTGGAGGAGGCACGTACCGCTCTCCGGGACGCAGCTGTTTTCCGCCCCTCTTTCGCTTCTTACCTCTGCCTTGTCTTGCTGTCTCGTCTGTCTCCTCGTTTTTACGTTTACCGCAGTTTGTTCTAACAGTGCTGTCCGTATCACAGCTGTCTTCTTCCGTGGTCGCCCCTTTAGTCTCCATGTCGTTTAACTGTGTGTAGCGCTGCTGTTTTGTGAAGTTCAAACGTATAAAGGAGGCTTGTGCACTATTTCTCCAGACATTTAACACTGTTCGTAGCGTTCCCAGAGTTTTAACACTCAAGTTTTTGTTCCGATACAAGTGTCTCAGAAAATTGTTTTCTCTTTTTCCAACGCAAAGTAATGAATTTATACCTGCTACCTTCCCCTTCACACACGTGAACCACCATGCCATCCAGCGGTCCAATGACAATATTATTTCCGTCGTGGGTTGATGACATCATTGTGACGTCACGTGTTTACGTATTATTTGTATATTATTGGCGTAAAATGCTTTTATTCTACTCACTTTTCTGAGCCTAATGAAATTTACCATATAAATATCATTCCAAGCTATTTTTGCCCAAAATACTGATTGCTTCTTTTTTATTCATTGGCAATAGTCATAATAACTAATTTCATCTCTTCATACGAAAATGCATGTATTTTTCTTTTTTCCCCCTACCTTCTTTTTTAATGCAATGCTATATATTCATATATTTCTTGGCAAAATTAAAAATAGTTTATATGACTATAAATCACATAGCATAGTGTTCTGATAGCTTTAAAAATTTGTAAAAAAAAAACAAAAAAACAACACAAGGCCTTGCATTATGTTTACATTTAATTGTGTACATTTAACATGTAGATTACTACATTTCTTAGATTAATTAAAAATTTAAATCGAATTACACAGCTGATTAGACAACAGCAACACTTAAACTAAAAAATCTGACTCCATGCACAGAATTAGAAAGAAAAAGAACACGTTTTTAAACTCATTCTTAATTTCAATAGCTAAAGGTATTTTTGTTTCCCATATATTTAAGCCTTGGCATATAACTTAGTAGTGAGACATGAAAATGATTCATCAAAAGGTAGCATGGTAGCAGTTACATTTAAAACTGTACTCTATTTTGATTGCTTCTTGCTGTATAGTATGTTAAAGCTGAACACATGGCCACTTATAAGCATACTGAGATCACAAGCCCTAGATATGGAAGTTTTTGCTCCCACAGTGTAAGTATGTGAAGGGACACCACCTCAGAAATTACATCATTGATTTCAATCCACTGCTGCATTTGAAGTTCAGTTTTAAGTCAAGAATCCGAATGATCCAGACAAGTGTGTTGCTAGGCAGCAGGTGAGATGGGATGAGGGGCCTTTCCTTAGCCCTGAGGGCTTACTGAACCACAGCACCAGCGCCATCTCCTGCAGGGGCAACCATACTGCAATCAGAGTTCATCACTGGGAAGAGAAACAAATCAACAGCCACACAGTTGTGATGAACTACTGTACACTACAATATAAATCACTGTGTTCTGATTCATCTCACACAGACTTATACATACCTTGGCCACTGGTGGTGTTTGTCTGTCAGTGGGACATAAACCACACCCATCAGTGCTTTCCTGAGGAAAGTACCATCGCTCTGACGGTCATACTGCTCGAGAACTTGGCTTCCACCCTCTGGGCCCACAGGCAAAACAAGTCTCCCACCTGGTTTCAACTGTTCCAGGAGCTGTTGATGCACATGTTTAAATCAGACCACTAAAGGCTATATAAACAACAATTACATCAAATGCCTAATGCGCATACAGCTTTAGGGAGTGTAGGAGCAGCTGCTCCAACATGAATGGCGTCAAAGGGGGCTTCATCAGGAAAACCTAACCGTCCATCACCCACTACAAAAAAAGGCACAACACAAACAAATTTGTTAAAAACAATTTGTAATTTCAATAGCAATGTCATAAAATGTAGACAAACAAGTCAAATGACTATTTTAATCCCTCACCCACTAATTTAATTCGTCCAGAGGCAAGCAATTCTGGATCGTCCGCCTGGACATTTTTCACAGAGGTTTGCACCAGCTCATCTATGTGGTCAATTCCCACTACCTTTCCAGAAGGCCCTACCTGCAGTATAAACATAGTAAAACATATTGAAAAACAGGTGTGTGTGTGTGTGTCTATGTATGTATGTATATATATATTATATATAGCTCTGAAAGGGTGTGGTTTATGCGTTTATTGTATTATATATATACACAGTCAAACCAAAAATTATTCAGACATTTTTTATATTTTTGATATATTTTTACTAGTGGGTGCAGGACACTATAGTTCATTTATGTAAGTGATGATAGCAAAATAAAGTAAACTGTGACAAATTATACCCAAAAACTCTTCATACATGGGACTACCAGTAAAATTGATAAAAAATTTGGAACCAAAAATTATTCAGACACTTTGACCTGACCATTTTTTGCTTAAGTGTTATCTGACATAATTAAGATTTTTTTTTTTCTGACACAGTTTAACTCTGAGATCTTGTCATATTTTATTACTATTTTTTTAAACTATAGTGAATAAACTGAATGAAATGTTCAAGGTGTCTGAATAAATTTTGGTTTGACTGTATATTGTATATTACATATTTATTGGTTTATTGTACTATATTGTACTAATTATATATATATATATTAATTGGAAGTATTATTTTAAATCTTACATTGTCTGCATAATTAGAGGTGTGGGATTATTATTAACAGCTGTTCATACTCTAAATAAGGTGTTCTTAATTTTGCTGTGTTGTAAGTCTGAGGAAGGTCGATTGATCGAAACATTTCTAATAAAAAATATTATTGTGATGAGTCAAGTTTGAGTAGTGTGCGGGATTTATGTTTCTAGTTTATATTGTACTCTCAACACACACACCTACAGATGATTCAGGTGTGTGGCAACAGTGACATTATATTTCTTGCTGAGAATAAAAATGTTTGGGAAAAATAAACTAAAATATTTTATATTAAAAACTTGCATGACATGCTGAAACAAAACTGCACTCACCATTCTGGCAAAGCATGCAGTGAGATATCCACTTCCTGAACCCACATCCAGGGCAGAGGCTCCTTCTATTAACTTGTCACTGAGAACCTCAAGAGCATGTGCATGCTAGACAAACAAACATTCATTAGAACATTCTAAATATGAACATATTAAATATGAAATCTACTTTTAGACGCGTTTGTCCGACCTACCATATGAGGGGCACTGATTGTAGCCTTGTATCCTTTGCAGAGAAAAAAAACAATGTCTGAGTGAAAAAATGGCTCTGCAGTCAGCACTCTTTTCAGTTTACTTCATGTTTTGAAACCAATATGCCTGCTGTTGTAAGAAATCACCTATGGACTGAGGAGAGTCAGCATAAGGGCGGTCTCTGGAATAAATCCCTCTATCGGTGGCAAGCATGGCATTAAACACTCTGTCACTGTGGATGACTCCATGATCTGTCACAGAAAGACATTAAAATCTATACTAGGGAATATATATCCATTCAATTGCATAAATCTGTGTATTGACATATGTACAATAACAAAGTATTGTTTTTATATGACCATCTATCTATCTATCTATCTATCTATCTACTAACCTCTTAGGCGAGTGATGAGCTCTATATGTGTTTTGCCACTAGAGATCCATGCCATGGTTCTGGAGAGCAGCAAACCCATAGGGACCGCTACTGCTGCCAGCCTGAGCACAGTCTGCATTGCCTAACTAGCACCGCCTGCAACAAATGACATTTTTATTTCTTGATCTTTCCACAAAAATAACCGCCATGTTCGGACAGTCTGTAAATTCACTCTGAAATACACCTCTCCTGAATCTTCAGTTATTACCATGCTGAAACCCCCCCCAACTTAAACCACTTATACTTTGCCAAGCTGGTCTACAAAGTCTGTAAAAACCTCCAGCCAACAGAACAGCCTCACCAAGCTGGGGGGGAAAGCAGCAAACCTAGGCTGTTTTCTACCCCAGCAGGGTACACTGAGACAGTTGTGTAAAAAAAAAAAAGTTATGCATGATTTTTGTGTAAATTAAAAACTATGTGAGTAATTGAATTTGTGATGCTTGTTATACTGTGTTTGATCGTATTAATAGCTTTAATATCTGGATCTACCTGTCTTTAGACCTCAGACCACTGATGCGTCCAACATGCGTCCTTGATTCAGGTCAACAAACGTGAGAATCGGATCTGACCTAAATGTTACAAGCCAGACAGCAAACAGACAGTGAAATAACATAATATTATTCTCTACGCAACAAACTGGGCTTTAAAATGTTATACGTAGTTTTCATATCGCACAACCGAGCAATAAAAAGAACAATATGCAGCGCCTCAAGTATAAGTTTGATTAATACTGTTTTAAAATGTTAGACAGACTAAGTACATAACTGTCAACACAGAACAAATATCTTACTTGTAAAATTCGATCAGATGTCAATGTGCTGAGGAGGTAAACGGAAGTAGCGTTTCCAAACATTTCTCTTCGACCAATAGCATTCACGAAATTATTGACGGACATGTGTGACGGCCAATCAAATTCGATGGATAATCCCTGCCGGTTACGTGCATCTCAGTAGCAGTGAAGGCAAAGCAATCAGAATTATGAGTTTTACATGCTAATGCTTGTATTTACTTCTCTTTTTAATATGTCATTTTAGATCTGTGCTGCGCTGAACGCATTGTACTTTAAGGTAAGGACCACTACTCTAGTTTTAGGACTGAACATTTTTCTACAGCTTCATTATACGGGCTTGCTAAAGAGCTAGTAATGTCAACAGTCGTTAAGATATATATATTTTTTACCGTATGTGAACACCCAGCATTATTTAATCACATAACCCTGACAGTCCTGTCTTTTTATTTTAAAATATCTCATTTTGATATCTCATGTATAACACGCGAGTCTCCCCAGACTGTTTATAACTGATTTTTTTCTTATCAGAAACGTGATGATTGACGACTTCGAAACCCATTCGGTCCGATCTAGTGGAGACCTTTGGTCTGAGATCTGCTCAAGTCTGCCAGAGCCCCAGGAACAGGATGGTGGACAATTTACAGATTCATTTGAGCCTTCCTCTCCAGGAAATCCACAGACAGACTCCCCCAGAGTTGCTTCTTTCAGCCCCTGGGAACCAATGGCTGACTCTGAGGTTTACATTGCCAGTTTAGGTACAGGGAATTACATTTGATGATCATGTTATGAAAATATGGCTTGTTGATGTGTTCTCTTGAGTATGTTATGTTGCTACTTTACAGAAAATAGATTGAAGAGGATCAAGGGACAATCAAATGAAGTAACATCAAGGGAAATGCTCCGTTCCTTGTCCCAGGCTAAAAAGGAATGCTGGGATAGATTCCTCCATGATGCCCAAACCTCAGAACTGTTCCAAGAAGGAAACTTCGATCAGAGGTTAGGTTGAGGCATTCTTCTTCAATTTATGTCATTCAGCTCACTTTAATTGTAGATTATAACCCATTTGAGTAACTTCTCTTTGTTAATTACAATTAGAAATAAATTATTTTTATCCAGCAAGGATGCATTAAATAAATTAAAAAAAGAGCTACAAAGTGCAACAGAATAATGTCAAATGCCAGTCTTGGCAAGTATTCACATAAACACAGTCACATATGCTTTAAAGGATTAGTTCACTTTTTAAATGAAAATTAGCCCAAGCTTTACTCACCTTCAAACCATCCTAGGTGTATATGACTTTCTTCTTTCTGATGAACACAATCTGAGAAATATTAATAAATATCCTGACGCATCCAAGCTTTATAATGGCAATAAGGATTACCAAATGAGTATGCGCTGAAGAGAGTGCTTCCATCCACATCCATCCATCATAAACGTACTCCATGATGCATTTGTGTAAAGAAAATATCCATATTTAACAAGTTATGAAGTAAAGTATCTAGTTTCCACCAGACCACCTTCCGTATTCAAGTTACGAGGAAAGTGTAAATTGGTGTTATATCAGTTACGCTTTTTCCGTAAGTTGAATAGGGAAGGCGTAGGATGTAGCGTAAGCTTTGTGAACTGCTAGAGTTTTACACTTTCTTCGTAACTTGAATATGGAAGGCAGTCTGGCAGAAGCTAGATATTTTACTTCATAACTTGTTAAATATGGACATTTTTTTTACACAAACGCATCGCTTCACTTTAGAAGGCCTTTATTAACCCCCCCGGAGCCATGTGGAGTATGTTTATGATGGATGGATGTGAATGGAGACACTTTCTTTTAAAGCTCATACTTGTTTGGTAACGCTCACTGCCATTATAAAGCTTGGATGCGTCAGGATATTTATTAATATATCTCCGATTGTGTTCATCAGAAAGAAGAAAGTCATATACACCTATATGGCTTGAGGGTGAGTAAAGCTTGGGCTAATTTTCATTTGAAAGTGAACTAATCCTTTAAGTGAAGGTAAGCAGCTGGGAAAGAAATCACATGTGTATTACATTTACATTTACATTTATGCATTTGGCAGACGCTTTTATCCAAAGCGACTTACATTGCATTATACTATACATTTGTATCTGAGTATGTGCAATCCCTGGGATCGAACCCATGACCTTGGCATTGCTACTGCCATGCTCTAACCACTGAGCTACAGGAAAGCTGGCCAAAGTATTAGTATATTCAAAGTATTTAGTATATTATACCCATGTATTAGGCTTAAAGTGACAGCAGCCTAATAAACTGTCTGCTGTCTATGTCATTAATGTTAATCAAACAACAAAAGTAAATGAGAAAATCATTTAGTAGCTTTAATAAAGATCAATGAATATTTGATTCATACAGTGAAGACTATGCAGTGTTTTATTTTTATATTTCATAATTTCTGTAGTATTTCTTACTAACTGCTGGCCTAAAACCACTGTCACATATGGTGCTGTGGCTCTGCAGAACTAACTTCCGGTCTGGATACTAGGGCTGCATCCGAAATCTTAAAAATGCTGCCTTTGTAGGATGCATAGCAAGGTAGGAAGGCATCAAGGCACGTCCAAATCCAATGTTGGCTTTACTTCCTGTCTTCTGAGATACCTTCATCTGATCGATTTTTGAAGGCTGCATAATTGTGTCCTTCACTGCCTTTGATATCCCACAATCCTCTGCATTTCATTCTGTGACAGTTGAGCCAAAAAAGAAAGATGTCATCTGAAATTTGAGGTTGGTGGTCAGTTTGTGTGTAAATGTATGTTTTTGACCAATGGTTTCCACTGTTGATGTCATTTCTAGCAAGAAATGACTGTTGCAGTAATTAAATATTCGCTTAGTTTTCTCCATAGCTCTCTCTATTTTGCTGTAGGTCAGTGGTTCTCAACCACGTTTCTGGAGCCATATGTCTAACCAAGTTGTGTTCCAAATTTGAAGTTGTTATCACAAAAATTGAAGTTCGCATGAGATTTTTAGGCGTTGTACCAAAAATAGCCACCAGGTGTCACCCACATTCCATTGATTTTCCTGTAACAAATTAATACATTTCTGTCACAATATCACTTATATCACAAAGCAAACACCAAATATGGAACATTGAGTCTCAGACCTTTCTAACAATATATTTTGTCAAGATTAGAAAAAGTTTTGATTATAAAATTAGTAAATTTTGTAATATAAAACATGACACTGCCAACAAGAGGGGAGGAGCCTGTTTAAAGGAATTTAAGTACTGTTTCCATGGTAATGGTTTTCACAGGATGAACATTAATGGTGGAAGCTTTCGAATGATACCTAATATGATGATTAATAAATTATGTGATAAGAAAAAAAGGCAATAAAAAAAGAGCGCCAAGTGTTCCGGTGACAGTTAAGGGGTTAAATTGCAAGTAGTGCTGCTTAAATTAATAAATAAAACAAGAGTTTTAAGTTCCATGTTCTGTCATCTATTATTAAGTTAGTTTTCCGTGTATTCAATATTGGTATCGAGATATATTTAGTTGACTTTGATACGATAACTGATATCAAAGTGATAATTTTGGTATTGTAACAACATTACTTAAAGGGGGGTGTAATGCTATTTCTTGCATTCTGACTTATTTACACTGTTAAAGAGTTGCATTCTCATGCTAAACATGGCCAAAGTTTCAAAACATGAGTTGGACGTATGACGGAGTATTTCTGTGCCAAATCCACTACTTACGGTTTCGGTACAGGATTCGGAGAGTTTTTTTCGAGTGTGTCCAGTATGATGTCAAAAGAGAGCGGAATTCCTTGTATAGGCACTTCTCCCTGATAATCGTGCACACACACACATTACCCAGAGCAAGAGCAAGAGCACGCCCATCAACGTGCTTTGTTCAGGATACGGAAGCTGAGAGATTTTTCAGCAATGGCTGTGTCCCAATTCAGGGGCTGCACCCTTTGAAGGCTGCATACATCTTCGGTCTCATTTAAGAAAAATAACCGTTAGATTGCAACGTAAGAAAGAAATTTAAGTATTTTACACTTCACAATGAATATCAGTCAATTTTATTACGGTTACTTTTCTCAAATATGACATCCTTGATGAAGTATTCAGCCTTCAAATGAGATCTCCGGAGGACGCAGCCTCCGAAATGAGACGCAGCTCCTGTAAACAAAGGAGTGTGTTTTTGGTTGTGAGGGAAAGATGACCTTTTTCAGCTTCCCAAAGAACCCAGCGTTAAGGGGGAACAGAGGATGAAGTTATTTTTTTCCGAGGCAGCAACGGAGTTGTGCATGTATGTTTGTTTGTTCCCGGGAATTCGGTGATGAATACTTTGTAAACAAGTCCCAGTTCGGCGCTGGATTTGCAGATCGCGGGTGGTGAGTAAAGCTGCATCAGATGTCTGTGTTTTGTTGGCAATCGGCGCTCAAGTGCATATAATGTAAACAACACGAACGTTTTTGTTCCCTTTTTATTTATAAAGATGTTGCAGCTAGCATGCGATCTCTAGGCAAAAGCTGCGCGCGCTCGTGACTCTTTAGCTCCGCCCACAACACTGACGGCAGACACGCCTTCAGGATCTCGGCTTTTTTCGGAAAGACTCGGTTTAGCGTATCTATCTTTTATAAATATGACAAAACTAAAAACTTTTCGGTGATATGAAGGATGCATTGTACTCAAGATTAACATGAGATTGGCAGAAACTGTGTGATACCCCCCTTTAAGACTAGAGTAATGCCTCATTTTTAAATATTCTGAAATGGAAAACTGTTTTTAAACTGTAATAGTGTTTCATAATATTTTTTTGATTAAATAAACCCAGCCTTGGTGAACATGTGACAGTGAGCATTTCTTTAAACATTAAAAATCTTACCAGACCCAAACTTTTGAACTAACAAATCATGTACAAAAAATCACAAACAAATGTTTTACTGAGAAAAGGCATGATGTTGATTATAACCTCTCTATATTTACACTTCTTATAGGGCTATTCTTCAATACCAGACTGTTTCAGCATACAGTACAGTCCAAAAGTTTGGAACCACTAAGATTTTTAATGTTTTTAAAAGAAGTTTCGTCTGCTCACCAAGGCTACATTTATTTAATTAAAAATACAGTAAAAAACAGTAATATTGTGAAATATTATTACAATTTAAAATAACTGTGTACTATTTAAATATATTTGACAAAGTAATTTATTCCTGTGATGCAAAGCTGAATTTTCAGCATCGTTACTCCAGTCTTCAGTGTCACATGATCCTTCAGAAATCATTCTAATATGCTGATCTGCTGCTCAATAAACATTTATGATTATTTTCAATGTTGAAAACAGTTGTGTACTTTTTTTTTCAGGATTCCTTGATGAATAGAAAGTTCAAAAGAACAACATTTATCTGAAATACAAAGCTTCTGTAGCATTATACACTACCGTTCAAAAGTTTGGGGTCAGTAAGAATTTTTATTTTTATGAAAAGAAATTAAAGAAATGAATACTTTTATTCAGCAAGGATGCATTAAATCAATCAAAAGTGGCAGTAAAGACATTTATAATGTTACAAAATATTAGATTTCAGATAAACACTGTTCTTTTGAACTTTCTATTCATCAAATAATCCTGAAAAAAAATATTGTACACAAATATTTTGTACAATTGTACACATTAAATGTTTCTTGAGCAGCAGATCAGCATATTAGAATGATTTCTACAGCTTTCCTGTAGCTCAGTGGTTAGAGCATGGCACTAGCAATGCCAAGGTCATGGGTTCGATCCCAGGGATTGCACATACTCCAATACAAATGTATAGTATAATGCAATGTAAGTCGCTTTGGATAAAAGCGTCTGCCAAATGCATAAATGTAAATGTAAATGTAAGGATCATGTGACACTGAAGACTGGAGTAATGATGCTGAAAATTCAGCTTTGCCATCACAGGAATAAATTACTTTGTGAAATATATTCAAATAGAAAACAGTTATTTTAAATTGTGATAATATTTCACAATATTACTGTTTTTTCTGTATTTTTAATTAAATAAATGTAGCCATGGTGAGCAGACGAAACTTCTTTTAAAAACATTAAAAATCTTAGTGGTTCCAAACTTTTGGACTGTACTGTATATAATTTCTTGAATTTCTCACTAGAATGGTCTACTTTAGATTACACAGTAACATGTCAGGGGAAGGTCAGGACTCAGACTTGGCCAATCTGAACCACTCTGTTTTTTACTTTCTCTTGGATTGAGTCTGTGACCCAACATCGCCTATAACAAGTGTGTGCAAAATATGTTTGGCAGCTACTTAGCCAGATAAGATTCCCACATTGGTGGAAGTAGCAAATGGTGATGATACCAATTTGTAGATGGTCCTAAAAAATCCTTGTGTAATCAGTTCTGTGATTAGAAGTTCATTAAAGTTAGAATATTTTTAATTAGAATATTATTATCCTAAAGATTCACAATTTTTTCCATCAATGACCTTGATTTTTTTAACTATTAGTTGTTCATAATGACATGCTGTTCATCACGAGAGCCTGTTTTATTAATAATTATGACTTGGGGCAAGATTTTAGGAGCCATTCATTTAGAAATCTGATTATGTTGAACAAATAGCATTCGTTTCTGCAGTGAAATTATCTAATCGACAACTGGTATGCATGTAATTATCCTGTATTGTCTTTCTTGCAGTGCTTTGGAGCAGTTCAAGCGCTGGATGTCTCCAGAAAGGGTGGCCATCAATGCAGAAGAGCTGGAGTATCTTCTTTTGCCCACACAGAACAGTGAGGCTCTTGCTAGCCCAACCCAAACTGAAAAGCCATGCGAGGAGGAAGAGTGCCCCAGCCCAGAAAAATAACTATATTACAGCGATAAACCTGTTTGCTGTACTGACCAGCAGTGTTAAGAGTAAATGGGGTCGTGTTGTGGAAAGCAACGAAATATTATGATCCATTTAACGGGATCATTTGCTTCACAGAGATAAATGAAGGTGTCATTGGTTGTGTGTCTATCAATCCAGTTTTCAATTCAAGGTGCATTATTGTATCCTCATATTGAAAGAAATACAATAAAAAAATTAAATCTCTTTATTGGAGACATTTCAGAAGTACATGTATATTCTGAAAAAAAAAAAAAAACAGCCAGAAGAACTTCACTACATTATCATGAAACATTCCATTTATGTATCATTAAATGAATTTCATTATTTACTTGTGAATATTTTGCTATTTACTCCTTTCCTGTAGTATTGAAACTGATGCTCTTATACACTAATCCATGCACAAACATTACATTTATAAACTATTTAATTTATGTATAAATTGATAATCTAATTTCTGTCAGGTGAGCATTCTCCTGAATTCAAATGTGTAGGTCATGGACTAAATTAAACATTAGTAGAGAATGTTAAGTGTAATAAGGCCATTGTTTCTAATCATGTTAGTAACTCTTCGTTTTATTCAAAAAGGATAATAAAAACTATGAAGGAGTCATAATGACATTCTTGTGTGACCTTTGTAGTGATGCATACTGATATGTTTGCCCAGCAGTAACCAATAGATGTCACTATTGTTGAATATGGATGAGGCACCTCTTCAGGGCATTCCTGTCATTATATTCTGGAAGCATCATTGCTTTGTTTCACAGCTGGCCTATGTAATTACATATAAAATGTTATTCATATTATGTGTGTAAAATTGTTCATTCTTTATTGCATGAGTGCTATATTTAGGCTACTTTGGAATTTTATTATTAAAATCTATGTTTTCCGCTTCCAGTTTCTTCCTCAACATCATAAATTGAGTTAGTTTACGATATTTTGATCAGGCGCAGTATTTCTGTCGCCTTGCTCGATACGTTAATGAAGCTGGAAAAAACCCAACATTTGTCAACGTGTCGATTGACGTCTGTTTTCAGTGTGTCATTTATTTATTTATTTGCAATGGTAGTTCTTACATTACTAATAAGAAAACTTTATAGTTGTATCTCAAAACCTCGAAAACTGAATGTTGGACATTAGAACTCGATTTGTTCAAACGGAGCTATGAGGTCCAAAGGACGACTTGGCAGGCAGCTCAAATTGTATTTTAATTAAATGCGTTAATTTTTAATTACATGATTTTTATTTGATCTTTTTCTTATTTTTATCGATTTTAATTCGTTTTATTTGGTTAAATCTATTTATTTAGCAGAATTGTATCATTCACAGCATTACGTGTGCAGGCTGGTCGTTACTGAAGGTTCCTCACACTTGTGCGCATTGACGTGTGGAGGGAAATCTCCAGTCGTCTGTGCGCGTGGCTGGTGTCGATGTTCGCGCTGAATGTAGCCTACACAAGTTGTGAAGCTTTCAAGGAGGAAATGTTCTCGGGTCGTATTTAATAAAGACAACATAAAGATTTACTAAGTCTTACCTGTATCCTTTTATAAAGTGCTTTTGGATCATGCCTCATCCCCTGAAGAAGTGATCAACAGGACAAAGGTGGGCAATTTATCTTTATTGAAATAACGCGGTGTGTGTGTCGCAATAATGTTTTATTAGAAACTAATTCAATTGAATGGGCATACTGAATAATCAGACAAAGCTAGTAGAGAATTATAGATTAATCTGCAAATCAATGTACATATGAGTGTCTGTAAATGCAAATATGCAGAATTGCAGTCCTATGTTTATTGTAAGAATTGTTGAAATTGGAAACATTCATTTGATGGATGTTAGATTTAATAATTGTTCCTTAATCATTATAATTTCATTCATCCAAAGGAGTGTATAAACTCCTTATTTATCATCAGAGGAAAAGAAGTCAAGTTAGGCTCTCATTACTCGTTTTGCACTCTTGAGATGCTGAGTTACAGTATTGAATCTGTCTTTTAGGTTTGTGGGCAATGACTCCACCATTACATTTGTTAAATTACCTCTCTGGTGCTGAGGAGAGAAGGATCTTAGTAATGTAACTTCTGTCTTCTTCATTTAGACTTGAGGTGTACTGCTATTCATACAGTTTGGTGGGAAGCAGCAGCATTCTGTGATGATCCAACAAATCACAATCAATGTATTCTAATTGACAGATAGCAACAAACAGGACTTTGCCAGTTTCAAAATGTTCTCCTCATTTTCAGAGGTCACAGTTCTTCATTAATAATAGAGAACCACTTACATGCGCAAAACGAATGCATTAGGTGAACTAATCGACAAAGGCCATTTATCTTTTTGTTCCTTATATTTATTCAGAAGATATTTGTTATTACAAGATATTAACATTCCCAATATAGTGCACATGGTCACACTATGTATGTATGGGGTAAGTTGGAGTTCCACAATGGAAACTGCCATTAAATCAACTGTTAATGGCTTTTCAGCAAAATCCAAACATTTGCCGAAAAGTAATAAGCTGTTTCAACAGCAGGATTTGATGTGTTTTTCTATTATTTCTCCTTATTCTATTCATCCTTTACAGTGAACACTTGTAAGTCTGAGCATCTAACATCTTGTAAGGGTCCTCTAACAGATAGAAGCCAAAATGTCTGCTGAAGTTATTCAGGCAGCCAATTTTAGAGTCTTCTTGTTCACAAGTACGTACAAATTGCTGTTCATGGAATTTTTATTTCAAAGAGATAAAAGCGGTTCCTCGCCGGTACACCTAATGCACTGGAAAATACAGAAAGCCTTAAACGTTTTGCTCTCTTGCGTAGAATCTTGCAATAATTGAAGTCAAAAATAATAAGCACTGTCATGAATCATTTCAAGAGGATATTTGTATATTTTGTCACTCCTGTGAGGTCAGAGAACCGATCAAAGAGATTTACTCCCTATGTTTTCTGCTAAGTACATCATGGCCTGTTCATTTATCAGTTTGTATAGAGGTTGTGGATTACTTTGCCATGTAAGTCTTTCCTAATTTGCCATGTAAGTCTTTCCTGCCTTTAGGCAGTTGTGCTGCCTAAAATTTTGTGGAAACTGTTTTTTCTGGATTCTTTGATGAATAGAAAGTTTAGAAGAATAGCATTTATTTGAAACATTATAAATGTCTAACCCTAACCCTAACACATACCTCAAAATTCCAAATGAGTGTATATAAAATACATATTCATTTTTATATATACATTATTTACATTTCAATTTATTTCAAACAGGTATCTGCTTGCTGTCATCACACCTTGACAGACATGGACTATCTCCATAACGAATCGTGGATAAACATGTCATTAGATGCATCTGCGTCATCGTTCAGTGGACTCCAGCTCCTGATGGACCTGAAGCCACTCTTCATCCCTCTGTATGCTGTGCTAGTCCTGGTAGCGTGCTCTGGAAATCTTCTCCTCCTCACCCACATCGGACTGAACAAGAAACTTCACAGCACTACAAACTTCCTCATTGGAAACCTGGCCCTGGTTGACATGGTTATGTGCCTGTTCTGTGTTCCCCTGACCGCGTTTTACGCCTTTGATGAGCGTGGATGGGTTTTTGGCCAGTTCATGTGTCACTTTGTTACCCTGATGCAGACTGCGACTGCGTTTGCTGCAGTCCTGTCATTAACCGCCATTGCGGTGGACCGATACGTGGTGGTCGCCTATCCTATTCGGCGCCGAGGAGGTCGTTCCTTCTGCACCTGGTTGGTGGTCAGCGTATGGCTTTGCGCTTTGGCAATGTCCACCCCCACAGCTTTGCACACGGTGTACCTGGATCTGAGCGCCACTGGCCATGAAATGGCAGTTTGTGAGGAGTTCTGGAATGGGCAGGAGCTCAGTCGTCTAATATATTCATGTTTCTTCCTGCTCCTTTCCTATTTTGTTCCTCTAGCAGCAGTTTCCATTTCCTACTGTGCAATCTCCTGCCACCTGCAGCACAGAGCTACTCCTCGGCTCATGGCCGCTACACCTTCCAACCAGGAGAAGTGGGGGCGCAAGAGGCGCAAGACTTTTCGTCTCCTACTGGTGTCTGTTCTGTCATTCGCGTTCTCCTGGCTCCCCTTGCAGGTAGTCAACCTCATTCGTGACCTGGACACCGACTTCGCCATCCTGAGCAAGAATCACGTCAATGTGATACAGGTGTCGTGCCACTTGTTAGCCATGAGCTCGGCTTGCTACAACCCCTTCATTTATGCTTCTCTTCACAAGAAGTCCCTGTCATTTCTCTGCCAGAACATATTTCAAAGAAGAAAACCTCATCGTTCTCAGAGCAGCCTCACAACCTCCAGCCGAATCCTCCGCTTGAATACTTCTAGTACTCTAGCTGACATTCCCATGGCCATTAGTAAGATTTCACAAGATTGAATCTTCTCCCCACCACACGAATGTTGCTTCTTTAGATTCTAGAACTGAACAGCCCGATGGCAAATTCTGTACCATCACAGCTGATTTGTTAAACCAACAACTCTTTTCTTAAAGCTAAATATGAAGGGCTTCATTGAACCCTGAAGGAAAATGTATGTATCTGCTTGAAATGTTAAACATTTTAACCAAATCTAAGAAGACCAGTCTTGTGATTTTTGGTCCAAAGCCCTGGGTATACTTCATTTTTTCTGTCGAACGTATAGCCCCTTGCAAAGTATACTTCACTTGACTCGTATGCGTACACAGGCGTTCGTATGCGCATGCGCAGTTTTGAGCAATCTCTTGCCACGAGTTACAACACATGTAAATATATTTGTATTCTTTCATGCTAAAGTTGTATAAAATGAAGGTACTTTCTAACCTCTTCGCACATTGTTGCTGTAGCTTGCATGCGTTCCGGTCTGTTCTGTTTATGCAGGTTTTCTTTGACTACCTTATGAATCGTTTGCCACCTTGTGGAAAAACGAATTACTGCAAAAAAATAAAAAATTAAATGCGCATGTGCGACCTGCGCGTACAAAGTACAATTCAGGAGTTCACACTTACAAATAATCAGATAATAAATAGTATGCCTAATAGTATGCGTATTTGGCGTGCTGTCCGAGGAGAGAGCTCCGAGCTCGATATTTGGCCCGAACCCTGAGTACTCCCCTCGTATTTCTGGTTAGGAAGTAACCAGGTGAGTGTGAGGAGACGGGTGGTGGAGGGATGCTGGAAAACACTGTCGAGGAATATGGGTGAGTCGACTGTGTTTATATATATAGGCTTTCACTCATGCTGAGTGTGTAGATATGTTGATAACTGATTGTTGACAACTGGCTGAAATGACGTGATGATTAGTCTGATTATTTGAACGTTGCTCCTCCCGAATTTTGTTAATAAAACATCATTTCGCGTCATGCACACTGTAAGCTGACCCTCGCGGATGTGTAAAAAATGAAGTATACTTTGGGCTTAACTGTTCAGTAGCAAAAATGTACATTTTTCATATCTCTCGACCAGTAGATGGCGCTGTGTCAAAGCTACTCATGCACCTTCAGGCCATGCTTGTGATGACTTGTACATGTAAGTTGTGTCTTAGTATGCTAAAGCCTTGCAGAGATATAACATCATGTCCATTTTGGCCTGCTCTTCGTCAGATTCATTTGTGCGCTATTCGTACTTGAATTCCATAACTTTTTGTCACCTTGGTCTGAAAGTTATGAAAATCAAAGCATGTTTAAAAATGTTTAAATTTTTTTCTTACTGTTTGTCAAAATGATGTGATGTCTAAAATGATCCTACAAGGATTTATTCCAAATATAAATACACACAGGTGGTATAAATGAAAAAAAAGATACTGTCCACTAATTGTGCTTCTGTATTAATTTAGTGGCATTGTAAGGCAATGTATTAATTATGCATGTCCATTTGTTTAATGTGAAGTACTGCACTTAAGTGTCCATTAGAGGTTTACTTAAAACAAAAACCCCTCTGTAATACAATATAATGTAATACATTACATAATAAATTCAACGCAATAAAGGTGTAGCAAGCACAGTATGCATTCTCAGTATATTCTTCGAGAATGCTTAATATTTACAGATACACATTAGTTTTAAAATATTGGTAACACATTAATAAGGTTCCATTTGCTAACATTAGTTAACTACATTAGTTAACATTAAAAATTACTCTAAAAAGTTTGTCCATTTCAGCATTTACCAATACATTATGAAAATAAAGTTTTCTCTGTTAATATTTCTTAATGGACCTGAGCTAACAAACTAATGTGAACTTACACTGATTGAAATTGTAATTTCATTTACTGTTGTTGCTGAAGATTATTAAATAGCGTAACATGTATTGCTCATTAGTTAATGCATTAACTAATGGGACCTTATGGTAAAGTGCTACCAAAATATTTTATATAAAAAATATTAAAATGATTTTTAGTCTGTGCTTTAGCAGTATGGTATTTGTTTCATGATTCTTTATTCAGGTTACATCATTTTGAGACAAGTTCCTGTCTTTACGAGTGAGTCTATTAAACCGATTCATTAAAAAATACAGATTCATTCAGGAATGGAGCATGTGATCGTTTTTATGAGTGAGTCTTAATATTATTTATTCAGTCCATTCATTCAAAAACACTGATGCTGCATTTCACAAACAAAACCACTGTGTTGCTTGCCAGTCTCTGTGGTGGCTTTGTTTAGAATTATTTGCTTTGGCAGAGACAAAATATTTGGCAATATTGTCAAATATTGCAAAATGTAAGTTTGCTCAACATTCAATTTTTGTTTATTGAACTGTTGTATAAAACTGGCTATATAACACAGCTGTGATCTCCTGTGGCATGAGCTTGCTTGTGTGATATATTTTCATATATATTTTCAGATTTTAAATATATTTTCATCTATTTATATAGATTTTTTTGATATCAAATGTATTGATATCAAAGAATTAATTAAATAACATGTAATCTATTTCTTGGATATGAATATTGTATTAATTTGGCTTTGGTTCAGCAGATGGTAAATGAACCAAATGCAAATGACCTAATAAACATCCTGCATTTAAAATGATCATGGAGCACATTACTGTAACAGCATTACAAGCAGTCATGACCTTACATAAATCATAGCCAATTAGATTACAATAATTTCTAATAAATGCAATTATGCTTGTTCTACTATAAACAAAAAGCTATAGTGAATACATATAATATTGTAATTTAACTCAGATTTATTACGCATGGAAGAGCACGAGGAGTCCAGTATGTGCACCCAAAGATCTTGTAGTGTAGTGTGGTTTGTGTTTTGTACACGCACAGTATTTAGGTATTACTGCTCACCATCTTCAAAAGAAAATGCACAAAACACTGTCAGGCTGCATAAAAGGCCATGGACTCTCTAATACTGTATTAAGAAAGTACTTTCATCTGCTGCACCTTCTGTTCATTTTTTCCCCCTTTTTGTTTTATTCACTTGGCTGCTTTCATATTGTTATGCATCAGAAAACAGACGAAGCGTAAGTGTTAGACCACTGATGGTTTTTCTAATGTCTGAAGACCTTTTAGTGCTTTATTTTTAGTTTTCCTTTAAGTCGCCTGTGCCCGAGACTTATATTTATTAATTTTGCACTGAAATCAGCAGTTTCATTTGTGTTTTGCTCTAAATGGTGCAATTACGCACTTTTAGACCTTTTTAAAACTTGTCTGTCTCTAATTTAGAATCTTAGACTTATAAAATGATGCCTTTGGTCAAGAAAATTATAAGGGTTTAAAAAACACCACACTTTAACAAGATGAGAGATTATTTCAGAGCCCTTCTGCCAAGTACATGCTTGAGCTTTGCTAAATCAGACAGCAATTAAGAGGGAATTAAATCACTATCAGCCAGGTGTTCCATAACATGTTCATTGCATTCATTCTCTAATAACACAAAAATGCAGTCTCAGAAATTTGCATTTGTCTTAAACGACTCACCATTTAACACCAATCAAATGTTTGTTCATTTACATATTTGAAAATGCACTGTAAAGCACTCAACATAAAAGTCTACACTGGTAAATGTTCTGCTACAGTTCAGTTTCCCAGACTCAGCAGACTGAATAATTCAATCCAAAAGTGCAAAACTGTAAAACAAAAAAATAAGAAATAAAATAAATAATAATAAAAAATGGCAGCACATGGCATTAGTAGGGAACCGCTGTCGATTATTACTCATGGGCACCAAGCTATTAAATATTTACCTTTATAAAAATACTCCTCTTTGGGATTTGATAAATAATGTCTCCTGGTGCGAAGTAAGAAAGAGGTTTCTCAGATTTACAGAATGATAAAGGATGTTTAAGATCCTTGTCCTTCTTTGTTCCAATACACTTACAATTTGTCCAGAGTTTCTAGTCATGCTGTCCACAGTGTTCTTACACTTGTTAAAATTGTGTTAAATAAAATGGATAGTTTACTTACCCTCATGTAATTTCAAACCTACGTAACCTCATACCTTCCTCCCTCTTAGAAAAAAGGGTTCAATGGGGTTCAATATAGAACACAAGAAGAATGTCTCAAACGATTGCATAAGACTTTCAGGTTTAGCAAGTTATTATTTTTTTTTCCAGTGATATGTTTACAAGATGTTTAATTCATAAAATTGAATCAAAATAAAAAAACAAAATTAATTCATTAAAACTAAATCCATAACATGATCCCATGATGGGTAAACCTAAAAGGTTCTATAAGTGTAGAAAAGAGCAGTGTGAACATCCTTCTAAACATCTTTTTTTTAGTAAACCATGGAGGTTCGACATGATATGAGGGTGAGTAAATAATGGCACATTTGAAATCTCTTGTGTAGGCTAATCAGAAGAAATGAGAACCAGACTCATCAGAATGGCACGTTTATGGATGAATATTCAAAGGGAGTGTGGGCTGCATATTGAGTGCGGGGGAAAATTGATTCAAAGCTAATTACAAGAAAACAGAGGAGGTCCTTGTGTGCTTTTTGTAGGGCCTGACTAGTTTAAAAGATGAAAAGTAAATTGGCATCTGACAAAGTGAGGAACAAGCCTCTCAACAAAGATGCTCACCAGCAAAAGGGCATCAATTATGGTCCATCTAAAGTGCTCTCTCTGCCTTCACCTCCAAGTTTCCCATCTGCCGACATCCTGCATCATGCATCTGGAGCTTGATCTACACATACTAATACCAGGTTTTTCTGCTAGATTGCTAGTGTCAACATTGTGATTATATAGCTGTCTGCGTGAGATTTATTTTAACATTACACTCTAAAAAAGATGGTTCTTTAAAGGTTCTTTGCACAACAGTTCTATTTAGAACTGTATCGTCCTGAAGAATATGCTGAAATGGTTCTTTGTGTTAGAGTTTAGAGTTCTTTATTCCCGCCTTTTTGTTTTTCAAATCTGTAACTGCCAAAGCCACTACTCATCACTGATTTTCTGGAGCTCAGCTGTACACTATAGATTGTCAACACACTCTCGATAGGTAAATGATTTCTTTCTTAAAATGTCTATAAATTTTAACTTTAAATCTTGTAACTGGCTTCCAACAAATCATATATTTTTCTCTTTTTAGTTTAACAGAACATGTAAGTGTGAGCAGCTCTGTTCAGTTAAGAATACTCATCTTCTCTTCTCCACAAAGTAAGTAACAGTGATATTGAATTTATGATCCATATTTTAATTTTAATTTTTTTAAATTACTACTTTATGCCCAGTAGTGGCTTTTGCTGTGTTTCACCCGTTTCACTTGAAATGTGCCTCCGCATGCTCTCGAAAAAAGCCAGGGTCGGAAATTAACGGGGGCTTGGGGAAAAGTGCTGTTTTCCTGAATATCGACATATATTTTATGTTTGCAAATATGTGATATTGATTTTATACAACAATTCAATAAACAAGTTAATAAACTATTAGGGGACTTCCTGTACATTTTAGACACAATATTGTCTGTTTTTCCTCTATTTTGACAACCAAAACAAACCGTAGAGCCATTGCGTTTCTCTGAGGAAAAAAGTTTCAGTTTTGTTACTGAATGAATCCGTGTTTTTGAACGAATCGTTCTAATGAATGACTCGACGACTACCTCAGTCACTTCTCCTTTGTTCCTGAATGAATCAGCCGTTTTGAACGAATCGTCTGACTGAATGATTCAATGACTCATTCATAACTCATTAAGACAATGAGTCTCATTCACTAATGATTGCGTGGATTATTTCGTATTTGTGTGCTTACGCATATGAATTTGTTCTTAACCTCGTGCCGCGTGCACAAGGTTATTTTTGGTAATTTTGGTCTTCTTAAACATAATTGTTTTACACTATTATTAAAAAGATTATTTATAACTCCATTAAGGTCCTATATAACACTTTCAAACCATGGTTCTTTATGGAACCTTATAAAAAGAGTTCTATTTAGCACCGAAAAGGGTTCTGCTATTGTTACAAGCCAAAGAAGAGTGTAGTTAAAACTGCATAAGGAGCTGCTGAACCATGGACTTGAAGTACATTTTCACATATTTTTTTCCCCATAATATGGTGCTGGATTTAATAGAACTGAGTAAAAATTTGGATAATTGGATGAATAACCAGTAATTGCAGTAAACTCATGTTCATTTCCACATAGATGGACATGTGATTCATGGGCACCAAGTTTCCCTTAATCAGTGGAAGCTGAAAAAACTATTTGCTTGTTTGTCCATGCAGAAATAGGAAAAAAAAGGACTAAACTACTGCAATTGTTTCTTATTATTTCAAATAGTTTATTTATTTTCTATTTCCAATATGCTTAATATGACTCATCAAATGAGAAAAGAAGAGTAACCAAATTACTTCCCGAAACTGAACTTAATATACATCTTAAGGGCACTTCCTCTGCTCTCACAGGTAATTGCCCTTAGAGATGATAATGCTAAATTTAAGTGTTTCTTGGGTCTACTATACAGCACTATTAAGTAAACATATGGTGTATTTTAGTTTTATTTAATTATTTATTAAATCAGTTGTTGTTTTGTTATGTGTGGTCACAATAACATCATTAACAGAGAACACTGCAGTTCCTTTATATGTGTATACATTTTTGGTGGATTTTTTCTATCTCCAAAAAGTTTAAATTTGATTCAAAGTCATTTTATAAATGTACAATAATCTGTTTACCAAGAGCTCATTTTTTCTTATGTATATGTAATCATCCCTGTATAATAATTAAGTGTGCTATACACTATATCAGTGATTCAAAAGTATTATCTTTATAATAAAATATTACATCAAATACACATACATTTTTTTCCACATCCCAATTTTCTCAGAAAAAAAAAAGTGTCTAAACTTGACCATATCTCTGAGAACCTGGCGCTCCTTGCATTACTGTCTTTTCACCAAATTCACTGTCCACTTGAGAGACATAGGCCAGTCCCTGCAAATCCCCATATGCAAATGAGGCCTTCAGTGTGCTTCTGAAAGCATTTAAACTTCCATTTCTGACCAGCCCCATTTTGTCTGCAGTGTGAAGCAGCTTTTATTACCATGTTTCATTCCTGCTTCACAAGCTTTAGCCTTGATGAATCCCTTCTCATACCAATTACACTGTCTCTGCTTGGCAGTCAGTCCCTCAGATTCAAGAAAAGGTCTCTCCATAATGGCTTCAGATTAAGACCTGATCTCTAGGAAAAGCAATGAGTGCCTGAGTTCCAGTGGCTAACCTATTTATGCCGACTCGTTATCTGCAGCGGCTGGAGGCAGCTCTAATGAGTAGCCCATAGTTGGCAGAGAGAAGGAGAAGGTGACCAGAGGCAGGAGGCAATGCTTATCAATCAACACTTATTTGAATTAGTCACTCGCCGAGCAGCAGAGGTTGATACTTTAAAGCATGCGATGCCACTGAGCTCTACTGTGTTTTCCAAAATATATGTCATGACTATAAATTGCAATGGGTCAAAATTGCATTGTTGAGAAAGAAAAAAATTAGGTGGGTCACACAGTGTAGTCATATTTTGTAAAATACAGATAGCCCTAAATAAAATGAAACCTTTTACAAATAAACAATATAAACATGTATTTTAGTTCCACAACAAATCCTTTCACTTTATCAGTGTTCAGAACAGAATAGGAATGAAAATGATAAAGAACCTTTATTTTTAAGAGTAAAAATAAAAATAACCCGAAATGATAACTATAAAGATAACTATAACAATATCCGCATCCACACCAACGCACAATAACGGTGATAATTATAAGTGCGCCTGCCACTTTAAATGCTCAAGTTCTTTAATGTCAGATGGATTCTGATTGGCTGTCAATGTTTTTATCATTCATCAGCTGGGGAAATTTTTTTTCTTAAAGTGATTCCAATGATATTGTTCCTCTGTGTTATTGTTATAGCTGTGGACTCCA